>CM053787.1:1024044001-1024644001 GCA_028749045.1 Cupressus sempervirens | reverse complement strand
AGTTGTTACCAAGCTTTCAAGGTTAATCAAGGAAATTTAGTTGTTATCGAGCTCATTCGGTCATCATAGGGAATTATGGCAGAAACAGTTCTTACCGAGCTCTCACGGATAGAGAAGGAATTTAGTTCTTACCGAGTAAACTCAGTAGCCAAAGGATTTTGCAGATGATTTAATGTTAACCGAGTTAAGATGGTTAACTCAAGAAATTTTTGGAAGTAGTATTTACTGAGCAGGGTCGGCCAAATGAAGAATTTCATTGATTTTTGAAATAACATCTATTTGTTTAAAGTAATATTTGTAGCTGAGTGATGTATGGTTTATTGGTAAATGTAACATGTGAATGAGCTGACTTGATAATCTGAATGGTATAAATAAGAGGTCAAGTTGTGAATTCTAAGTGTAGAGGTGGATTTGATGTGATATGAAGGCTAATTATTGTGGAAGCAAATTTTGAGGAATGATCAGAGATCATTGAGGAGCAGCAAAGCTATATTTGATCAAGGAGGATCTAATGATGCAGAATAGAGACCTATAATTAGAAAATCTAGTTGCATCTGGTTCAGGTCAATTCATTGTTACTTTCCTACCATTGTAGCAGTGATTTCAAATCTCTTAATAGAGTTGGTTTAATATCCATTTTGTAAATCCTCTAACAAGGTGACAGTTCAGTTGAATTTTTTTAAGGACCTCTAGCAAGGCCACTCCTAACAAGGTGATCAAAATCCTCTAATAGGGTCACACCGAACAATGTGTATTGTAACTTTTTACAGGGTTGGCTCCTAACAAGGCTCACTTCAGAAGAGTGAAAATTGGTAACTAGCTGTTTGGTAGTTTTTCCCATATTGGGTTTCCACGTTAAATCTGGTGTCTCTTATGTTCATTTTGTTCTCAATTGCATGCATGAATTCTTGAAGATAAGTAACAGTTTAATTTACTGAGTTACAACACTTTTGTTATATTTACCGAGTATCAGTAGTAACTAGATCTTTAAGATATCTAGGGGATTTGTGATTAAAGTTTTGTAGTAACTGAATCACACACCCCCCCCCCCCCCCCCTCAATTACTCTATCTTTAATCCCAGCAATCTCACCTTTGTGGCTTGATTTGAAGGATGTTGACTAGACCTCTGATGTTGTTGGTGGCATGTGGACTATTTATAGTCTACCTTCCAATCCAAAGGATGACTGGGGATTTCATAATTGAGATGAACCACCCCCCTCAGCTGGAGCTACTTTAGCTTCCTAAGGGTTGCTTTATATGTTTTTTTATATGAATAGTTGTTGATTCTGGCTTCAACTATGCGAACTCTTGTGAGGTGATATTGTATCCCTTGGCCCTTTTTTGTGAATTGTAGTTTTAGTATACTATTTATTAATAGAAAAAAACTATTCATCAAAAAAATATGTTACCTACTTCCAAATATCTTAAAATAATTTACATTTTATGTATGACCATTCCAAATTTTATGTGTTGTCTAGTTTTTTCCTTTCTTCAATTGAACTCCATTGAGATTATACACTCAAGTGCTTATGAATTCTCTCCAAAATACTTGTGCAGCCTACTTTTCAATTAGTCATCTACTAAACAATTGACATGTTTCTTCTTTCAACAATATCATTATTCTATGGTTTCCTCATTGCAGATAGTTGTCTCTTAATTCCATGCTAAGCATAAAAGATAGTGAATTCAATAGACATAAACTCACCACTTCTATCACATCCCAATTTTTTTAGTTTTTTACTAGTTTCTTTTTCAACTCTAGCTTTATAACTTCATGAATATGATAGTCATCATCCTAGAATATGTTAGAAGCATGAATTTTGATGATACTTATATTGGGGAGTATTGTAGAAACTTGATTAGATCATTATCATGATGATATGTTACATTCATGACTGTGTTTGTCATTGATGTCAACATAGTGGTTTTATGTGGTATCTGATAAAATAATAGTGAAAAGATCAAGTTGGTATAGATAGATAGTTGAGCATTTTCACTAAGTGAGGTTAAAGGGAGATACTACTAAGTGTCTAGTATATGTAGCTAACCTTGGAAGCATAAGATATTAACTCTCGAAGAATTTATGTGAGTTTCAACAAAGACTATTTTGAGATAGAGTTTATAGAAGCATGTTTCGTAAAATTTTTATATCTCTTAGTAGAGTTGTTATTCTGAGAAGCCAAAGTTAAAGATGTGAAGAATAAATTTTTGAGATGAGGTAGCTAAACTCGCTCATCATAATATTACATGTAGAAAAAATTATTCAAGTTATAAGGAAAAAGATTAATGTTATCGCTAAGTGTAACATGTTCCTAATGAGGTATTATAATAATTAATTGAGAAGGTGTAATAACCAAATCAAAAAATTATTTTATGGATTCAATATAAGAAACTTGATTAGATTATTATCATGATGTTATGTTACATTCATGATTGTGTTTGTTATTAATGTCAATATAGTAGTTTTCTGTGGTATCTGATAGAAGAATAGTGAAAAGATCAAGTTGGTACAAATAGATAGTTAAACATTTTCACCAAGAAAGGTTAAAAGGAGATACTATTAAGTGTCTAGTATATGTAGCTAACCTCAAAAGTGTAAGATATTAATCGTGGAGGAAGTTATGCAAGCTTCAGTGAAGATTATTTTGAGATAGAGTTTACAAAAGCATGTTTTGGTAAACTTGTTATATCTCTTAATAGAGTTGTTATTCTGAGAAACTGAAGTTAATGATATGAAGAAGACATTTTTGAAATCATGTAGCTAAGATCACTCATCATAATATTACATGTACAAAAAATTATTCAAGTTACAAGGAAAATGATTAATGTTATCACTAAGTGTAATGTATTCTTAATGAGATCCTATAATAATTAATTGAGAAGGTGTAATAGCTTACTAAAAAAATTATTTTATGGATTCAGTATAAAAGAAGGATATTTTCCTTTATTATGTAGGATAGTATATGGAATGGATTGATGGTTGCAAGAAGCATAAAGAGAAAAATGAAAAGATAAGAAGAGTAGAGAAAAGGTGAAGGAAACTTCATTGCCGAGGTTTTATTGTTTGATCCAAAGTTTTATATTTGGATTTGAGGTTCATGACCTAGTTTACAAGGTCTAAAAGTGATTGGTCTAGTTGAGAAGACAAAGGAAATAATTTAAAGTTTAGTATAGATAATTATTCTACATGGAATAGTTGAGAGATTAGTTTGGCAGTGAGTTTAGTGGTCTTTCCCTAGAAACTATTTAGATAGTGGGTCCTTTTGTCTTCTACAACTCATAATAGGGTTGGTACAAGTCCTAATAGGGGTGGAATATCCTAACAAGGAATCATATGTACTAAATATTGTAATAGACTCCTAATAGGGTCCATCTTCTAACAAGGAATATTTATATTAGTACATCATCTTGTGAACATCATTCCCACTAGGGTTTTCCCTTTGATCAAGGGTTTCCCTAGTTAACATATCTAGTGTAATTGTGTATATATATCTTGCTATGGTTGTTGTTTACCTTGGTTGAATGGTTAAGGTTATTTACTGTTGATAAATATTTTAATTATTGGATAATTGATTTCCCACCCCCCCCCTCCTCCCCGCCTTAGTTATCTTGGAGGACTATTGTTTCTAACAATTGGTATGAGAGCATCAGGTCTTTGAAGATAAAGTTTAACAACTTTTGGATATCAATAGAAATCATATTCAAGAAGGATAGTCTGAAGTTTGATCGAATAAATTATGATAGCTCAAAGAAAAAAATGAAGACACATATTTTGTATATGGGTCTAGGATATTGGATCTTGACAAAATAAGAAAAGATAATCATTGCTAAAAAAGATTTGGAAACTTGTACCTAGGAAGAGAGAGAACTTTTCATGTGCAACATGAGATCTAGAGAAGCACTATTGTCTGTGCTCCCTAAAATTGGGTACAACTAGGTAAAGTCACTTATTACTTCTCATATGATTTGGAAAGCTTTTGAAAATAGTTTTGAAGGTGATGAACATTCTAAGAAATTGAGTTGGATTTGTAATTTCAAGATGCTAAAATAAAGGAAGATAAATCTATAAGAACATATGTAGGCAGGATATTAGAAATTACTGTAGGTATTAGATCTCAAGGAGGAACCAAAGAAGATAATCAGGTGATCTAGAAGACATTGAAGATCTTAACACCACCATTTAAGTACGCAGTTCAAATGATACAGTTGTTAATCCCTTGTATAGAAGATTTCACAAAGGAAACATTACTTGGGAGACTTAAAGTAGTTAAGAATGAGCTTAGACAATCCAGAGAATTGACCATAATAGAAACAACTTTTAGTGCCCTAAATACTACACCTAGTTTATCAAGGAGCATAAGTGCTAGAGGAGACTTTGCTAGTAGTAGAAGATCTGATGAGTATAGTAAGATAGAAGGAGTAGCCCTTCTAGTATGAAGAGAAAAGGATGGTAAGAAACTATTTAAATGTTGGACTTGTAATGAATTTGGTCATTATGCATCTAAGTGTCCCAAAATAGAGAAAAAGTATAGAAGAAATTTCAAACCTAGAAGAAATAGAGAGTGTTTGTATGCAAATGAAGGATATGATTTTGATGAACAAGTAGTAAGTGCTAGTGATGATGAAATAAGATTTGTATCTATTAAAGAGGAAAGTCTAGAGAGAATGGATTCGGTATCATAGGTTGAAAAGAAATCTAATTGGATAATTGATAGTGGTAGTTCACATCATATGACTAGTGATATGAACAAATTTTTTGACTTCAAAAGTCATGATGTAAGCATTGTTAGAGTTGGAAACAATGTACTGTGCCATGTTAAAGGTATTGGATCTATAACTCTTGATGGTAAGACTAACACTGAAGATGTATATTTTGTTGATGGTTTGAAACACAATCTTTTGAGTGTTGGACAACTAATGGATAAAGTTTATCAATTACAGTTTATAGAGAAGATATGCATGATTAGAGACAAAGATGGAAATGTAATTGGAATAAGAACCAGATCTAGAGGTAATGTATTTTAGTTGAATCCTATTGAAATGATATGTTTGGTTGAAAAGGTAGGTGACAGTTGGTTTTGAAATAAGATATTTTGTCATATAAACTTTGACAACATTGTGAAGACTAGTAGTATGTTTGTAGTTAGAGATTTTCCTAAGATTGTAAAGCCTACTAACACAATTTTTAAGGTGTGTATTAGAAAAGCATAATAGAACTTATTTTCTCCACAATAAGCTTACTATTATAACAAAATTGAAGATTATACATACATATATTGATGCAGGAAGGCTATGAGTAACTAAGGCCAATTGGCACACTCAACTACCCAAATCACCATGCAAGAGTTAATGCAATAGAAGAAAACCGAAAAGAAAACAAAAAAACAACACCAAAGATAGAGGGGACAATATTCTTTATTGATTCATGAAAATATCATCATACATGCCCATATATAAGGCCTTTTGGGTTATGGCTAGATACAAAATACATTCAACCTAAGATCTATATTCAAGTTTAGATTTCTAGACACATATGCAAACTTCTACCTCCAAGCTACTCCTCCAATTCCTCCACCAAAATTATCTCAAGACTCTACCCAAGATCTCTACTTATACTAACCTAAGCCACAAGTCATCCTAGAATGCTAAAAATTAAAATTAAATACTTGAAGAGCCACAAGTCAGCCTCCAATAGAAATTAAATGTCTAAAACTTGATGCTCAAAAAAAATCATGATATCTTCTAGCTCTAATTGAATTAGAGCTTTTTCTTAGAAATAAAGGTAGTACTTTAGGTCCTCTAAAACCCCTTAAGCTATACGAGGCTGATTCATTAAGGATATCTTGGGAGTCACACATAGAAAAAAGTTGCACAAACTATCAAAAATTGATACTCCAAGAGAATTGCCATATCTCCCAATTTATAATGAATTAGGACTTGTGACATTAACTAGAGATATTAATCTAGGCTCTCTTCAATCACTAATCTTCACATCCTCTAAATCATTGCAAAAAATTAGTTACACAACTTGCTATAGGCACCTAGAAACTAGAAGACATAGTTCTAGTAGTGAGGTAAAAATAACTCAAAATTGAAAATATGCAAGATAGCAGTGCAACCCAGGATACTCCTACATCAAATAGCCTGGGTTGGAAGAAATGATTCTCTTGGATCATTGAGATGTCACAACCTGAGCTAAATCCAAATTAGATTGAGAAATCGATGAAACATCTTCCATAGGTTTTTTCTTCCACTTCACCAGATATTCATAATAATATTTTCCCCTTGTGCTCTTACTCACTCTCTAATCCAATATCTATTCAACTTCTTCAATTTGCTTCTTAGGATAATCCTTTGATACAATAACTTCATCATCTAACTCATGATGCTTGTATAAATCAACAACATTGAATATAGGAGATATATCCATGTCATCAGGTAACTCAATTTCATAAGCATTTCCACTATCAAACTTCTTCATCTTCAACTTACTGTATGTTCCAACAAGAAATCTTCCTATCTTCAAATGAACTATCACCTCATCACCAAATTGAAAATCATGATGTCTCCTAGACTGATCAAAATTCTCCTTATACTTCTAATTACTTTGTTCTATCCTCAACTTCACTTCCTTATGTAAAGATTCCATAAAATCATCAAATTCTTCTCCTACAACACTTCTCTTCTCCTCACCAACAACATCCCTCAAATCTAGTACTCCTGAAGGCTAAATTCTTGTAACAATCTCAAAAGGTGTGTTCCTTGTACTTCTATTCAAAAAATTATTATATGCAAATTCAGTTTGTGCTAATACCATCTCCCAATAACTTGGCTTGTCTCCAACTAAACATCTTAGCAAATTACCCAAGCTTCTATTCAAAACCTCTGTTTGTCTCCATCTATCTATGGATGGAATGTAGAACTAAACTTCAACTTAGTACCCATCTTCTTCTGCAAAGTCTTCCAAAAATAACCAACCAACTTACTATCTCTGTTAGATACAATACTTCTTGGTAGTCCATGCAATCTAACAACTTTTTTGAAGAAAAGTTCAGCAACATGTTTAGCATCTAAAGTCTTCTTACATGGTATAAAATGAGCCATCTTAGAAAATCTATCCACTACAACAAATATAGAGTCATACCCCTTTTCTATCTTAGGCAATCCAAGAACAAAATCCATACTAATGTCACTCCATGGTCTCTCAGGAATAAAAATAGGTGTATACAATCTAGTATTCTAACTTACTCCTTTTGCAACTTAGAAAACTCCACAACTCTTCACAAATTTCTAAACATCCTTATACATATATGGCCAATAATATTTCTCCTTTAGCAAACTCAATGTCTTATCAATTCCAAAATGTTCAGCCAATCCACCACTATGCTTTTCCTTAATCAGATTCAACCTCATAGAACTTCTAGGGATAAACAACTGAATACCTTTGAACAACATAGATTCTTGAATAAAATATTCATCATACTTACTGATGTGATCTATTAGATTTGGTGCTCTGCACTCTTTCCACACCTCAAAAAAATCAGGATCAGTATCATACAACTCTTTCATTTCATCAAAACCAAGAACTTCAACCTTCATTTTAGTCAACAAAGAATGTCTTCTACACAATGCATCAAAAACTTTATTAGTAACTCTACTCTTATTCTTAATTACAAATGTAAAAATTTGTAAATACTCAACCCACTTCATATGTCTCTAATTCAATTTATGTTAACTTCCTAAGTACTATAAAGCTTTATGATCAGTATACAACACAGACTCCTTGATTAGAAATCAAATAATGTCTTCATTTATTCAAAGCTTGAATGATAGCATAAAAATCTTGATCATAGATAGAATACTTCCTCTTAGGATCATTCAACTTCTTACTAAAGAAAGCAATAGGTTTACCTTATTGACTTAACATGGCTCCTATTGCATTACCACTTGCATCACATTCAACTTGAAATACCTTATTGAAATTAGGAAAAGCCAATATAGGCAACTTAACAATATTTTATTTCAAAGTCTCAAAACTCTTATCAACTCCATGTGTCCACTTGAATTCCTTTTTATCTACCCTCATAGTCTCAGTCATAGCATTACAAACAAAATTGAAATTTCTTATGAACTTTCTATAGAAACTAGCCAAATCATGAAATGATCTTACCTCAAGCATATTCTTAGTTGTAGGCCATTCCAAAATTGCTTTAACCATCTTCAAATCCATCCTCAAACCATCAACTGAAATCACAAATCCCAAATAGACAATCTCCTCTTGAATAAAAGAACACTTTTCAAATCAATCAATAAATTTTCCTCTTTTGACCTCTGGAATAGTTGTCTAATATGCTAAAGATGTTCTTCCTTGGTCTTATTGAATATCATAATGCCATCTAAATAATAATCACAAACTTACCCAAGAATATTTTTAGAACTTCATTGATCAACCTCATGAAAGTACTAGGTGCATTAGTCAAACCAAAAGGCATAACCAACCATTCATACAAATGATTTCTTGTCTTGAAAGAAGTCTCCCATTCATCACCTTCTCTAATTTTGATTTGATGATAGCCACTCTTAAAATCAACTTTGGTAAAATACTTTGCTCCACTCAAACAATCCATTATGTCATCCATTCTTGACATAGTAAACCTATATTTGACTATGATATTGTTAATACTCTGGAATCACTACTCACTCTGCATTCTCCATTATTCTTTAGTGTTAATACAATAGGAACAAAACATGGATTCAAACTTTCTCTAATTAAATCTTTTTGCAATAATTCATGCACTTGTCTGTTAAGTTCCTCATTCTCTGTAGGTATCAATCTATATGGTTCTTTTTTTGGAAAACTAGCTCCAAGAATTAGATCCATACAATGACTTGTGATCCTTACTAGTGGTAAACCATTAGGAATATCCTCATAAATAATCTCTTTCTACTCATTCAACAACTCTACAATCTCTTCTAGTACTTGGCTACTACTATCTGTTGTCAATTGATCATTAGTAGCTTCTGCTACTCAATCATTACTACCAACACTCGATCCTCTAGGAACTATAGCAAAAAAAACTTGATTCTTTATCACTTCTTTTTAAAATTTCTTCCCATTAATCATGCGAAATTTTATTGTAGTACAACTAACCTCATTTGGAATTTAAATCAAAGGTAGCAATGTTTGATTCTTCCCATTTATCCAAAGAGTATATTGATTCAATCTTCCATCATGTATAGCATATCTATCATATTTCCAAAGTCTACTCAAAAAAATATGGCAACAATCCATAGGCATAATATCACAAAACACTTCATCAAATTAATGTCCAATCTTGAACTTCACAACACATTGTTCACTTACCAGTATCTTATGCTCATCTTTGATCCATGAAACGTGATAAGGTTTGGGATGTTTCAACCTCTACAACTACAAATTTGTAACCAACTCTTTTGATGCCAAATTTCCAAAACTTCCACTATCAATGATCACCTTACAACATTTTTCAGTCATCTTATATCTGGCCTTGAAAAGACTTCTTAAAATAGGTTCCTCATTACTTCCCTTATTACATAAGTTTTCTCACCATTAGACTTTCTATAGCCTTAGGTCTACTTGGTGAACTTTCAATGTCTCCTTGAATCACAACATTTCTATTATTTTTCCCACTTTCAAAAGATCTATGCCTTTCTTTACCACATCTAAAATAATTACCATGAAAACTACCTATAGAATATGAATTACCTCTTCCTCAATAAGAACTACACCTTTCCATTGGGTCTTGTCTTTGTCATCATTCTTCCATTCTGATTTTCCTATACCAAGCACATAACTGTTAGGCCTACCACCTTCACTATAAGATCTTCCTCTACCTCTCTGGAATCTACCACCTCTACCACTTTGTCTTTGTTCATGCTTCTTTGTCAAGATCTCCTCAACTTTCAAGGCATATTGATATGCTTCTTCCACACTTTCCAACTTCACAAAACTTATTTAATCTTGAATTCTAGATCTAAATCCATTTATGTACCTTGTAATTTTCTCAACATCATCATCCACATGTCCATATCTAATGTCCAATCTATAGAATTCCTCGGTATACTCTTTCATAGTCATGTCCTTTTGTCTCAAATTTTGCATCTTTCTCAACAAGCTAACTTGGTAATCAGCAAGAAGGAATGTTTTCTTTACCTTGTTCACCATCTTCAGCCAAGTTTTGATCTTCTCCTTTCCTCTCCTTTGCCTATCAGTTTGAAAATGCTCCCACCATAGTGAGGCATGACCTTTCAACCTAGTAACCAAAATCTTCACCTTCTTATTAGTAGGAGCGTTTTCATACCCAAATTACTTCTCCATATCTAAGATCCAATTTTCCATCATCAGGAACTACTTCTACAATAGGCTTTGAATTTTCCCTAGACAACACTCTCAATAACATTGCTTTATCTTGGTCTTCTCTAGGTTTTGGATTATGGTTTGGTGCTATTGCTTCATCATCACTTACATCATCAAGATGTGCTCATCGCCTTAGGGCTATCCCCACAACATCTAATCTGGCTACAATTTCTCTCAATTGATCCAATATAGCATTATCGACATTTCCTTTAGCACAAATCATCGTTACAAATCAAGTTCCTACAAGATCATAACCCTCTATAAGTTATAGGTAAAATCCATAGATCTACAACCATACAACCTAATTCACTCAGGATTCTACACAATCCAATCACCACAAGGATGAATTTCAGGCTCTGATACCACTTGATGCAAGGAGGCTGTGAGTAACTAAGGCCAATTAGCACACTTAGCTACCCAAACCACCATGCAAGAGTTAACACAATGAAAGAAAAAACAATAGATAATAGAACCATAGATAGAGAGGACAATATTCTTTATTGATTCATGAAAATATCATCATACATGCCCAATCGTAAGGCCTTCTAGGTTATGGCCAGATACAAAATACATTCAACCCAAGATCTATCTTCAAGTTCAGATTTCCAAACACATGTGAAAACTTCTACTCCAAGTTGCTCCATCTAAGTCTCCTCTACCAAATTATCTCAAGACTCTACCCAAGATCCCTAATTATACTAACCTACACCACAAGTCAACCCAAAATGCTAAAAACTAAAATTAAATATGTGAAGAGCCATAAGTCAGCCTCCAACAAAAATTAAATGTCCAAAAATTGATGCCTAAGAAAAATTGCAATATCTCTTAGCTTTGATTGAATTAGAACTTGTGCTTGGAACTAAACGTAATAATTTAGGTCCTCTATAGCCCCTTAAGCTCTCCAAGTTTGGTTCATTAAGGATATTTTTGGATTCATCTTGGGAGTCATGCACAAAAGCCAATTGCCATATCTCCTAAGTTTAATGAATTAGCACTTGTGACCTTAACCAAAGATAACACTCTAGGACCTCTGCAACTCTTGAACTTCACATCCTCTAACTCATTATGGAAAATTAGTTACATGGCCTACAAAAAAGGCACCCAGAAACTAGAAAACATAGTTCCAATAGCAAGGTAATAACAACTAAAAACTAAAAACATGCAAGATAACAGTGCAACCCAGGATGCTCCTACATTAGATATTAGTGATCCTACAAAGACTAAAAGATTTTATGGTGAAAGGTATTTCATGATATTAGTTGATGACTTTTCTAGAATGATGTGGGTTGCATTTCTTAAAGAAAAATTTGAGACATTTGATAAGTTCAAGAAATTTGAGAATAGAGTTGAGAATGAAATAGGTATGAAGATTAAATGTTTAATATTAGATAGAGGAGGATAATTTCCTTCAAATGAGTTTAAAATCTTTTGTCAAGCTAATGGAATCAAAAGACAATTGTCAGCTCTAGAAACCCTGAACAAAATGGCATTTCAGAGGGAAGAAACATGCCAATAATAGAAGCAACAAGAGCTATTTTAGCTGAGAATGATGTATCCAAGATGTTTTGAAGATAAGATATGAATATAATACTCTACACTATGAATAGAGTGAAAGTTAGGAAAGACACAAACAAGACCCCTTATGAACTATGGTTTGGTCACTCATTTATAGTTAAGTATTTCAAAATTTTTGGTAGCAAATGTTATATCAAAAGAGATGATGATATTGGTAAGTTTGATGCTAGAAGTAATGAAGGTATGTTTCTTGATTATTCATTAAAATCAAGGCCTACAAATGTTATAATATGAGAATTAAGACTATTGTTGAAAGTGTAAATGTAAGAGTTGATGAGAAATTCAGGATACAAGAAAGAGTAGTTGACTACATTTCAGATGATGAAAATGTTGTCACTAAACCAAGGAATGATGAAGTATTCTTTGAGACTAATAATTATTTGTAGAATGAAGGAGAGCTAAGGAAAGAATAAAGCTCAAAACCTTCAATAGAGCTAAAAGTTGAGATAAAAACTCCTTCTAGTAAGAATATGACAAAGAATCATCCACTCCAGCAAATCATTAGAAGTAGAGATAAAGGTGTGATGAAAAGAAGCAAAATGTAGATGAAGCATGTAAAGGTGACTATTGGAAGCAAGCTATGAAAGATGAATTGGATCAGATAGTGAAGAATGAGACATGGAAATTGGTCCCTACACTAGTAGACAAGAATGTGATAGGAATAAAATGGGTATTTAGGAACAAGATGAATGAACAAGGTGAATTTGTAAGGAACAAATCAAGATTGGTATGTAAAGGTTACTCACAACAAGAAGGAATAGACTATGATGAAACCTATGCTTCTATGACAAGAATAGAACTAGTAAGGCTATTCTTAACATATGCAGCATATAAGAAATTCAAAGTATATCAGATGGATGTCAAGTTAGCATTTCTCAATGGAGAACTTGAAGAAGAGGTATACATAAAATAACCCGAAAGTTTTCCTATAATAGATGAAAAGGAAATAACATGTAGATTGAAGAAAGAATTGTATGGCTTGAAGCAAAGATCCATAACTTGGTATGCAAGTTTCAACAAGAATTTGACAAAGCTTGGATTTAGTAAAGGTATGTCAGAAAATAATCTATTGGAAAGAAATAGATGATGGATTGATGATTTTGGTAAATATTTGTTGATGATAGCATATTTGGAGGAAATGATGATGAAATTGACAAGTTTGCAAAATAATTGAAGAAGGAATTTGAAATGAGCATGATAAGAGAAATGAAATGTTTTCTAAGATTACAGATTGTGCAAGAAAAAGAAGGAATCTTTATTTCTCAAACTAAGTATTTGAAAGATCTACTAAAAAGGTTTGGTTCGGAAACATGTAAACCCATTGGAACACCTATGGTAACTAAATGTAAGTTATCTACAAAGGATGAGACACCTACTATTGAGCAAACAAAGTAAAGATCTATGATCAAAGGATTGCAATATCTGACTCATTCAAGGCTGATATCGAAAATGTTGTTGGAGTTGTAAGATTTTAAGCTAATCTCAGAGAAGAACATTATGTAGTAGTCAAAAGGATATTTAGATACCTAAAAGAAACACTAGAGTTCATATTATGGTATGATAGATCTAATGATTTCACTTTATATGCTTATACTAATGCAAATTGGGCAAGCAATATGGATGATAGAAATAGCACCATAGTGGAGCCTTCTTTCTTGGAGGAAGATTGGTTTCTTGGCTAAGCAAGAAGCAAGACTATACCTCACAAAGTATAGTAGAAGAAGAGTATTTTACAGTAGAAATTTTTTTTAATCAAGTCTTTTGGATGAATAAGATGTTGAAGGATATAAGGATAGAATTCAATAAACTTGTTGGGACTCAAAATTGAAGCCATGATTTTGAGTACCATTGAAAGAATTAAGCCTTATTAGAACTTTTTAATGCAAGTGTACCCAGCTATCAATTTGAAGCCTATGATGTGTTTAAGGTTTCTAACACCATGTATTCAGTATATCCACTCATCCCATGATGATAAATTCCATTGCGAGCCATTCTGTGAAGTCCCATTTTGAGCAATTTCCAAATCTGCATTTTTGCCAGTGTCCTACAACAATAAGAGCCCTTGTTTGCAATTGAATATCTCACACCCAGTAACATTTCATGACTCACTTCTTTGGGAGTATTTAGTGTCCATACCAAAGAGACTATATTTCAAATTTTGAGTTGTTTCAAATCTGTTTGACTAGGTTTTGAATCCCCTAAAGTTGATCATTTTTTTGATGTTATGCTGATGTGAATTGTTCAAAATTTTGGAAGGCCCTGTTTAACTTGTTATAACTTTGACCTAGTTAACCAAAATGAGATAATTCCTTTTGCATTTCATTTTAGGGATCAGAGACTTGCTATGTTTCAATTTTGGGCTTATGAAAAATCCATTTGATCAATTTTTGAATGCGATTCCAAATGCAACTTGTAACTTTTTACTGGTGTCAAGAAGTGCAAATCTGTCAGTACCCCTGTTCATGATGTCATAACTCAAAATTCGTGATAGGTGAGATCGAATGGATTGTAACACTATGTTCTCCTTTGAAAATATTTTAAGTGTGTCAATTTTCAAAAACTTGACAAATCCATTTGCACACTTTCTCAAGTCCATTTCGTTTGCAAAAAATGCTTTTTTGACATTGCTTCCACTGCGCAAATTTGAGTAGCCCAATTTGACCATTCACAATTTTTGTCCTATTATATTTCATGAGTCCTAATCACAAATTTATACTCTCCTCATAATAGTGAACCAATGCCCCAATTTTCATTTCCCCAAGTGTCAGTTTGCCTTGTTTTCGAAGCCAAAATAGAATATGATTTATTGTTTTTTGACATTTTTCTTGTAGGAAGTTCTGAAAGGGTAACTTCGATGGTCAATATCTTCTAACCCCAAATTTTTCATGGCACGAGATTTGGCATGGTACAAGTATATGGAATAGAGAATCAATATGTCTAACTTTAGAGCCAAGTTTTCTATTTGGGTCAGTTTTTATAGCCAGTCAAAGGACCTCTTGGCACAAAGTTGACAATTTTCAAGAAAGTGATAAGTTGTGTTTTAATTTTTATTTTAGTGATCAAATACAATCTTGATTGGTGTTAGGTGTTTATCAAATCAATTTGAAGATGTCATTTGTTTGAAAATGAATTTTTTTTTTAGCGAAACCTACTTGGGGCCGAACTATTTTCACCGAGCTATTACAGCATCTGAATTTCTTCAAATATGGATCAGTTTAACGTGGCATTTGTAAGGTTATATGAAATGTCTAAATTGATTCTAAGATAAAAATATTTTCATTTGAGAAGAAACTAGCAAAAAAAAAAATGGAAACAAGCAATTGAGTGCCTTTTTATTGAAGAAAAAAATGGGAGCAAACTAAATAAAGTTGTGCAACTCATTACAAACCTTAATTTAGAGTTAGAAAAGAAAGATGTAGAACTAGTTTCTTTTACATGGAAAATGCCGCTGATCTATGGTTGGCATTAAATGTCAAGAAGTTAGAGGTTTTGAATTTGAGATTGACAGTTTGAATAGCATCAATTTTTTTAAATGTGGATTTAATATTTGAAAATATTGATTCTAAATTCTTGAAAATATCTTTTAGATTGGATGGCTTTGAAAAGAATTCAAAAACATGCTTTGATAAGAATATTTAGGTTTACAAAGGCTACCCAAAATAATCTAGAATTCAAACATACCCACATCTTTAAGATAAACATCATGTTGGGCTCATGACCAAAACTTTTTCATTAAGAAATAAACCTCTTCTTTTTGAGTTCTTAGAAAATAAACTTGCAAACTAAAAAGCTTTCATTGGCATTCTAGAATACAAAATAATGTTTTATATTCATCATGGGATTATTATACCCATGTCTTATGACTCTCTGACACTGTGGTCATCTATTATCCTCCTCTTACAAAGCATCCTCTAACAAATGAGGATCAGTGCCCAATTTGGAATTATGATAAATTAACTAGGAAGGCTAATACAAAGGAGAGACCACATTAGGAAGGGACGGTGTCAAAGAAAGTAGAATACCCACATGAAGAAGAAGAAGCACCATGGGAGAAAGCCACAAAAGAGAGGAGGTCCAAGGAGTTGGAGAATTTAGAGGCAATAGTATGTTTGGAGCATTCTGCGAGTTGGGAACCGATCCAATGCGGTAGAGCGACATATTTAAAGTTGCAAAATATCCCACGTCAGACAAAGTAGAGAGTAAACACTTCAAAGAGAGCCACCAAAGATGAGATTCTTCACTATAAGATAGAGTATATAGGGAAGCACATGTAGAATGGGCTTTGAATGGCCAAGCCATGGGCATGTGTTGCAAAATGAAAAAAAATTGCATTCCCCTCCAAGCTCGATAGATTTAAAATGTTTCAGAGCTGCCAAATGAAATAAAATAATGGTAGCCACCAGTGTTAAAAGGGATCTCTGTAGTAAAAGAAGCAGCTACAATAACTAGAGGGAGTTTTGTGGATGGCTAAGAAGAATAGGAAGCTCCACATCAACAATAGAGGCGTCAGAATGCCCGTGACAGGGGAGGCAATTTTCACCGGGTGGGGGGGGGGGGTGGGGGGTTTGGCAATCCACCTAGCTCCACATTTGAAAAGGAGGGATGACATGGGGTAGAAGCCCACATTCCATGGTGTGAAGAAAGGAACCCCGCGAGCCAAAGGAATCCCACACAAGTTGGAGCTAGCCTCTGAATTTTCACTACGAGTAGTGGAAAATGCTTAGACATTTATCCCACATTGACACCATGAAGAAAATATGAAATAATTAAATACATCTTTATGCAATATGCTTGTTTTCTAAAGACATCTGCCTTTTAAAGGTAGGGGCAAGCTCTTGGTGGGACCCGTGGACGTCGGCCAGCTGGATAATGATGTAAATAAATTTTGAAAGAACACGTTGACCAAGATGTTGATGGCATCATCGACATGGAAGCCTGCTAGAGAAGGTCACTGAATTTTTGTGGTCACTATGCTGTCAGTAGAAAATGGGAAGGTTTTTCAGCAAGTCACATGGCGACCTCCCAGAAAACCAAAAATTTGGCAAGACATGTAGACCCAGCTGGCAGTTAAGGTGACCATTACATGGTAGATATGTGGCCGCCACATGGTGAATGTTAAATAGTGAAACAAAAATTTAGGCAATCAGGAATTGACACGTGTCACTAGCAGTCAAATAGGATCGACCTGGATTGATAAAAGGAGGGAAAAGGTGCTAGGTTCCAAAATTATTATTTTTAAATTATCTCCTTAGAAAAGTATGTGGGTCAAATTTTAAATAAGATTTGGATTTAAAGCTATCCTTTTAACTTTTGAAAAGTTAAATTTTTGTCCAAATGCAATTTGAAAGCCATAGCAGGAGTTGATTCTTCAAATCAAGATTCTGGGAGTTCCTGATAAGTGAACATAGGCATATTATATATCACTGAAATTGGGAGAAGATGAAATTTTTGATTATGGAGTTTATTTTTGCATAGGAAGTCACTAGTTCATGTTATAGGTAGAAATGTAAAATTTGGGCCTTCTCAGTGGAATTGGTAAAAATTGAAAACCTAGTTACAAGCTTGGAAAAACATGGTAAAAATACAGTTGGGGTCAATTTTGGTCACCTTTCAAATCAGTTTAAAACCAAATTTTTACCAGCATTTCATGATGTAGCTCAATTATTTTGGTGACACAAGGGCTTTCATCATTCATCACAGATATTTCCAAGTTTATTATAGGATAAAGATGAAAACTAAATCAGATCAAATGGATAGAGAGATGAAAGAGGTTTCACAATAGTAGAGGATGGAATTTCAAGTGGAAACATGTCGTCTTCAAATCTGATTCGAGAATTCACTCCTTATCTATATCTTCTTCTTTCTCATCCATTGTAAGGGTTGGAAATTTTCAGTGTCAAACCACTTTGTTGGATCCAGAACTATGATTCCACCATTATTCTTCAACATATTATCTCTTGTATGAAAACAGTAGTAAAGATAATAGAAAAAGTTCAGATCTATTAGATGTTTTTATGTTTTGATTTCATGAATTTGAATATATTGTTTCAAAGAAATGAATACAAATGAGCAATAATTTATTTAGTTTCATTCTAATTCGTGTCTCCTATCTCAGTAATATGGAGTCTTATGTTGTCTAAGAACAAAGAACTAAGACTCATTTGCATCCCTTTAAGGTTGTATGTCAGATATGTTTTGTTGTTGGAACAAAGGGCCAAGTAAATGCTTGATGTCTTTGATAGGATTGTTGGTTATTTTGAGAAGGATACTTCATAATAATGATGTATTTATGAACATTGATCTCTAATTCACAAAATGATTAGATAGATATGATATTTTGGTGTATGAAACATATCCTTGACATCACAGATGTATGTATTTGATTCATGAAATTTCCTAATAGATAAGGCATTAGCTATATGATCAACTTGTTCTCACAATTGCATATTTGGGGTTTCACTGAAATCAACATCATTAATCAATTTTTTTTCACTTTCATGTTGAAGAACCGAAATGTAATGCCCTCACTCAGCTTATGAATTTCATTGTTTTGCATTTAGCTATTGCAAATCTATGTTATTGCATGAGTCATTAGGAGAAATAAGGGTTAAATCTGTTGTAATAGATTCAAGAATATGTTTAGCACTGTTACCATATAAATTGAATTTGAGGTCCACCTACCTTGGTTTTGTAGAGCCTAAAGTAGAAGAAGCATCTAGCCCTATAGTTGGCCTATCATCTAAAAGGATTTGTTAAGGATGGAGTTAGCTGCCCCTAGATGTGTCTTGTTCTATCGGGGTAATTTGAAACCAGCTTTGTATCAAAATACCAACAAAATGGTGACTCTACTGAGGATTGTATTAAATCTAAATGGTAGAAAAACCTTTTGAATTTAAAAAGGAGATTCAATATAGTAGGAGAAATGAATGGAAAAAGTTTTAGTAGTAAGTTCTCTGATGTTTTTTTCTAGTTTTCTTACTCAAATGTCATGCACCCCAGTGATGCTTTCTTCAAAAAAAAAATAGCTTTGAAGGATTGAGTGCAGATTGTGTTGCTATTAAGTTTTATTTTCAATCAATTTAGATATTTTTGTTTTTCAAAATACTGCATAAATTCAGAGCCAAAATTGTTAAAAGATATTTTCTCTCTTCAAAGTGTTTGATGATTTGCAAGTCTCATAAGTTGAAAGATTTAGTTCAGATTTGTCATATTGTAAATCATGTTTTAAATATTTCTCACAATCGTGAGTGGTGAGTCTCTAAAGGATCTCTATACCAATGAAGATTGAGTATATGTAAATGTTTTTAGAACCTTTCAACTGAATTGTACAAATCTAATAGTTATGATAAGTTGTAAGGAAGAAGAGATAAAATATGAATTCTTGACTGATAAGTTTTGAAGTGTTGTGTTTGATCTATTGTCATAAGAAATTTGAATGTAAGAATGAGTCACAAAAATGATTTCATTTGGTTCTCCTCAAAGGAGATGATGGCTCTACAAGGATTTGATTAGCAACGTGAAGAATTCAAATCAACATCTATGTCAATCAACAAATTAAGGTTTCATGCAACAATACTAAAGGTATTTTCCATTTTCATGTGATTCCTTTTCCATGAAAGTAAGTTTCACAAAAGTTTCTCCATCAAGTGTTATTTCCAGCACTAAGTAGGAAAATGGTTTGATTTATCTCAGCATACTTTGTGAAAGAATAGATTCAGCAAGTGTTTTCATATTTTGAAGTATGCTTGGAGTTGAAATTGCTAGACAAAATTTCAGATCTATTACAAGTAATGAATTTTGAAAGTAATTATGGTGAATGAGCTTAAAATTTGTTAGAAATGTCAAATCTTCCTTCACCTGGTATGCAGTCCATGGATAAGAATTATAGATTTGTTTCTACCAAAAGATACATGCCATTAAATTTCAATGGCATTCATAGTTTCCCAAACCCTATGTTATATAATCTCAAAAAATATTTACCTAACTTCAATGGGAAACATGAAAATTCAGCCAGTCATCATGTTCAGTTGTTCAGTGATTCGATTGGTGATTTTGAAATTGCTCATGAAGACATTCATATGAAGTTGTTTGTTCAGACTTTAGAAGGTAATGCTAGGGATTGGTTTTATTTTCTGTCAGCATGTTCTATTTCATCTAAGTATCTCTAATTATTTTGATAGGTTCTTGAAAATCTAAATCAGGAATGGTGAGTTAGTACCTGAATTTAATACTAGATTTGCAAAAGTTTTGAATGAAATTCTTGAAAAGTGTAAGCTAGATGATCAAGTGTATTTAGTGGTTTCTCTTGATGCATTTGATAAAGAGATGAGTTATCTATTAAGAGATAAAGAGCCTAAGACTTTGCATCAGACATTCATTACAGCAACATAGATTCAAAACAATATAAGGTATGGCTTAACTAGGAGTCATTTCTCTAGGAATGTTTGTCGGCAAGATGAGGTTCAAAGGAAGAATTAATGTCATAAAGAGTGTTTGATTTTAGATCAGCAAGTAGGTACTACTATTGTTGTAAGTCATTTTGTTGAAAATCTAAAATTAAAGACATGTGTAGATGAAGACTCTTTGTTGCAGTAAGGAGCTGATTCTTTTATTGTTGAATATAGCACAAATATTTGTGATGTCACCACAGTAGATGATAAAGTTAGTTCACTGGATCATTTAGATATGCAAGATATAATTTCAGTCATTTTATCTCCTATTGGTGATTTTCTTTATGTTGAAAACATAATGAATCATGAAGTTGGAAGGTGTTTATCTCAAAATGAGGATGAATGATGTAGGAGCATCCAATGGTGTAAGGGAAATCCTGTATCACCAAAAATATGCTTAGTGTTAGTTTTTGTTTAAAGTGATTTCATTTCTAAATACCCATTTGGGTCAAATAAAGATTCCAACTCTCATAGTTCCACTATTGGTTTTTTTGGTTAGAGTTTTTAAGCACCTTGGGATACGTGTCAATGTAGAAAATGGATTATTTTGTAATTGAGCTATAATTATAATTAGTTAGAGGATTTAAGTTGGAGGGATGATTATATTTGTAATTTAAAACACTCTAGAAAAAGAATCATGTTAAAAGGCTTTACAGTTTGAAAGTTATTATAGTTTTAAGTTGCTTGGGGACCTCCTAAGAGTGCTTCCAAGTCAGATTTGAGGAATTAAACAACCTTATATGAGCCCAAAAAATAGAGGATGAGAAAATAATGTCTGTAGGGCTATAGAGTGCTTCAAGAGATTTTTGGAAATGTAAACAGTTTGTCAATTGAAGTCTCGAATCAAAAGTTATGCCTCTCAAAAGTTGGACTACCATTTTTGGATTCTTCTAATTTTACACTGGCTTCTAATGTAATTTCTAGAACTTTCTATTTTGGTGATGGATTCAAAATGGCATATTCTAAAATGTATTCCTAACCCTAAACCTAATTGGGGTTTATTTAAGAACATTTCTGGCATTGTAAATATAGTTCTTAGTGGAGTTTGAGAGAAGGTACTATGAGGAGGATTTTTCTCTAGGATCTGACCATTGTAAGCCCATAGGGCATATCTTTGGGTCTGTTTACATGTACTAAATATAGTAGCATATTTTACAAATAATAATATCCCCCGTTTTCCCCTATTGCATTCATTCTAGTTGTGGTTCATGTCTTCATCAAGTGGTATCAGAGCAAGTTTTTTTGAGTATATAGACAGAGCACCGACTGTGAGGGTGTTTGCACTAGGACTTGGTGGATGTGGGTTTAAGACAAGAAGATGCCTCCATGAAGGGAGCATGGTGGAAGGGATAGAGTTATTACTCCTAAGGTTAGAGCCCTCCAAAGACAAGTCCAAGAATTGCAAGAGGATATTTGTAGAGGGATGAATATTCCCATAGGTGATGAAAGTGAGGAAGAAAATGAAGAAGAAGGAAATATTAGGCCAGAAGAGGAAGGAGACAGAGAAGTCCTAAACTAGGTAGAGGAGAGGCTTTTCAGGGCCATTGCTAAGCTTGGAAAAATACCTAAAATTGACATGGGTATAAAGATATAGAGGACCCAAATAGGGTTAAGTTTACAAAAGCCAAAAGGAAAGGCCATGCCAAAATTTGGTGGCAAGAGATTTGGTTAGAAAGAAATAGAAGAAGAAAGGAGAACATCACAAGACGGGATCGCATGGTGGACAAACTAAAGAAGCAGTTCATTAATGTTGACTACAAGCTTGATTTGTTTAAGAAAATGCAAGGGTTAAAGCAAGTAGGAAAATCTGTCCAAGAATATACAAAGGAATTTTATCGAGTTCTTATCAAAGTAAACAAGGAGAAGGTTGCCTGTTACCTTAGTGGGTTAAGACCTAGCATTCAGGAGGAGTTAAGTCTAGTTAGAATGACTAGCTTTGAAGAGGCATACTAGTTTTCCCTATGAGTTGAGGAGAAGCTAAAAAAAAGGTTTGATGGAAGATAGACAGGGCATGATCAAGGAGGAAGGGGTGGTGGGAGGTCATTTGGAGGCCAAAATGAGAACCAGAGGAAAAATGAAGATGTGGGTTTTAGTCAAAACTAGAGGAACAAGGGTTTCAAATACTCCCATGATTAAAACTTTGGAGATCAAAGAGGGAAAGGTAGATGACATGGAAAAGGTTCCAAAAGAGGAGGCTTCTGTGGTACCTATTTTCATTAAAATGAAGAAGGTCATCATGTCTTTGAATGCCCTCAATGGCAAGGAAGGATAGATGAGAGAGCTGATGGACAAGCAAGGGTTGCTCATGTGGATGAGGATGCATAGTCATCACATTTAGAGGATGTATAAAGAAGAGTGGTTCTAGTAAATGAAAGGGTCTTACTAAGAAGTGAGACTAAACCTAGACAAAGGGGGATTTTGTTTCATACTAGGTGGAAGTGCAAGGGTAAATGTTGTGATGTGATTATTGATGGTGGAAACACTAACAACTTGGTGTTAGAAGAGATGGTTTCAAAGGTAAAGCTCAAGCAGGAGAAACATCCCCAACCCTATCAAATTTCTTGGGTGAAGGATTGTCATAAGGTCCTAGTTAGTAAACAATGTCTAGTGAAGTTCAAAATTGGGAGTTACCATAATTAGGTTCTCTGTGACATCATTCCAATGGATGTATCCCATTTATTGTTAGGAAGGTTATGGTAGTCTGATAGGCATGTTGTAGATGATGATCATGCAAATACATACTCTTTGACAAAGGATGAAGTTCACTACAAACTAAAGCCCTTGATAAAGGAAGGTGAAAAGGTATGTAGTAGTGCTAGGGTATGTCTTGTTTATGGAAGAAATTTTTTGGATGGCATGAAACATCAACATATGTGTTATGCTTTGATTCCTAGAAAATATAAGGAAGGAAGCAGTGAAATTCCACTTGAAGTTTCAAGACTATTAAGTGAGTATGGAGATGTCATCTCTAATAATGTTCCAGAAGGGTTGCCACTAGTAAGGCAAATTAGTCATCAAATAGATTTAATCCCTAGAGCTAGTTTTCCTAAGAAGGCTGCTCATAGGATGACTTCTACTAAAATTAAGGAGCTAAATAGACAAGTTTAGGAACTGTTGAGGAAAGGTTTGATTCGAGAGAGCCTGAGTCCATGTGCATTACCTGCAGTTCTAGCACCAAAGAAGGATGGAGAGTGGAGAATGTGTATAGACTTTCAGACTATAAATAAAATAACCATCAAGTATTGATTCTCTTTGCCAAGAATGGATGATCTTATGGACTATTTGAGTGGAGCTTAGTACTTTACAAAGATAGATCTCAAGAGTGGCTATCACCAGATATAGATATGAGAGGGAGATGATTGGAATACTACATTCAAGACCAAGGAGGGTCTATATGAGTGGTTAGTCATGCCCTTTGGACCAACCAATGTGCCAAGCACCTTCATGCGGCTTATGAATGAGATACTAAAGAAATTCTTGGGAAAATTTATTATTATCTATCTAGATGATATTTTAATTTTCAAAAAGTATTTGGATGAACATTTATTGAACATTTGTAGTGTCCTTGAAAGGTTGAGGTAAGAGAAATTGTTGATTAATTTGAAGAAGTGTAGCTTCATCAAAAAGGAGTTAGTCTATTTGGGGTTTTTTGTATCAGTTGAGGGTCTCAAAATGGATCCAGAGAAGGTAAAGGCCATCTTAGAATGGCCTACTCCAAGGTCTACTACTGAGGTGAGGTCATTCCATGGTCTGGTTAGTTTTTATAGGAGGTTCATTAGAAATTTTAGTGTCATATGTGCACCCCTGACTGAAACAATGAGGGGGGATAGAAGAGTGTCCAAGTGGACTACAGGAGCTACAAGGAGTTTTGAGTTGTTGAAGAAGAAGGTGATAGAGCAACCTATGTTGGAACTTCGTGATTTCAATAAAGTGTTCTAGGTGGATTGCGATGCTAGTGGCAGTACTACTGGGGCTATATTAAGCCAAGGAGGTAAGCCTATTACTTATTTTAGTGAAAAATCGAATGATGCAAAGAAGAAGTATTCTATTTATGATCAATAGTTCTATGCAATAGTTCAAGCCTTAAAGAAATGGAGGCATTATTTATTTCCAAAAGAATTTTTCTTGTATACTAATCATCAGGCATTGCAGTACCTAAATAGCCAAGGTAAATTGAATCAAAGACATTTGAAATGGGCAGAGTTCATGCAAAGCTATACATTTGTGTTGAAACATAGAAGTGGAAGGTCTAATAGGGTAGCAGATGCATTGAGTAGGAGACGATTGTTGCTGACAATAATGCAGGTTAAAGTGGTTGGGTTTGATGAACTCAAGAATCTGTACCCTGATGATCCTAATTTTGTATAAGCATGAAAGGCTTGTGAAGAACCTATTACTCTAGATAGGACCAAGTGGCTAGATTATTTGATTCAAGATGGTATATTGTTCAAGGGTAGTCAATTATGTATTCCAAGGAGTTCTATGAGAAAGAATTTGATCAAGGAGAAACATAGTGGAGGAATGGTAGGACACTTTGGTCAAGATAAGACTATTTCCATTATTAGAGCACATTATTTTTTGCCTCAATTGCCTTAGGATGTGAAGAACTTTGTGCAAAGTTGTCAAGTATGTCAAGGAGCCAAAGGATTTAGTCACAATACTGGACTTTATTAGCCATGGCCTATTCCATCAAAGCCTTGGGAGGACATAACTATGGATTTTTTTCTTGGATTGTTGAGGACACAAAGGGGTAATGACTCATTATTTGTGGTGGTTGATAGGTTCTCCAAGATGGTGCATTTCATTCTATGCCACAAGACTCATGATGCAATACATATTGCAGATTTTTTTTTAGAGAAGTGGTGACACTACATGGTCTCCAAAAGAGTATTATTTTTGATAGAGATACTCAATTTTTAGGGTATTTGGGGAGGAATTTGTGGGAGAAGTTGAGGACATAGTTTAATTTTAGTTCTATGCATCATCCACAAACTAACAAACAAACAAAAGTGGTGAATAGAAGTCTAGGAAATTTGTTGAGATGTTTAGTGGGAGATAAACCCAAGGGATGGGATTTGATTCTACCACTATTAGAATTTTTTTACAATTATTATATAAATAGGAGTACTAGTAGATCACCATTCCAAATTGTGTATGGGAATAATCCAAAGACTACACTAGAGCTAAGAAAGATAGAGCAAGAGGAGAGGACAAGTACTGAGGTAGAAGAATTTGCTCATGTCAAGAATCTCCATAAGGAGGTACATGCACATATTACCAAGAGAACCAATAGTATAAGGCTAGGGTAGATCAAAAGAGGAGACATAAGGACTTCCAAGTAGGGGATTTGGTTATGGTATACTTGAGGAAGGAACACTTTCCAATGGGTACCTAGAACAAGCTGAAGATGAAGAAATTTGGTCCCTACAAAATTTTGAAGAAACGTGACTCAAGAAATGCATATGATGTGAAGTTGCCAAATGGGATTCACATTACTCCTATCTTCAATATTGCAGACTTAAAAAAATATCATGATGATGGTGCAGATGAGGGGTTGATGCTAGAATCATGTCCAATTCCTACTTCAATGAAGGAAGAGATTGGTGACATTTTAGATAGTCGTGTGGGCCAGAGTACCAAAAACATGTAGTATGAAGAATACCTAGTGAAGTGGAAAGGATGACTAATAGAAGACTCAACTTGGATATCCACAACAAAGGTTTCCCATTTGGGTTTTCCTCTACAAGCTATAAAGTGACAGGGACTTTTCAATCTACCCTGGGTGTCTGATGCAAGAGCATCTAGTGTGTAGGGTGATCCTGTATCACCAAAAAAATATTCTTAGTGTTAGTTTCTATTTAAAGTGTTTTTATTTTTGTTTACCCATTTGGGTCAAATAAATATTCCAACTCTCATAGTTCCACTATTGGTTTTCTAGGTTAGAGTTTTTGAGCACCTTAGGATATGTGTCAATGTAGAAAATGGGTTATTTTGTAATTGAGCCATAATTATGATGAGTTAGAGGGTGTAATTTGGAAGGATTATTATATTTTTAATTTAAAACACTCTAGAAAAAGAATCAGGTCAAAAGGCTTTACAGTTTGAAAGTTATTACAGTTTTAAATTTCCTAGAGACCTCCTAAGAATACTTCCAAGTCAGATTTGAGGCATTAAATGACCTTGTACGAGACAAAAAAAATGGGAGACTAGTGAAGGATGTCCATAGGTCTATAGAGCACTTTGAGAGCTTTTCAAAAATGTAAACAATTCGTCAATTGGAGTCCCAGATCAAAAGTTATGACTCTCGGAAGTTGGACTACCATATCTAGATTCTTCTAATTTTACACCGGTTTCTAACGTGATTTTTGGAACCTTATGTTTTGGTGGTGGATTCCAAATGGCATGTTCTAGAATGTATTCTTAACCCTAAACCTAATTGGGGTTTATTTAAGAACATTTCTAGCATTGTAAAGATAGTTCTTGGTGGAGTTTGAGAGAAGGTACTGTGAGGGGGATTCTTCTCCAGGATATGACCATTGTAAGCCCATAGGGCATGTCTTTGGGTCTGTTTACATGTACTGAATGTGGTAGAATATTTTATAGATAATAATATTCCCCCTTTTCCCCTATTGCATTCATTCTGGTTGTGGTTCATGTCTTCATCAATGAAGAAGTTGGAAGTGATCTTTCAAGTGATGGTAACAATCTGATGTATTATGAAGAAGCATCATGTGAAGACAATGGTGAGAGTTCTTCCTCAAGTCAAGAAGAGGAAAATGGTAGTACATGTTCATCTTCATGTGAATTTGATGTAAATTAGGAAGAAGAAATAAATGACAGAAGTCAATACTCTTACGAAAGTAAAGGTATGAATTCTTTGTCTAAATTTCTAAGTGAAGTTCCATTTTAGAGTTATGTAAATCAACTTGAGGTTGAAAGTTGTGAAGAAGAATTTTCTACGCAATATGAAGACAAAGAGATTATCTATAAGGATAGATTACCTAATTGTGTGGATGAATGTCTTGAAGATATATGTAGTGATAATCAACATATGAGTGATCCTAAGATTAATGCATCAACACCTAAAGATGATTGGTTTGCAAGACATTTGAATCATCTTAATGAAGACAATGCAAGTAACATTGATTCATATTCTACATGCTTTGTTGATGGAGTGGATGATGTGTCTTCTTGTGATGATTCTAATTTTTCTTCTTCATATGCTGAAAGTGTCCATGAAAGTGATGTTAGAAGCCATTTCAAGGTTTTTACGAACCCGTTGTGTGGTCAAGAGTTTGATGTTGATTGGCACATCACCTATCAAAATATTCAAAGAGGATCATTACATGGGGTTATCAATCCACTATTTGAAGAGCACATAGAATGTTTAGATTTAGTTGAAGATGATCTTAATGATGATAAATTATCATACTACTATAAGAGATTAGATTGTTCTTCTTCCAAGTATGATAGTGAAAATGATAATGATGTTGCATCTCATGATATGGATAACAAGGTGTTTGATGAAGTTCTTATTGAAAATCAACATACATCTTGTAATGAGTTTTATGATGAATACTCTAACATGATGACTAATCCATTTGCTGATTTGAAAGGACCATTTGAAGATTTTAGATTAGTTTTAGATGCGAAATTTGATGACATGTGTGAGCACAAATCTGATTGCTCATTTGAGTACCATCTGATTATACATAAGGATACAAAATTTCAAGGTATGTGTGACCTTTTTCCCCATGCTGAATATGAAGCTTTCATATTCAAAACTAATAGCATGCATGATTTTTCTGTTGGAGAAGATTTTCAATTGAGTCTAATATTTTTGAGCATGCTGATTAGAACTTTCATAATGAGTAAGTTGTTGAGAATGAATCTAGTTTTTATATGCATTATGAAAGTGAAGGTGTAGACTTCATTTTGCCAAGTAAGTTTTTTCAAGATGCTAATATAACTAGTGAAACTGATAGAATAAATATTAACATAATCAGATTTCCACAATCCATTAGTATGTGAGCAATGTTTCTGGATTAGATTGTGTGAGTTTTTTTAGCATCAACGTTTCGGATCATACTACATGATCCATCATCAGGACGAGAGAACATCAAAATATGGAATATGCAGACTAGGAAACCACAAGCAGTCCTAAAAAGAGAGGGAGGGAGGGGCACAAAGACCAAGAGGACCAAAAATAAAGACACAACCACCAAGAGACCGGTACAGAATAACCAATCATATGTATAAATGCAGATAATGTATATATATGTAAAGGAATTTTATATGATGCATTAAAAAATGAAAAAAATAAATAAAAAAATTACTAAATAAAAATAAAAAATAAATAAATAAGTAGATAAATAAAAAATTTAAATTTTTTAAAAAAATTAAGGATCAGTGTGAAAAAGGGGAGGAAGCACACGATTATGAAAATGAATAAATAACTATAAGAGGTTAAAAATACAAAAATTAGGAATTAAAAAATTAAATATTAAAATAATAATAATAAAAATAAAGAAGACTCAATCCCTTACATATATATATATATATAAAATAAATAAATAAATAAATAAAAGCATGTGCAAATATTAAGAACTTATATACAACTATATCGAAATCGAACAAGCCAAAATTTTTTTTTTAACCCCAAGAGAAAAACAAGAAGAGAAACATTAGAAAGGACCCTAATACCACAAAGAAGCTATAAACAAAATAAGTAAAATTAAGCTCAGGAGCAAAAAACCCCTCAATAAATAGATCGAACCTAAAAACTAAAAACGCTACTACAAGAAAATGCGAAAATAAGCCATAAGTGCGAAACAGACACAACGCTGGAACCAACCCAGATTAAAGAATACAAGCACAAAGAGATGAAAAACAAATCATAAATAAATAAATGAGGATAAGAAAAAAAAAAAAAACAAGACATCAAGATGGAAGACCCAAGGCTGAAACCAACGGCACAGGAAAGAGCTCGAGGGTTAGAGCGACACGGAGGGCTAAGACGAAACGAAAAAAGAGAGGAGAGACAACAGGAAGAAACCTGAAAAAAGAACACAGAGAACATGAGGAGGGAGGAGCTCACGGACCACAAGGTGGGGCCAAGAGACTGAAGACGAAAGGGGGGGGGGGGGGCGCTTCCCCATAAACCGGACAGGCCAAAATGGGGGAGCGACAAGGGAAGACTAGGGGACACACCAGGGGGGGCAGGAAAGCTCGAGAAGCATCAAGGGTGATGCTTAGTATTAAGCGAGCCTAGGAGAGGTTGCCAAGACAAGCTAATGGACCATCCCTCATCTCGATTGAGGTTGATGGGATGATAGTTAATTTCAATAGCTTCCTTAAGTTTTCTTTTGAAGAAGTTATCCTCCTTGGAAAGAATTTTGGCGGTCTCCAGACAAATGTGATGTTTGGTGGTCGAAGAATGCTCAGCAAGGGCAGATTTATGGGTTTTGTCATGTCTGATGTCTGCACCATGCTCACGAATTCTGGTACGAAAAGAACGGCCTATTTCCCCTATGTAAGGGGCCCCACAAGAGCACTCAATCTTGTAGACTCCCGAGTTGAGGAAAGAGTCTTTGGTGTCCTTAAGGGGAGGAACTCGATGACGCAACTGCGAAAGGGGTTTGAAAGCAGTATGAAGACCCTTTTTAGATAAGATCTTGGCCATCTTCTGAGAGATGCTATCGACAAAAGGAAGGGTGGCAAACCGGGGAGGTTGGTTGGGTGGAGGACTGAGTGTACACCTAGAAAGAAAGAAGGACTTGGCTCGGTTGATAGCCTTAGAGATTGGCTTGTGAGAATATCCATTCAACATGAATACATGACGAAGATGAGTGAGCTCTTCATGCAAGTTGTCATCATCGCAGATTCTGAAAGCTCTGAGGGCGAGCGTCTTAAGGATGCCAACCTTCTGGCTGGGGTGATGGTGGGAGGATGCGTGCAAGTACAGGTCAGTGTGGGTGGTCTTACGGTGAACCTTGCGACCGAATGACCCATCAGCCTTTCAGATAAGAAGGACATCTAGGAAAGGCAACTGATAGTCTGACTCAAGCTCTTTGGTGAAGGAAATTTTGGTGACCAAACTGTTGATGTGAGAGTGAAATAGTTCAAGGTTCTCAAGCCCATGTGGCCAACAAACATTAGTGTCATCAACGTATCGTTTCCACCATTTGGGTTTGAGGGGGAAGGACTGGATAGCCATGTCCTCAAAATGCTCCATGAAGAGGTTGGCAATGATCGGGGAGAGGGGCGAACCCATGGCTACTCCATCGACTTGTTCATAGAAGACATTTTGGAAAGAGAAGAAGGTGGTCTCTTGGCCCCACCTTGTGGTCCCTGAGCTCCTCCCTCCTCATGTTCTCTGTGTTCTTTTTTCAGGTTGCTTCCTGTTGTCTCTCCTCTCTTTTTTCGTTTCGTCTTAGCCCTCCATGTCGCTCTAACCCTCGAGCTCTTTCCTGTGCCGTTGGTTTCAGCCTTGGGTCTTCCATCTTGATGTCTTGTTTTTTTCTTCTTATCCTTATTTATTTATTTATGATTTGTTTTTCATCTCTTTGTGCTTGTATTCTTTAATCTGGGTTGGTTCCAGTGTTGTGTCTGTTTCGCACTTATGGCTTATTTTCGCATTTTCTTGTAGTAGCGTTTTTAGTTTTTAGGTTCGATCTATTTATTGAGGGGTTTTTTGCTCCTGAGCTTAATTTTACTTATTTTGTTTATATCTTCTTTGTGGTATTAGGGTCCTTTCTAATGTTTCTCTTCTTGTTTTTCTCTTGGGGTTAAAATTTTTTTTTTGGCTTGTTCGATTTCGATATAGTTGTATATAAGTTCTTAATATTTGCACATGCTTTTATTTATTTATTTATTTATATATATATATATATATATATATGTAAGGGATTGAGTCTTCTTTATTTTTATTATTATTATTTTAATATTTAATTTTTTAATTCCTAATTTTTGTATTTTTAACCTCTTATAGTTATTTATTCATTTTCATAATCGTGTGCTTCCTCCCCTTTTTCACACTGATCCTTAATTTTTTAAAAAAAATTAAATTTTTTATTTATCTACTTATTTATTTATTTTTTATTTTTATTTAGTTATTTATTTTATTTTATTTATTTATTTATTTATTTTTTAAATTTTTTTTCATTTTTTAATGCATCATATAAAATTCCTTTACATATATATACATTATCTGCATTTATACATATGATTGGTTATTCTGTACCGGTTCTCTTGGTGGTTGTGTCTTTATTTTTGGTTCTCTTGGTCTTTGTGCCCCTCCCTCCCTCTCTTTTTAGGACTGCTTGTGGTTTCCTGGTCTGCATATTCCATATTCTGATGTTCTCTCGTCCTGATGATGGATCATGTAGTATGATCCGAAACATTGATGCTAAAAAAACTCACACAATCTAATCCAGAAACATTGCTCACAGAATAAATATTTCCAAATTACCTCATGAAAGTTTAGATGAAAATCAGATTTATGACAGAGGTAAAAAAATTTGTTCAAAGTTTGGTGGCCCAAGGGCCATTGTTTGTATAGTTAGTGTAGTTTCCCTATTTTCAATAAAGTTGTTTGAGAGAAGTTTTGAGAATGGTCTCCTTACCCTAGAGATCTAAATACTTGCCATACCCACAAGGAACATGCATCCCTAGACAGAGCCACTGTCGAGACTCAAAATTGAAGCCTTGATTTTGAGTACCATTGGAAGAATTAAGCCCTATAAGCACTTTTTAATGCAAGTGTACCTGACTATCCATTTGAAGGCTATGAGGTGTTTAATATTTAAAAAACCATGCATTCAGTATATCCCCTCATCCTATGATGATAAATTTTAATTCCAATCCATTCCATGAAGTCCCATTTTGAGCAATTTCCAAATCTACATTTTTGCCAAAGTGTCAAACAGCGATAGGAGCCCTTGTTTGCAATTGAATATCTCCAACCCAGTAATGTTTCATGACACCACTTTGGGATTATTTAGTTTCCATACTAGAGAGCCTATGTTTCATTTTTTGATTCATTTCAAATCCATTTGACTAGGTTTTGAATCCCTCAAAGTTGGTCATTTTTTTGATGTCATGCTAATGTGAATTGTTCAAAATTCTAGGAGGCCCTGTTTCAATTGTTTATAACTTTGACTCAGTTGATCAAAATGAGACAATTCCTTTTGCATTGCATTTTAGGGGATATATATTTACTATTTTTCAATTTTTAGTTTATGAAAAATCTTTTTGATTAGTTTTTGAATGCGATTCCAAATGCAACCTGTAACATTTTACTGGTGTCAAGAAGTGCAGATCTGTTAGTACCTCTATGTGTGATGTCATAACTCAAAATTTGTGATAGGTGAGATCAAATAGATTGTACCACTTTGTTCTCCTCTAAAAACACTATAAGTGTTCCAATTTTTAAAACTTTATGAATCCATCTACACACTTTCCTAGGTTCATTTTGTTTGCAAAAAATGTTTTTCTGGAATTGCTTCCAATGTACAAATTTGAGTAGCCCACTTTGACCATTCACCATTTTTGTCTTGTTATTTTTCATGAGTCCTAATCATATATTTATACTCTTCTCATAATGGTGAACCAATTTCCAATTTTTGTTTCCCCAAGTGTCAGTTTGCCCAGCTTTTGAAGCCAAAACAAAACACGATTTATTGTTATCTGACATTTTGCTTACAGGCAGTTCTGAAAGGGTAACTTCAACAGTTAATATCATTTAACCCTGACTTTTTCATGGCATGATATTTTACATGGCGCAATTATATGGAATACAGAATCAGTGTGTTTAATTTTAGAGCCCAGTTATTTGTTTAGATCAATTTTTATAGCCAGTCAAAGGACCTCTTGGCACAAAGTCGACAATTTGCAAGAAAGTGATAAGTTGAGTTTTACTTGTATTTTTATTGATCAAATCTAGTCTTGATTGGTGTCAAGTGTTTATCAAATCAATTTGAAGATGTTAGTTATTCAAAAAAAAAAAAACAAAACAAAAAATTAGCTAGACCCACTTGGGGCTCGACCATTTTCACTTAAGCTATTACAACATGCGAATTTCTTCAAATATGGATTAATTTAAGGTGGCATTTGTAAGGTTATATGAAATGTTTGAATTGATGCTAAGATAAAATATTTTCATTTGAGGAGAAACTAGCAGAAAAAAAATGGAAACAAGCAATTGAGTGCCTTTTTACTAAAGAAATATATGGGGGCAAACTAAAAAAAGTTGTGCAACTCATTACAAACCTTAATTCAGAGTTGGAAAAGAAAGATGCAAAACTAGTTTCTTACATGGAAAACACTACTGCTCTGTGGGTGGCATTAAGTGTTGAGAAGTCAGAGGTTTTGAATTTGAGATTAATAGTTTGAATAACATTGATTTTCTGAATGTGGATTTAGTATTTGAAAATATTGATTCCATATTCTTGAAAATATCTTTAAGATTGGATGGCTATGAAAAGAATTCAAAAACATGCTTTGAAAAGAATATTTAGGTTTACAAATGCTCACCAAAATAATCTAGAATCCAAAACATACCCACATCATTTAGATACACATCATGTTGTGCTCATGACCAAAACTTTTTCCTTAAGAAATAAGCCTCTTCTTTTTGAGTTCTTAGAAAATAAACTTGAAAACTAAAAAGCTTTCATCTACTTTCTAGTACACAAAATAATGTTTTCTATTTGAATGGGATTATTATACCCACTTCTTATGATTCTCTAATGTTGTGGTTGTCTATTATCCTCTTACAAATGAGGATCAATGCCCAATTTGGAATTATGATGAATTAACTAGCAAGGCTAATACAAAGGAGAGACCATGTCAGGAAGGGATGGTGTCAAAGAAAGTAGAACGCCCACATGAAGAAGAAGAAGCACCATGGGAGAAAGTCACAAAAGAGAGGAGGTCCAAGGAGTTGGAGAATTTAGAGGTAGCGCTATGTATTAGAGCATTATGCAAGTTGGGAACCAAACCAATGTGGGAGAGAGATGTCTCTAAAGTTGCAAAACATCCCACATTAGACAAATTAGAGAGAAAACACTTTAAAGAGAGCTGCCAAACTTGGGAGTCTTTGTTATGAGATAGAGTATACATGGCAACACATGTAGAAGGGGCTCTGAATGGCCAGGCCATGGGCATTTGTTGAAAAATGAAAAACTTTTGCATTCCCCTCTAAGCTCAATAGATTTAAAATATTTTAGAGATGCCAAATGAAATAAAACAATGGTAGATGCCAGTTTTAAAAGGGATCTTCGTAGTAAAAGAAGAAGCTTCAACGATTGGAGGGAGTTTTGTGGATTGCAAAATAAGAAGCTCCATGTCAACAACAAAAGCGTCAAAATGCCCATGATAGGGGAGGTGATTTGCATGGAAGAGAATACACCTTGCTCCATGTCTGAAAAGAAGGGATGACATGAGGTAGAAGCCCATAGTCCATGGTGTGAAGAAAGGAAGCTCGTGAGCCAAAGAAATCCCATGCAAGCTAGAGGAAGGCTTTGATTTTTCACCATGAGTAGAAGAAAATCCTTAGACATTTATCCCAGATTGGCAACATGAGGAAAATATGAAATAGTTAAATACACCTTTACACAATATGCTTGTTGTCTAAAGACATCTGCCTTTTAAAGGCAGGAGCAAGTTCTTGGTGGGACCCGTGGATGCTGGCTAGCCAGATAGTAACTTAAAAAAGTATTAAAAGAACACATCGACCAAGATGTTGATGTTATCATTGATGTGGAAGCCTACTGGAGAAGGTCACCATATTTTGGTGGTCCCTATGTTGCCACTAGAAAATGGGAGGTTTTTTGGCAAGAAACATGGTGACCTCTCAGAAAACCAAAAATTTGGTGAGACGTGTGGACCCAACTGGCAGTTAAGGTGACCATTCAAAAAATGACAAGTGGCAATATGTGGTAGTAGGCGGATTGAGTCAGATCTCACTGAGGCATAGGATGGAAAAATGTAATAGATCTAACGATGGTTGCCATGTCACCAAAGGGAAGTTGCTCAACTATTAAGCAAGCGATATGGAAACCCAACTAGAAAGTGACACTTGGCACTGATGTGGCAAAGCTGAGATGGACAAGTGACTAGAGCTAAGGTTGCATAAGGTGACACGTGTTTGCTATGTTGCGATGATGTGGCATGAGGCTGATTCATCACATGACATGATGACCCAATTAGCGAGTGACATGTGGAAAACATGTGGTCGCCACATGGAAAATGTCAGACAGTGAAGCAAAATTTTGACCAATCAAGAATTGACATGTGTCACTAGTGGTCAAATAGGTTTGACCTGGATTGATAAGATGAGGGAAAAGGTACTAGGTTCAAAAAATTATTATTTTCTAATTATTTCCTTGGAAAAGCACGTGGGTCAAATTTTAAATAAGATTTGGATTTATAGCTATGGTTTTAAATTTTGAAAAGTTAGATTTTTGTCCAAATACAATTTCACAGCCATAGCATGGCTTGATTCTTCAAATCAAGATTCTGGGAGCTCTCGATAAGCAAACATAGGGATATTATATATCGTCAAAATCAAGATAAGATGAAATTTCTGATTGTGGAGTTTATTTTTGCATATGAAGTAAGTGGTTCAAGTTATAGGTAGAAATGTAAAATTTGGGCCTTCTTAGTGAAATTGGTAAAAATTGAAAACATAGTTACAAGCTTGGCAAAACATGGTAAATATGTAGTTTGGGTCAATTTTGGTCACCTTTCAAATCAGTTTAAACACAAATTTTTACCAGCATTTCATGATGTAGCTCAACTATTTTGGTGACACAAGGGTTTTCATCATTCAATAGAGATATTTCCAAGTTTTTTATATGATAGTGATGAAAACTAAATCAGATCAAATGGATAGAGAGATGAAAGAGGTTTCACAATAGTAGAGGATGGAATTTCAAGTGGACATAGGTTATCTTTAGATTTGATTTGGGAATTTACTCCTTATCTATATCCTCTTCTTTCTTATCCATTGTAAGGGTTGGAAATTTTTAGTGTGAGACTGTATATGAGCAATGTTAGTATGCTAATAGAAACCAAATTTAAATAAAGCTTCTACAAACTAAAAAAAATTCATAAACTTCAAGATAGACTAAGATGAGCTCTCAATTGAGAATATGAGCCATTAATGGGCTCTCTCAATGAGAAGCTCTCTTGTTGAGTAGCTTTGTCTAAATAAATAGGATGTATGCTCAAGCTTATTCTTCAAAAAGGGCTTCAAATGGAGTTGGAATTTGGGTGTGAGTGTATGGTTTTGATGTAAAATGGCTTCTCAAAATGGCATTATGACTTTACTTCATGGATTGTGTTAATTTTCAAAGGGGAAGGATCCAATTTATAGGCAAGAGGCTTGAGGGATTGAGGGCTAAGATGCAAGGATGGGAAAAAGCTTATGGAAGGCTCAGATTGCATGAGAGGAGAGCACATGGATTGTGCTTCCTTATAGCCAATCAAGGAGTGACACATGTCACATGGTGAGAGGATGGAGGAAAGGGCAAGGATGAGTCAAAAAAGGAGGCTCAAGAGATAAAATCTTCATAAATACCCTCATAATGACTTGTAAGAGCAATAAAAGGGCTTGTAAGAGTCATTTATGACCTAGTGGACTTCATAAAGTTTTATGGTTGAGATATTTTGAGGGTGATGAGAGCAATTTCGACTTGGACTTGATTAGGAAGGTTTTAAGCTTGTTTAGGCTTGTGCAAATGATTAGAGGATGGATTAGGATGGTTTAGGATTAGCTTAGGGATAGGCAAGTGGATGGCATTTAATGAGGGTGGGTGAAGGAGGAGATATTTGTTAACTTTGCCTTGAGTTAGCAAGTCTTTAACCCATGTTTAGGGAATGTGACAAGGTTAGGAGGGGATTAGGATTAGGTTTAAAGACATCTTCTAGAAGAGTCTAGACTTTGGATGAGGATAAAGACTTTCTAGAATAGTCTAGAATTTCCTAGGATGAGGATGAAGACTTTCTAGAAGAGTCTAGAACTTCTTAGGATGAGGATAAATTAGATTTTTAGAAAATAAATAAAGTTTTATTTATTTCAAGGGTTTGGGTTGAGGAGATATTTATTAAAACTTTTTTAATAAACATAAGGATTAATATTTAATCTTAATTAAATATTTTGAGTTGGGATTAGGGGTAGGAAATTATGGGATCGACCTTTAATCAAAATTAAAGAAGGATTAGAAGATTTTGGAAGAGGTTATTGGTCATAAGGAAATTGGCCAAGTTTTGGGCAAAAAATAAATTTTTTATTTATTTTAGGATTTTTGGTCGATTTATTAATTAAATAATTAATAAATAAGGAAATAATGTTTAAATAAGATTTAAACATTTTTGGGAGGGATTCCTTAATTAAATATTTTTAATTAAGATAAAGGGATTTAATGGCATAAAAATAAATAAATTAATTAAATAATTAATTAATTAATAAATGATGATGTCATCATGACTTTTTCAGAAAATAAAAATACTTTATTTTCTAAAGGTTTTTAGGTGTCTACATTTTGCCCCTCTTTGATGTGATGCCGCAAGTGGCATGGCATCAAAGATAAGAAAATAAGATGCCCAAGGCTAGAGCAGAAGAGGAGAGAATGGACTGCGAGATGCCCCCTCAAGAAGGTAGCGAGGAGAGAAAGCGAGGCTCGATGGCTTCTTGAAAAGTACAAGAATCCGAGATGAGCAAGGAGACTCAGATTGGCAAAGAGAAGGGGCTGAATTAGCTCAAACTCTCACTATGGGAGAATGATAAAGGAGAATCAGATGCACAAGAGGAAGCAAGCTTAAGACTTTAGGGAAGGTGGAGGATGAAGGAGCAGAGCGCTATAAAAAGGAATCCAGGATAGAGAGATGGATGAGGGGATTATAAAGCTGATGCAACAGGATTTCAAAGAGTCAGATTGGTGGAAGATGGGTTTCGGAGATCCCTAGGACTAGGATTGTGGATCTCGAAAGATGAGGCTTGGTGGTTGTGGATCCTTAAAGCTAAGAGTGATGAGTGATTCAAAGAGATACTGATGCATAAGCTGGGGTAGGAGAGACGGATGCTGGATATGGATGGGGGATAATGGAGATGAAGGAAAACCATTGAAGCTTTTTGAGCGGGGGGATACTTCAAAGAGAAGTACCACCATGTAGTTGAGCACTAGATTTGCTATAGGACTATTGGTTAATTGCCAAGGTTACCAAGAACATCAAGGCCTATTCACCAACTGTCCAGAGGATTGACAAACTAACTCAAAACAAACACACAAGGATTGCCCCAACATCACACATGAATCCTAGAGGAAGCAGCGTGGAAACGACATTGGAGAACCCACAAGCAGAAAAGAAAAACAAACGAAAGACCTGATCAAGACCTTACGCTCTAATTGCCCCATTCGCAGCATACCATGATATGGAAGATCGTGGCAACCTTGAGGAGGGAACAAGGAGATTGCTTGGAAAAGATACTTCAAGACCCAAAAGGGAAGATCCTAAATCAAAAGAAAGTGAAAATCCAAAAGAGAACCGTTTGCCAACGAGATGGGTAGGACAAGGTACTAACGAACCAAGATCAGACATGAGGAAAGCTATATCCTGCAAGGACCTATCGGAGAGGACCTAAGCTGGTGGATTTGGATGAGTGATGCATCTGGCAAGCTGAACTAAGAAAGATAACACTTTGGTGATAGGAAATCTAGCTAAAGGATGTGTTGGAATAGCTAACCAAGATGTGTGATGGGTACAAGATGCTGATCAAGGACGAACTGACACGAACACTGGATAGATGCAATGGTACTAAGCTAAAGAGGATGTACAAGCTGATATACCAAGATATTTACAAGTGAGCTAATCAAGATATGGTACAAGCTAACAGACCAAGATAGTTACAAGCAGGCAAAAGCTCAGGATGATAGGATAGCAGGATGGTTCGATGTTGTGCAAGATGCGAAAGCTAAGGGTGGGGTGACAGCGAAAGATATGGATTTGGCAGGATGCATCCAATGATGATGAGAGATTTTGTGACCAAGGATAGCTAGAGGAGCAGGATGAGATGGCTGGATAGGATGGTAGATAGCTAGGATTATGATGGATATAAAGAGATGACATTGGGTTTGCATGAGGATAGCCTAGAGCTAGATACCAATGACAAGGGAGGATGGACAAGACAAGATCTCCAAGGAATATAGTGCCCCCAATCAAAAGATAACATGCGAAAGGAGGTCTTATGATGGATGTGATAGGATTGAAGCTAGGATGGAAAAATTTGAAGGGGCTAGGGAGATGGATGATAGATGAGATGATTGGCTAACGTTGCATAAGATTAGTGGATGGTGTGAGATGGAAGCTGGAGGATGGAGGATAGGTGGATAGATTGGAAAATGGAGTTGGATGTCAAGAGATGACCAAAAGCATGAGGGTGATAGGCTAAGCTGGGGATGGCAGGATTACGCATGACGCTTGTTTGCCAAGTTTTCATCATGGTACTTGTCCAAGGTTCTTGAATTGCCAAGTTTTCACCAGTGGACGCTTTATTTTTCTTTTCTTTTTTTGACTTTTTGACTTTGGACTTAGTTGGAATGATTTTGGCTTTCTTCAGCTATTTTGGCTTTTTTGGGATTTTTCACTGGCTATTGGAATGTTCAATTTTGTTGCTAGCTGTTGGTATACCGAATGTGTGATTTATGCAATAGATCGGATTAGATGGGATTGATGGTAGGAGATGGAGGGATGAAAATGCTGGAAAGGAGCATGAGATGGGGATGCTTGCAAGAGCAACATTGGCACATGTTGGGACGGGTGTGAAAAGAGCATATGGGGGATAGATGGTAGATGCGGGCGTGATGGAGGATTTGTGGAAGCGTGCTTGGGGATATAGGCACCCAAGATGGAGTTAGGAGATGGGGGACATGAGTCACTAGATGGGGGATTAGCAGTGGTGGATGCCATTATGCATTGGGTTTCAACTTTTTTCTTGGGGATCCACATGGTTTTGGATTTTCTTTTCATAGGCTTTTGCATTGTTTTGCATTCTTTGATTGGATTTTGCCTTTTTGGAGTATGTCTTTTAGAATAGACATATGATTGCCTAGGATGTGGATTTTTAGCTTTATGCATTTTGAAGTTGGCATTCACATTGCTGTGGTAAGCTTTGGGAAGATGGTTAGGAGAAGCTTTGTGAGATGGAGAGGATATGAAAGAGCATGTAGGGGGATGATGATGGATGATGTGCCCTGATATGTGCCTTTGTTGATCTTGCGTAAAAATGGATGGAATAGGATTTTTATGATGGCTGATAGGAGGATGGAGGACGGTAGATTTTGGGACATAGGGACCCAAAATGGATTTAGCGGATGAAGGGGGGATATGGTAGGTTGTTTTGGGTTGCAAAGATGGTGGAGGGGGGATGGCATAAGATTTCTTGAAGGAGTGATGGGAGGTTGGCATGGTGGGCTTGGAGATAGGCTTGGTTTGGGGGTGTGGTGTACCAACACCTTTAGATGGTGAACCTTTGGATACATATCCAAGACCATGAAATCCTAGATTTTTTTTTTGCAATAATAGGCTCTCTGATTCCTTGCTCTTGTGGTCCTAAACCTTGACCTTGATAATGCCATCGATTGAGCATTTGAACAAGCTGAGGAAACTTTTTGCTTGCAGAAAATGGTAGAAGTGATTTATTAGGTGTATTGCAATGGGGAGATATTGTTCTTAATTCTTCTGCTGAGAGAGGGCCACCATGGATGAATGTAAGTGAACCAAGAGGGTAGATTATAGATGGTGGAATAGCTTGGATAGGTGGTAAGATGGAAGCATGGAGCGGGGGAGATGGAAGGATAGGATCTTAATGTAGCTGGTGGGCTGACAAGATATCTTGTAGTGGAGGAGATATGGCTTGAGGTTTTGGAGATGGAGGAGATGGTGACTGCACTATGGATGGAAGACATGGTACGATGATATCTTCATTTATGCTTTGGGGGATGCCAACATGCTTTTGGGTAGGATCTTGATAGGATTGGTTTGGAGTGGATGGTGCGATAGGAGGTGAAGGGATGGATTCTTCAAAGGCAGTGGATGGATAGATGGGAGATTCAGTAGTGGAGATGGGTGAGTAGAAGATGGATGCATAAGGGTCATTACGAGAGATTTGGGAAATTCTTGGAGGTGATGTGGATAGGATTTGGAGGGATTTGATAGGTGGTGGGATTTTGATGCTTGTGGGAAGTGGAAGGATTTTAAGCAATTTGATGGATGGTATGGGGATGATAGCTATGGGAGATGGAGGTGATATTATAGATGGGGAAGCTTCATCACTGGCTACTTCACATGGTTCGATTAGATGACATGGCTTATCGAATGTTGGAGGAAAATTTTCTTGTATTTCCTCTAGGAGATTCCTTGGAGACTCGTGTGTCGAAGGTGGAGGTGGATTGACAGGAATAGCTAGTGTGATGGGGGTGGAAGATTGGAAGCTTGGTTGATGGGGTGATGGAGGGGAAGCTGGAATATCGGATGGCATGACTAGATAGTTTGGAATAACTCTTGGATTTTGGGGGATGCTTGGGGGAATGTTTCTAAGGCTTTCAATATACCCGTCATAGTCAACAAGATTTTCATCATCATTGGAATAGGAGGTGGCAGGAGCAAGGACAATGCGACCAAACACATCATGATAGGATTGGTACTTCATGCTTGGATGATGAGTTTGATGGGGATGGGGTCTTGCATATGGATGAACATGGAAGCTCATGGTTGGATTTGGGTTAAGCACAGATTTTGGATTGGCTGATGAAAGATTTCCTAGGGAGAGTCAAAGTTGTATGACAGACCTAAGGAGGATTGGCTGGAGATTTTTGGCTTTCTTGTGGATGGAAGACTTCGAGGGCATGCTGTCAAAAAGTGAGAGTTTTGCTTTCCTATGCGCTGGATTGGTGGAGATTGTGTCAACCTAAGAATAGACTAATGATCCTATGGGCATGACACGAGATTGATCACTTGTGGATCCCAACCTTTAGCTCAAGGTGATGAGGGATAACAGGTGACAAAGCTAGATTACCCTAGACAAAGCTCTGTCAAAAGGATAACTGTGGTGAGGCTGGTTGATTGGTAGGATTGATTGGATAGAAAATTCTAGCAGAATGACAACAACTCTCTAAAGGCTTGGGTGTGATTCTGGATTGGGTTGCTAGCTGGCTGGGGGGGATGATTTGGAGAGACTTTGGATTTGGGATTGTTCTAAAGCAAGGAACTAGATAGATTTGGTTGCAGCGGGGGAGCTTGGATGATTTTCTGATGAGGCAGTGACTACGCTAAGTATGCCTTGAGCTGGGAGATTTTTTCTTTTTTGGGATTTTGACCAAAGTTGGAAAACATTCATTCAAAAGCTATGAACAAATAAGCAGACAAAATTTTTGAGCAAGCACGTCAAACACACCAACATCCTAGGAAGCTTTCTACAAGGATGAAATTTGTTATAGCCAGGGAGTCCTCGATATACGCAAGGTACGTGAGGCCCAAATCCGTAGATGAAACCAAAAAGATGTCACACAGCCGAGAGGAGCGGTAACCCACTTCTCCTCTTTCACTTCTCAAGGGTATAAAGTTCCTTGAGGCTTAGCCCGAGTGACAAAATTTTGATCCCAAGAGAGGTGTCTTTCGATTCACCTCCCGATCTTTATACTCCACCGGAACACTGGAGTTGAGGTCGTCCCAAGGGGTGATGAAATCCCCAAGCAGGCCTCCTAAAAAGTGTAAAACAAGACCACATACATGATCTTGGGCTTTAAAAGACACGTGTTTATTCCAATTGATGATTTAGATTTTGTAAGCTATGATTGAAGACACTTGTGATTATGGCATACAATGTTCATTCCAATTTGACAGCATCGTTAGCATAATGAAAGTAGAGAGATCATCAACATAAAAAATGCGAGCATTATTGAAAATGCGTCCAAACCATGCAATGTTCATTGATTGTTAGGCATTCAAGATTGAGTGTGAGTTTGTTTTAAGCCCAAAACAAAGATGTGAGAAACTCGATTGCCAAGCGCGCGCCTGAAGGCCCTCCACGTCAAGATTTGTCCAATTTTTATGCCCAAATGAAGTGTGAGCGAGATTAATGTGCATTCAAGGAAAATTTGATTTTAATCCATGGCATTCAAGAGTGTGTTTAGCAACATGCATTCAAAGACAAGTGATTAAACATTCAATTTTTTTCCTTTGAGCATTCAAGATTGAGATTTTGTGTGTTGTTTTAAGAACTTTGAAGTGCTTTGTTTTAACCTTAGATCATTCAAGATTGTTTTTGGACTCAAAAGTGAAAATGATTCTTTGGACTTTGGTTTTCATTCAAGATTTTGTGTTCTAGTTTGCATATTTTAAGCCCAAAAAAGATATTCCTAGATTATTTTGATGCATGAAAAACCTAAGAAACATTCAAGATTTTGCAACAAGACATTTGTTTGGAAAAAATAACAAAGCTTTTAGGACAATTTTTGGCAACCATTTAGGACTCTTAGTTTTCATGAGATTTTTTTAAAAGAACTTTAGTGTGCACTTAGTGTTGATTTTGAACCTTTTGAAATGGAAACTTGAAGTTCTTTTTAAATTCCCAAAAATGAAGTGTTCCTAATTTTGCATGAATGCATCTAAAACCTTGATGTTGCAAGGATGCAAATGATTAGATTGGTTTAGTTTCACTTGTTAAAATATTTTTTCTTTTATGCAAATTTTTAATTTTTTAATGGATTTAAGTATGATTTGGGGATTCATTTTAAGCACTAAAAAGAAGTGTGTATGATTTTGCTTCCTTAAAAAAAAAAATGGCCAAGATCTCCCACAAGAAGAAGAAGAAGAAGTAGATGGAATAAGAAGAATATAGACAAGAAGAGGAAGAAGAATTCCAAGTGCTTTGTCCACCTATAAGCTTGAAAAATCTGCAAATACTATGAGATAGACTATGAGTTCCTTTGTCTTCTTCATGCTCATGTGGACCTACAAAACCAATTTATACAATCCTACCAATCACAAAAACAAGCAAAATTAGCCAAAATCAGCAAATGACATACAAAATTTGACTAAAAAAGCTAATGAAGATGACCCATGCGGGGTCCCACCGGGCGTGCCATAATGTATATGAGCAATGTTAGTATGCTAATAGAAACCAAATTTAAATAAAGCTTCTACAAACTAAACAAAATTCATAAACTTCAAGATAGACTAAGATGAGCTCTCAATTCAGAATATGAGCCATTAATGGGCTCTCTCAATGAGAAACTCTCTTGTTGAGTAGCTTTGTCTAAATAGATAGGATGTATGCTCAAGCTTATTCTTCAAAAAGGGCTTCAAATGGAGTTGGAATTTGGGTGTGAGTGTATGGTTTTGATGTAAAATGGCTTCTCAAAATGGCATTATGAATTTACTTCATGGATTGTGTTATTTTGCAAAGGGGAAGGATCCTATTTATAGGCAAGAGGCTTGAGGGATTGAGGGCTAAGATGCAAGGATGGGAAAAAGCTTATGGAAGGCTCAGATTGCATGAGAGGAGAGCACATGGATTGTGCTTCCTTATAGCCAATCAAGGAGTGACACATGTCACATGGTGAGAGGATGGAGGAAAGGGCAAGGATGAGTCAAAAAAGGAGGCTCAAGAGATAAAATCTTCATAAATACCCTCATAATGACTTGTAAGAGCAATAAAAGGGCTTGTAAGAGTCATTTATGACCTAGTGGACTTCATAAAGTTTTATGGTTGAGATATTTTGAGGGTGATGAGAGCAATTTCGACTTGGACTTGATTAGGAAGGTTTTAAGCTTGTTTAGGCTTGTGAAAATGATTAGAGGATGGATTAGGATGGTTTAGGATTAGCTTAGGGATAGGCAAGTGGATGGCATTTAATGAGGGTGGGTGAAGGAGGAGATATTTGTTAACTTTGCCTTGAGTTAGCAAGTCTTTAACCCATGTTTAGGGAATGTGACAAGGTTAGGAGGGGATTAGGATTAGGTTTAAAGACATCTTCTAGAAGAGTCTAGACTTTGGATGAGGATAAAGACTTTCTAGAATAGTCTAGAATTTCCTAGGATGAGGATGAAGACTTTCTAGAAGAGTCTAGAACTTCTTAGGATGAGGATAAATTAGATTTTTAGGAAATAAATAAAGTTTTATTTATTTCAAGGGTTTGGGTTGAGGAGATATTTATTAAAACTTTTTTAATAAACATGAGGATTAATATTTAATCTTAATTAAATATTTTGAGTTGGGATTAGGGGTAGGAAATTATGGGATTGACCTTTAATCAAAATTAAAGAAGGATTAGAAAATTTTGGAAGAGGTTATTGGTCATAAGGAAATTGGCCAAGTTTTGGGCAAAAAATAAATTTTTAATTTATTTTAGGATTTTTGGTCAATTTATTAATTAAATAATTAATAAATAAGGAAATAATGTTTAAATAAGATTTAAACATTTTTGGGAGGGATTCCTTAATTAAATATTTTTAATTAAGATAAAGGGATTTAATGGCATAAAAATAAATAAATAAATAAATAAATAAATTAATTAATAAATGATGATGTCATCATGACTTTTTCAGAAAATAAAAATACTTTATTTTCTAAAGGTTTTTAGGTGTCTACAGAGACCACTTTGGTGGATCCAAAATTGTGATTCCACCATTATTCTTCAGCATATTATCTCTTGTATGATAGTAGTAGTGAAGATAATAGAGAAAGTTCAAATCTATTAGGTGTTTTTATGTTTTGATTTCATGCATTTGAATGTATTTTTTCAAAGAAATGAATACAAATGAGGAAGAATTTCTTTAGTTTCATTCTAATTCTCACCTCCTATCTCAGTAATATGTAGTCTTATGTGGTCTAGGAACAAAGAACTGAAACTCATTTGCATCCCTTTAAGGTTTATGCCATATATGTTTTGTTGTTGGAACAAAGGGCCAAGTAAATGCTCAATGTCTTTGATAGGATTGTTGGTTATTTTGAGAAAGATACTTCATAAGAATGAGGTCTTTATGAACTTCAATCTCTCATTCACAAAGTGATTATCAAATCTAATATTTTGGTGTATGAAATATGTCCTTGACATCATAGATGTATGTATTTGATTCATGAAATTAACCAATAGATAAGGCATTGATCATCTATAGGATCAACTTGTTCTCACTGTTGCATATTTGAGATTTTTCTAAAATCAACATCATTAATCAAATGTTTTTCCCTTTCATGTTAAAGAATAAAAATGTGATGCCCTCACTCAGCTTCTGAATTGCATTGTTTTGCATTTAGCTATTGCAGATCTATGTTATTGTATGAGTCATTAGGAGAAATAAGGGTTAAATCTATTGTAATAGATTCAAGAATATGTTTATATAAATTGAATTTGAGGTCCACCTGCCTAGGTTTTACAGAGCCTAAAGTGGAAGAAGGGTCTATCATTATAGTTGGCCCATTGTCTAAAAGGATATGTGAAGGATGAGAGTTAGCTGTCCCTGGATGTGTCTTGTTCTCATCGGGGTAATTTGAAATCATATTTGTTTCAAAACACCAAAAAAAACCTATTGTCATACATTGTGATAACACAAGTACAGTGAATATGTGAAAGAATCCAATGCTGTATTCTAAAACTAAGCACATTTTTATCAAATAACATATGTTGAGAGAGAAAGTTGTAGAAAAGGAAATTGGATTGGAGTATGTATGTACCAAAGAGAAGATTGTAGATTATTTTTACCAATCCTCTTCCCAAAGAGACTTTTGAGTATTTGGTTATGCCCCTTCCTACATTAGAGTAGATGATGCAAGAGTGCATCAATCTAGTGTAACTGAGCACTATTATTTGTCTAGACTGATGTTGATGCTTCCTGTATGGGGGATTATCTATGATGGACAGAGTCATCTGGACTTTTGTTGGATGTTGTCTTCAAATAGTTTCTTTGGAAACTTGAGCAAGTTAGAGATAGTTGTTACAGAGATTGATGGTTGTTAAAACCTTTGACATTGATGTCAATGGGGGAGAAGTTATAGCATGAAAAACAATTTGAGAAAAAATAGTTTGAGCCTAAAAAAAAAAAGTTTGATATAGAGAACATTGAGGTATGTCAATGTGGAAAAACAATTGATGAAGAGGATTTGAAAAGAAAGGTTAACAATCTTTTGTAGTTGGTATTTCTAGGAGTAGATGTTTTTCATCTATGTTGCCATCAATGCAAAATGGGGAGATTATTCAAAGAATGAATGCTAATGATACTTCTATGGGGAAGTATTGTAGAAATGTGATTAGATCATTGTCATGATGATATGTTACCTTCATGATTGTATTTTTCATTGATGTCAGCATAACAATTTTATGTGGTATCTGATAGAAGAACAATAGAAAGATCAAGTTGGTAGAGATAGATGGTTGAGCATTTTCACTAAGAGAGGTTAAAGAGAGATACTACTAAGTGTCTAGTATATGTAGCTAACCTTAGAAGCATAAGATATTAATTCTAGAAGATGTTATACAAGATTTTGTTAAGACTATTTTGAAATAGACTTTACAAAAGCATGTTTTCGTAAACTTGTTATATCTCTTTGCAGAGTTGTTATTCTGAGAAGTTGAAGTTAAAGATGTGAAGAAGACATTCTTGAGATGACGTATCTAATCTTGCTCATCATAATATTACATGTACAAAAAAAATTCAAGTTACAAGGTGAAAGATTAATGTTATTGCTAAGTATAATGTGTTCTTAATGAGGTCCTATAATAATTTATTGAGAAGGTGTAATCGTTGACTCAAGGAATTGTTTTATGGATTCAATATAAAGGAAGGAAATTTTCTTTTGTTATGTAGAATAGTATATGGAATGGATTAATGATTGTAAGAAGTGCGAAGAGCAGAATGCAAAGATAAGCAGAGTAGAGCGAAGGTGAAGGAAACTTCATTGCCAAGGTTGTATTGTGTGATTCAAATTTTGATATTTGGATCTGAGGTTCATGATGTGGTCTACAAGGTATGAAAGTGATTGGTCTAGTTGATAGGATATAAGAAAGAAGTTAAACTTCAGTACAAACAATTATTCTGCAAGGAATAGTTGAGAGATCAATTGGAAAGTGAGTTTAATGGTCTTGCCCTAGAAGCTATTTGGATAGTGGGTCCTTCTATCTTCCACAACTCCTACCAAGGATTCAAAGTCTCCTAGGGACTCATATGTACTAAATATTGTAATAAACTCCTAACAAGGTCCATCCTCTAATAAGGAATATTTATATCAGTATGTCATCTTATGGGCATCATTTCCATTGGGATTTTCCCTTTGATCAAGGGTTTCCCTAGTTAATATATCTAGTGTAATTATGTATGTACATCTTGTTATGGTTTTTTTTTTTACCTTGGTTGAATGGTTAAGATTATTTAAGATTGATAAATGATTTAATTATTGGATAAATGATTCACCCCCTAGTTATCTTGGTCTACTATTGTTTCTAATAGAGTAATCATCAACAAATAGTATTAAATATCTTTCTCCATAATAGCTTTTAGATCTAATTGGTCTACATAAATCAATATGAAATAGTTCTAGAATATCATTAGAAGTATGTACCTTTCTTGAAAAACTAGGGTTTTTCATCTTAGCAATTTAACATTGTTTGCACATAGCATTCTTAGGATAATGCTAGTTTGGTAGGCCTTTTACTCTTTTCTTTCTACCTACCTTGATTATGTTCTCAAATTTAACATGGCATATGTTAGGATTAATGAGAAAAGAAATTATGATTACATGAAAATATAATGAATATCAAAAAATAATAAATCAAACAAAAGAGAACACAAGACAATTCAATAATTAGGCCTAGAATAAGTCATTCAAGAGAAAAACAATAGTTGACACCTTTTACATAATAAAGTTGGTCAATATTTTGGGGGTGTTGCCCTTGAAAAACCTTGCGAGGGTGTTGTCCCTCAAAAGCCACCTTGTACTATGATAGACAGCTCACCTAGGGCTCTACCTTAGGACCCCACAAGGGGTGCTACCTCTTGACCCCATCTTGGTGGAGGTTATCCAAAACCCCCATAGTAAAATTTATGGGAAAATCCCACCAAATAAAGTGGAGAAAAATCAACCTCCAAGTATGATTAGACTCCACATCACATAAACGTAGTTTCTTATGCTATTGGCATACATCTTCAACTTTTACAAACAATCATGTATCAATTGTAGGATCTAGATAAGAAAAATTACCTCTTGTTTTCTCTCTAGTGCCAATTATATTTCAATCATCATCATTATAGATCATTACATTCTTGATCTGAAATTCTAGTTTGTGACCTATATTATTCAACTAAGAAACTGATGCAGGAGCATCTTGCATTAGAAGATAAAGGGGAAAATATTTTTTTTTTGTTTTTTTCAAAAAAAAGCAAGAAAAAAATTATTTAAAAAATGATTGGAGGAGAGAGAAAGTGACAAAAATTAGAAGAAAAAAGTTTTAAAAAATAAAAAAATGGAGAAAAGAGGGAAAAGACATTTAATAGGTAGCATTATTAAATGTAACTTGTGTCTAGAACATTTATTTAATGTGAGGGTTTATTTAATGTAACTTTCTAGTGGCCGACTTGTGGCTTGGTTTGGTGTAAGTAGAGGGTCTTGTCTTGTCATTATTCATCATTGATCTTGGAGAAGAGGATGTAGAGGAGGAGTGAACTTTGAAGAGCTAGTCGATGTGGCTTGGAAAACAAGGAGATTATTTGGTGGGCTTGTGAGCACAAGTTGAGATCTTCCTTGGAGGTTTCTACCAGAGTGTGAATTTGGATAGCTAGAGTTGGGATTGGATCTCGAGGGTTCTTGTAGAATTACTATTGTAATTTCTTATGTATTTGGTCGTAAATTGGAAGGTCTTACAGTTGGGCATGTTGGATGTAAATCTTATGATTATATTATGAATTGGCATTATTTCTTGGTCTATTTATCTGTGTTATTATATATTCTTCTATTGTGTGGTTATTTGCTAGGGGCTAGGACATCTCCTTTGGGGATTCTCCTCCCTTTCACTACATTAAGTGGTATTAGAGTGAAGGTTGTTCCTAATTGTGTAGATCAAGTGCCAAAGTTTGTTCCAAGACCTTGGGAGGACATATAGATGGATCTATGGTTTCGAAGATGGAAGTTTGATCTTGTTCAACAAGATTAATTTATTGGTGATTTATTGCATAGGATTTGCAAAAATCTTGGAAGATGGATCCAAGAGGATTGGACCCTAAGATGATTATGAATGTCTATGGTGTGGTGGAGAGGAGGTTTTTAGAGATGTCTACTCCATTTGAAGCTAGATTGACCAGTCGAGTTAAGGAAGGGATGGTTGTGTTTCATAGAGATTTTTGGAGCTAGAGTCTACCAATCCATAAGAGAGTTGTTTGGCTAGTTAGAAGACTTATTCAAAAAAGAAGATGACATCACAAGGTCAAGGTAGAAGAGTTTGGTTTTGTTGATCAATTTGTGGAGCCTGATATAGAACACATAGAGAAATTAGAGGTTGTTGCTGAGGATATTCATAACCTTGTTGATGCCAGGATGGAGAATGGTTTTCATGATCAATTTGTTGAGTCTGACATGTAGATTGTAGAGCACTCGATAATGGATGATCTGGTTGTTGTTTTTGGTGACTTGTATGTTGCAAAGCATCTTGTTGTGAGCAATGAGATCTTTAGTGTTGTGAGTTTTGGAATGTGTTGATGGAGATCTACATATTACTGCTGATATGGAGTTTTTTATTACTAGTATGGTTTCACTAGTTTTTGATGTAGATGAGGGTTTGTTGATGAAGCATTATGTTCAATTTTTTCCTAGGACTGAGCACATTAATTGGATGGTTGAGATTCTAGTGTTTGAAAGATGTAGATGTGGATGATTTGCATGTTGGTTTTTGTGCCTCTGTTGGAGTGGAAGCCTTTGGTTAAGATGAAGATGGTTGTAGATCTTTCTTTTGGTGTCAAAGTGTGGTACACACTTTTCCATCTACCTAGGAAGTCTAATGTAGGAGCATCTTGCATCAGAAAATAAAAAGGGAAATAATTTTCTTTTGTTTTTTTCACAAAAAGAAGAGGAAAAATAATTTATTTAAAAAAATGGAGAGAGAAAGTGAGAAAAATTAGAAGGAAAAAATTAAAATAAATAAAAAATGGAGAAAAGAGGGAAAAGGCATTATTAGGTGATATTATTAAATGTAACTTGTGGCTAGAGGGTTTATTTAATGTGAGGGTTTATTTGATGTAACTTGCTAGTGGCCAATTTGTGGCTTGGTTTGGTGTAAGTAGAGGATCTTGTCTAGTCATTATTCATCATCTAGTTTGGAGAAGAGGATGTGGAGGAGGAACAAACTTTGAAGAGCTAGTACCTGCAGCTTGGAAAACAAGGAGATTGTTTGGTTGGCTTGCAGGAACAAGTTGAGATCGTCGTTCCATCTTTCTACTAGAGGGTGGATCTAGACTAGCTAGAGTTAGGATTGGATCTTAAGGGATCTTGTATAATTACTATTGTAATTGCTTATGTACTTGGCCATAACTCTAAAGGTCTTATAGTCAGGCATGTTGGATATAAATCTTATGATTGTATTATGAATTAGCATTATTTTGGATCTAGTTATCTATATTATTTTTTATTCTTCCATTATGTGGTTATTTTTTGGGGGCTAGGACAACTCCTTTGGGGATTCTCTTGCCTTACACTACATCAAAAACACTCAATAGATTATATGTTAGTCCTTCAACCCAATAAGCATCATCATGTCTAATTTTATCATTTAGAATTAATAAACAATTACGTTTCATAGGAAATAGAACATCATTTCCATGTTTAATATTTCCTCCATAATATTCCTCAAGTTTATCAAAATTGCAAATATCACTAGTCATGTGATGTCAACATCCACTATCAATAATTCATGTGTCAATTTTTACCAACATGAGTAATAAGAGATTGCCCTTCCTCATACCTTTCCTCATTAGGGTCTTCTTTAATAGAAAAATATACTCTTTTCTCATCATTAGTATCTAACTCTATGTGCTCCTCCTCATCAATTTATCATGTTTCTTCCCTTTTCCCTTGTACTCCTTGTTCTTTTTGTGTTTGTGTTCCTTGTCATTTTTTTCACTCCTATTCTTGTTAGGATATCTAGGTAGTAATATGACCAACCTCATTTCATTTAAAACATATTAGAGGTAGTTTACCTTTGAATTTACCTTTACCTCCAGTAATCTTGTTGCAATAAATGCTTCTATCTTATCCATATCATCCTCTAAATCTCAATCACTTTAATCCTTAGTGATTTTTTCTTTCATTGAACTAGTAATGGCTAGTGAAGTCTTGAAAGCATTCTCAATTATAGGTACACTATTATCAAAATTACTTAACTAAAATGCATTCAAACAATCTTCTAAACCATCAAGAGTAAGATCACTACTAGGCATATCTCTAAATTCTTGAATTTTAGATACACTTGTAGCATAAATAGGAAGGAGAGTTATGAGAACTTTACTTACAACTTCTTCATTACTGATGACTCCAACAACTTTTATAGCAATCAAAATGTATTTGATTTGGTTCACATACTGAGGTATTGTTTGGCCTTCTCTCATCCTCATGTCATCATATTTATGAAGGTTGTTCCCCTTAAAACCACAGCACATAGCAAAAGTAGAGAAACAAAAAAATTGAGAGAACAAAATATGAACTTATTATCATCAAAAATACAAAATTATAGAATTACAATATGAAAAACCACATAGGCACCATTCTTACAATATTATGCAAAACAATGCTACAAGTATGACCCAAAACTTCCCTAGATAACCTATGAGCCTTCCATATATAGGTACCCTTACCACCAAATAAGGTTTTAGACACTAATCCCTAACCATTGAGGTTGATCAACCTCATATTATATCATTTCATTCATTCTATTACCTAGGATCCACTCAAGACAATTTACAAATTACATTTTTGGATGGGTGCACTTTTGGAGACCATAGCTAGCAAAATATTAACCCAATGGGCTACTATAACCCCATTCTAGAATCCTCAACTAGTGATCTACAACATTTGATCACACGAGTGTCCACTAGGAAATGTTTTCCTTGTTTTGGTGTCATTTAGGCCTTCATCATTGCACCCAAAGTATAGATAGCCACAATTCACACCAAAAATCTAAAATAACTACACTAATGCATATGATATTGCAATGAAAATTGTCTAGAAGGTTGACATGTCTAAGAAAACCTCCACATATCAGATTAGAACAATCTAAGAACATAATACCAACTTACTTGAATTAAAAAGCTCCCTCAAATAGAAACTCCACAAAAGAAAAGTCCTTATTAAAAACTCAAAATTGTAAAACTAGAAATAGAAATATTTTGGGGTGGTGCAAGATTGCCCTTACACCTAGGATGCTCATGCAATAGGTACATGGATTAATTTGAGAAGTGATTGTGTCCTATCTTAAGTAGTTAGAGAAAAACAAAGATGGTCAACCTCCTCCTATTCTAGCCATGAGGAATCCTCTACCAGATTTCCTTTCCGTTTGACCATATACTCTTCATATGTTATGTTCCTTGTGCTTCTTCCCACATGACTCTCCAATATCTCCTCAATCTTCTTTATAGTTGAAGTAGATGTCATAATACTCCACTTTGTTTCTATAACTTCATCTCCATCACCTCCTTCATAATATTTAGTCAAATATAAAATGTTAAATACTAGTGAAATATTTAGTTCAGCTAGAAACTCTACTTCATAGCCATTTCCACAATCATGCATTTTCATTATCTTACATGGTCTAAACTTATTCAATTTTATCTTATTATAAGTACCCATCAAAAAAATCTCCTTCTTCAAATGAACCATGACTTTATCTCCAACTTGAAATTCGTTATACCTCCTTTTCACATGTGTATTATCCTTATACTATGTATTCATCTTTGTAATGTGTTTCCTTACCTCCTCATGGATCTTCTCCAAATGTTTAGCAAAATCTTCTACTTCAACACTACTTATTTCTCCTTTATCCAACTACCTCAATTTAGAAGCATTTCTAGTATTTCTCCTATATACATTATAGAATGGTTATTCAACAATACTCTTTTCCACAAAATTATTATATACAAACTTTGCATGTGGTAAGATCAGATCCCATCCTTTTGTCTTATCTCCAACCAAACATCTCAACAAATTCTCCAAACTCTGATTTACAACTTTTGTTTGTCCATCAGTCTATGGATGATGTGATGAACTAAACTTCAAGTATTTTTTTAATTTATTCTACAATGTATGCCAAAAATACTCAACAAACTTGATATCTCAATTAGAAACCATTATCTTTGGAAGACCATGTAGTCTCACTACTTCTCTAGAAAACAATTCTACTACATGAACAATGTCACTAGCCTTCTTGAAAGGAATGAAATGTGTCCTTTTTTAGAATCTTCTAGCACAAATATTGAATCATGTCATCTCCATGTCCTTGTTAAACTACAAAAAAAATTATATGTTGAAATATTCCAATGGCTTCTCAGGTACATGTAAGGGCTAATATAATCTAACATACTTTGCAATTCTACACAAACTTATTCACATATTTCAAAAACTATGACCAATAATAATTCTCAACAACTAAATTAATGGTTTTATCTCTACCAAATTGTCCAACCAATCCCCCACTACACTTCTCCTTAGTGATATTCTCTCTTATAGAACTTCTAGGAATGTACAACTGACTTCTCTTAAACTACATATGATCTTGGATTATAAAATCAAACCATTTTATCTTATCAAGTTTAATAGGTTCTGTACAATCCCTCCAAGCCTTACCAAATTTAGGATCCTTTGGATATAAATTCTTGAGTTCCTTGAACCCAAATACCTCAATCTATATTTATGTTAGCAAAACTTGTCTTCTACTAGGATCATTTGAAACTCTATTACACTTTCCACTACTTTGTTTCAAAATAAATGTATAACTCAACAAAAACTCAATCCACTTCAAATGCCTTTGGTTCAATTTTCCTTGACTATTCAAATATTTAAAATCTTGATGATTGGTATAAAAAACAAACTCCTTAGGAAGAAAATAGTGTCTCCACTTCTTCAATGCTTGAACTATAACATAAAATTCTTGATCATAATCATAATATTTTCTTTTGGCATCATTCAATTTCTCATTGAAATAAGCAACATTTCTACCTTCTTGGCTCAAAATAACTCCTTGGCAATGAAGTTTCCTTCACTTCCACTCTTCTCTACTCAACTTCACATTCCACTATTCGTGCTACTTAAAATCATCTCATATCTCACTATCATGATAAAGGAAAATGTCCTTCCTTTATACTGAATCTATAAAACAATTCCTTGAGTTGGCTATTAAACCTTCTTAATTAATTATTATAGGATCACATTACAAACATGTTACACTTAGAAATAACATTAATCTTTTTCCTTGCAACTTGAATAACTTTCCATACACGTAACATTATGATGAGTGAGCTTAACCATATCATCATCAACATGTCTTCTTCACAACTTTAGCTTTGGCTTCTCAGATTAAGAAATCTACTAAGAGATAGAACAAGTTTACCAGAACATGCCTCTATAAACTCTATCTTAGAACTATCTTTACCAAAACTTGCATAACTTCTTCCAGAGTTAATACATTGTACTTATGAGGATAGCTATGTATACTAGACACATAGTATAATCTCCCTTTAACCTCACTACTAAAAGTACTCGATGATCTATCTATACCAACTTGATTTTTCTATTGTTCTTCTATCAAATACCATAGAAAATTGCTATGTTAACATCAATGACAAACACATTCATGAGTGTAACATATCATCATGAAAATGATCTAATCATGTTTCTACAATACTTCCCCATAGGAATATCATTAGTATTCATGCTTCCAACAATCATCATATGAACCAAACAATGATCTGAAACTGTAAAAGTGAGTAATAAACCTATAGATCAAAACCCTACTATTTTCTTTCTAATCATTTTAAATAATTTGTATTGAAATCCTTTTAATCAAAGGTTGACCTAACACACGTTTGAAGGACTTAACAGTCTATCTAAATCCTTTTGCAAGGTGACATTCTAAATAAAATGATCAAAGTCCTCTAATAAGGCCACTCCTAATAGGGTGATTAAATCCTCTAACCTGGTCACATTTAATAGCATGCATTGTAACATTTAATAGGGTTTGCTCCTAAAAAAGCTCACTTCAAAAGAGTGAAAAAGTGGTGACATGTTGTTGGTGGATTTTTCCAAATTAGATTTCCATGTAAAATCCTAGTGTCAAACTTATGTTGAATATTCTATATGTTTTACATTTGATAAAGTTTACATTCAACAAAGTATCATATGCTTAGGATAATATTTTGTTTATCAGTACAATAGAGACCAAGCAATAATAGGATAAGAAGAATAGTGAATGTTTTGATATTTAATTGTTTGAATGGTGGTTATGGACCTTGACTAACTGATTTACAACACCCCCCCCCCCCATAGCACCCACCCCAATCTCCTGCCATCTCAGTTATTCTAAATATTTCTAACAAAGATGTGTCTTGGATATTTCATTGGAGAAAATTCAGCTAAGAAATCTAAAGCTAGAAAGGAACCTAATCCTAAAAATCATTAACCTATGAAAGAAAAAGAAGATCCCAATAGGATTGAGTCAAATCAATTGGATGATACACCAAAGGAGGTTGAGGAACCTAAGAAAGTTGATGAACCTAAAGAACTTGAGAAAACTAAATTGCCTAAAGAAGTGATATATGAACTCAAAAGTAGATTTTATGCATGTAATGAAATTGGTCATATTAAAAGGGACTGCATAGGTAAGTCATTTAAACCAGTTACTAATTTTTATTATTATACTTGTCATGGTTCTAGTCATAGAGTAGTTAAGTGTAGGAAACCTAAATTTGATAATAGTAATAGAAATAGTAGAATATTTAGAGGTACTAACCCTACAAGGAGTAGGTCCAATGAAGGAAATAATGGAATGAGAAGCAACATTATGTGTTACAAGTGTAACAACTTTGGACATATTGACAAAGATTGTAGAGTACTTGTTAACAAGCCTAGATCTAGACTAGAAATAGTGCACTAGTATGCTAGTTATATAAAAAAATTGGTCATGTAGCAAGATTCAATAGAATGGACATGAGGAAGAACATGAGGAATCCAAATTTTAGAAGGAACATGAACATGAATGTTAGAAGAAGTGATATCACTAGTGATACCTAGAAAGATAGTATAAGAGAATGTAGAAGAATTCAAAGAATTATTTCTTAAAGACAAAGATCCATCAAGTTCACATGTGGTTTTGGAAGAGTAGTCAAATGAATCACTTGAAGGAAGATTGAAATCAATTGTAGTGATTGATTCATCCTACTTGCAGATTTAAGCACTCTTATAAAAGAACAAGCATCAGAAAGGTAGAAGAAATGTTAGAGAAAGAGTAAAGGCATGCTTAGTTAGTATGAGGTAGAACTTGATATGTGGAATCCATTTATAAGAGTGCATATGATATGGCATTCATATGTGAGTTTCCAAAAGAAAAAAAGTCTCCTAGAATCAAATATTTTTTCTCTTGATTGTGTACTTGAAAAATTAATGTAGAGGTGAGTTGGATGTGATTTAAAGGTTGAAATAAAATTAATAAACATCATTCTATCATGCAAGATTTAAAGGAGATCTTTGGAGAGAATGAAAGGCAAAGTTGAAGAGTATTTGATAGCAAACCCTATTTCCACAAAAATTGAGGTATTTTACGATTTAATGAAGTTGAATTTATGAAAATGAAGTTTGAATTTATCAGTTAAAGATTGATATGGCATTAATTAATAATGTATGAAATGAACTGAGACCTAAGATGAAAGTCAACCTTATTCAACCCCTAAAAGACAATCCCACTATTGCATTTTTAAAAATTCCAGACAAAGTTTTATATTTGGAAGATGTTGGTAGGTATGTTAAAAGAAAATTTGAGGTTGTAGGAGAGGGAAGCATGAAAAATGAGTTTGAAATCATATATAACAAGGATATGGATCTTAAAGATGAATTTAAACACCTAGAACACAATGACCTAGTTAAATACATGTTCACTTATGAGTTTTACAATGAGGAGTGGACTAAGATCATATTAAGCAGAGTTCATGATGAAAAGTTTTGATTAGGAGATAATGTTGTAGAGATCTTAGATAACCTTATTCATAAGGTCATTAGTTTCTCTAATTAACGAGTTATACTTGTAAATGAAAAGTATGCAAATAAAGTTTTTTTTGAAAATACTAAATTTGTATACAATGGGATATGAATTGCCATCAGTAAGATCAAACAAGATGATGTTAGGTTTGTGAGAAAAATCATAGCCACTAAGATTTTTTCTAGCTCTAGAAGATGACATGGCAATAAGATTCATACATGTAGCCTATAAAAATGTGCATTGAAAGAACAAAGATTAATATGTTTGAGATTCAGAGACACGATTGGTAGAAAACCTGGAGAAAATAACAAAAGTCAGAATTAGTCTATTTAGATTCTCATATTTGATTACACACATGCTCCCATTTATGCTTGTATTAGAACTCTTGAACAATGATAAGAATACCATGGAGAAGATAACTGATTTTCAAAAAAGGTATCCAATTGATAAGATTTGCAATAGCCCAAATCTATTGTGAAGACATTTCATAATGAGATGAAACAAAGGTATATAATTCCACCATCCATGGTTGAAAAGTTTCAAGATGATATTTTCTTCATTGTAGATATAGATTTCACCTACATAGAAGTAGTATAACCAAGGATGTTGTATGTTGAGCCAATTGATTATGAGATTACAGATGCAAAAATTGAAGGATATGTTTAGACTATTCCTAAATCTAATAATGATGAAGAGTTTGATAGATTTAGAACTTATGATGAAATAATGGAGATGACTTATCAAGTCAAACTTGAAAATTCTCTAAAGAAGAAGGTAGAGTCAATAATGAAGAAACTAATGGAAGAATTATAGATGACTCTAGAATAAGTTAATGTAATAAGAAAAACCATTTTAGGTATGAGGCAAAGTGGACATCAAGGCATAATGTGTATGCCACCTTTGGTAGTAGAACCATTAGAAGGAGTTATGGTTGTAGTACCATCTACACAAAAACTTATTACACCCTATGTAGCAATATCTTAGGCATAGCCATGGGTTACATAGCTACATGATACACCTATTATTTTACTTGTGCAACCATTAGAAGAAGAAGGTAAAGAGAAAGTCAGCTAGATTGGATGAGGTAAAACAAGAATCTATTGATGCACCTAGGAAGAAAAGGAGGAAGGTTATATCATCTAGTCCTAGAAAGAGGCACAAACAAATAATGATATTTGAAACTAAGAAGAAGATGAGAGGTCAAGTACACCTACCCAAGGATATTGATCTAGAGAAGAGGATGAAGGAGAACAATCAGAGATTGCAAAAAAAGGAAGAAAGGCTTGGAAGCCTAAAATTGAGAAAGTAAATTGTACTATTATTGATGGAGGAAATTTTGTGCAATTAAACAAATAGTATCACTTATACATAGGTATTGAAAGGTTATTAGGCATATGATCTTGTATAAGAAGAAATTTGAATACATTCAAAGTCATCTATGTAAAGACCTTTATGATAGACTATTAAATAGAAAGAGAAGAGAAAGTGAGGAAGACAAAAGTCTAAGAGAGAGCCATGTAAGAAAATTATGTGAAGTAAGCAATGATGACCACCTTGAAATTATAATCAAGGGTATTAAGTCCCTATTGAGAAACAAAAGAAGGGTAATAATGTTGATGGGAGGAAATTATGAGGAGGTGAATAAGGAAATAGAGAAAGCAATTCTAATATTTATGATCCAATAATAGGGAAGCAAAGACTTAGGGAGAGTAATACCTATAACTACAGATCCATCATAGAAAAGGGATGAGGAGACAACATCAGTCGAAACACCTACAACAACAACATTGTCAAAGGCACTATCTACAAAAGTTGGTAAAGACATAATGATGATAGAGAAAACTTTATAGGTAATTATTGGTACTAAAACCATGCAAGTGGATAGTGCGAGAATTACCTTAGACACAACAGAAGATCCATTCAACAATTTTGGGTCATCCATTATTGACAATTTGGTTAGCTATACCATTTCTGAGGATGAGGAAGAGAAAAAGAACAAGAAAGAATAGGAAGGAAGAAAAAATAAGAAGATAAAAATAAGAAATTAGAAGAAAAGAAAAGGGAAAAAAAAAAGAGGAGAAGAAGAAAGAAAAGGAAGAGATGGAAAAGAAATAGAAATAAGAAGAAAATAAGAAATTAGAAGAAAAGAAGAAAAGAGAAGAAGAGGTAAGGAAGAAGGAGGAAGAAAGGAAGAAGAGAGAAGAATAAGTAAAGAAAAAGGAGGAAAAAGAAAAGAAAAAGGAGCAAGAAGAAAAGAAGAAAAAAGAGCAAGAAAAAAAGAAAGCAAGTATATCTAGTTCTTCTAGGACACCCCTTTCACTAGAAGCATTGATAGGATCAGATGATGATGATCAAGCATAGTTGATCTCATCACTTAGTGAGATTATAGAAAAGAACAAGAAGGTGAAGAGTCTTAAGAGTTCAATGATGGAACTAACATACATACTTTAGAGTGCCATATCAGTAAGGATGATAGAATCAAATCCATAGGATATAAATAATTTTAAATTAAGATTTTGACATAGAGTTCACTAACTTATCTAATTCAGACACCTTGAATGTACATATGTTGCATAATGCAGATATATTTAGAAAAGTCTATGATAACATCAAAGGTGATTTGAAAAATATTGATGAGAAGATCAAGGAGTTAAGACAATGTTTGACAAAAGAGAAGACTGTGTATGGGAAGTGTGTTGGATCACACACATTAATTAGAGCCATTTTAGATGATTTGATTACTAAACTTAGAGAGTTAGAGGTACTTGGAAATGAAGTATAGAATCCCTCAGTTTATCTTTTAGATCTAGAAATGAGAGTCAGCAAAATCAATGATGAAATTAGGCTTTTGGAGCTACAAAAGGAGATGAAACTAAAGAGATTTTCATTGTTGAGGGAACACCTTGCTTTGAAAATTGATCTTGTATAGAGATAGTTAGAGGAGTTCCTATTAGTTAAGGAATCATATGAAAATTTTGCCTATAAATATCTAGATGCAGTATAGATTTCTTCTTATGCTCTATGTGTAATATTGAGTATTGTAGATGCAGTAAAGGACAAATGAGACATGAAGTTCTCCATCTTGAAAAATAAATTTGATGATTGCATCTCATGGAACAACGTTGAAGGTAAAAATAGAAAATTTTAACTTGTACATAATTTTTGACACCTTTTTCATTGATGTCAAAGAGGGAGAGATAAGGAAAATTGTATATGTAATGATCCACAATTTTTGAAATTTTGTAAAGGCCAAGTTTTCTAAAGTTTTGAAGTTTTGTTTTGGGACATAGCCAATTTTCCCATATGTTTCCATCAATGACAAAGGGGGAGGTTGCTGAAAATTTTGCTAGGTTACACATTTTCAAATTGTCATTTATAGCAACATATAATTCTATTAAGTGGGAGTACCAAATAAATATTTGATTGGCAAGATTCATAGGTACATCACATACACGTGAAAATTTAGGTATAGATACTTGAGACTATGATGATGACATATGCAAGTGCATAGGATAGTAAAAACTATATGAACAAAGTTATGATGAGTTTACTAGTTACAACAACATATAGGCATAATAGAGCAAGATGAGGAAATCTACATTTTGGCTTAAGGAATTATTTTTTTTACAAAATAATTACTTAACTAATTAGGGATGAAATCCTAGATGTTAACCCTAAGTGGGAAAAAGAATTAATTGTGTATTTTGGTCAAATGCATAAAGGCATGAAAGCTGACTAGGCAGATATTTGTAAATTAGCAAGGTATATTTAGGAAGATTGCTAAATATGAAGTTATGTGTGAGTATATATGATATTACTATAATGGTTTTTGATGTGAATTCTAATGTATGAATAGAGGAATGAAAATTTTGTGATGAGAAGAAAAGATAGTATGAAATATTGAATACATCAACAACAGTGTAAAGAGGTTTTTGTATCTATCTCTTTGTATTGAAGAACTATATTGTACATTGCATGTTTTGGAAGTGGGCTCATCTTGCACACATTTTCTAATTGTATATAACAACTCCTAATAGGGTTGAGCCTTCTAACAAGGCCTATTTCTCTAACAAGTACTGAGACACTATACAAATGTAATGGATTCCTAATAGGGTCAATATCTTTCACAAGATACAGTTGATCATTTTTTGGGTACCATCCCCACTAAGGTTTTCCCTTGGCCAGGGTTTCCCTAGTTAAAAAAATATGATGTTATGGTTTCTCTATTGACATATTAGTCAAGTTTTTTATTAGTGACACACACTTATTTAGATTTTGTATAGCTAGCTACTGAGCTCATTGTATAGTTTACAGTGTTTTCCATGTAATTTAGTAGCCACCAAGTTCTATAGTTTCTACTGAGTCCTTTGGACTAATTCCACTAGTTACCAAGAAAATTTGGTCAGTGTGAAGTCCAGCAGCTTAAACCATGCATTTCAATATATACTGAGTTTCTCAATGGTTATTGAGCATTGCAATATCTACTAAGTTCACAGTTCATGTGATGTGAAGTCAGTGTTAATTGAGTTACTCTATTCTAGCCAAGTGATTCAGTGTTTTTCAAGTTGCACAATATCTACTGAGTCACCAGTGTAGACCAAGTTCAAGACTACTTGAAAGTGATCACTATGGACTGAGCATCTACATCTACCAAGTGCATGATGATGATAAGCATTGACAATGGATGCCGAGTATCAGAACCTTATCGACTTAGTCTTCATAACCTAAGTATCTTCATGTGGGCCAACTTTGTAATATTTGTGTTAACTTGTATCATGACTAGCTTTGATATTATGTAATTTGGATTGGTATATATATGTAATTTATTGTACCATATCATTGTGTGAGCATATGTATGATTGTAATGTGAAAGTGGATGGGAAAAGTTCAAGTTATGAATGCAGCAGATAAAGAGAAAATTGTAAAGGCCATAATATTATAAGGAGCAACAGAGACATATCTATCATAGAAAGTTGATCAGTACACAAAGGAATCTCTACCAAAAAACTCAGATACAAATTAGAGATCTACTGCTTCACCCTAATAGGCAATCCAGTCAAAATCCTTTAACAAGGTACACCTAACAATCTTTTATCAATCTCTTTACCAAGTGCATACTTCATTGTATGTTTGTAAATCCTCTCATAAGGTGGACCTCGCAGTCCTAATTGGTCCTAATAGGGAAGATCATTAGAAGTGATCAATGTAAGCCTTAATTGGCCAACTTTATGCTACAGTACTAAAATTTGTGGGTATCATCCCCACCCTAGTTTTACTTTCTATTTGGAAGGTTTCTCGGTCACCAAATCTTTATGTTCAAGTGTTATGGATGCTTTCGTGTTTTTAGTTTCTCATGCATGCAATTAGATTAGATGTGATGAATTAAGCACTAATTGAATTATTGGATTAAGAATTGAAATTGTTAAATTTTTAGAAGTTACTAATTCACCCCTCTCCTCTTAGTAACTTAGCATAGTCTTGAATATTTCCAAAAATTGGTATTAGAGCTTTGTGGTTATTAGGAGAAAGTTTAATAGCTTGAGTAAAGATCAAGGATGTGGAGATATTCAAACTTGACAAAGCTATTGACAATGAAAAGCTAGATCTAGAAATGGCCATTGCCCAACTCAAGAAAGCTAAGGAGGAACTTTCCCAATCCCTAAAAAGAAGAGAGGAATTTGAAAATCAAATGAATGATCATCTCTACATTGAAGAAAGAATTGAAGACTTTTACCCTTTAAGTAGCTCAGATGAACCAAATGATATAATCAAGGAACTCCTAGAGAAGAATGGTTCCCTGCAAGAAGAAGAAAGCTAAAAAGAGAACAAGAAATTCAGTCTATAAGGTTATGTGAAGTCTTGGAACAAATAAAAAAGATAAAAGAAGAGATGGATGGAAGGAACAATGAAATCTAGAACCAATCTCTTCAGCAAAAAAACCTTATTGATCAGCTCTCCAATGCAAATGAGGAAATGATGAGCCTAAGATTTTAGAATGAAAGAATGAGGAATGCTATAAATTTTGAAAGGCAAATAAATGAAAGAATAAAAAATGATCTGAGATCTGAAAGACAAATCAATTAAAGATTGAGGAATGATCTAAACTCTAAGCAGCAAATCAATGAGAGAATGATGAAATCTCAAGCAGACATGGATCAACTAAATGAACAAAACCTCTATAGGAAAAAAGGAAAAGTAGGAATTGGATACAAAGAAGGAGGTGAATCCTCCAAACAAGGTGCTCAAAATAATTAAAGACCTACTTACAATCGTTGTGGTAAGATAGGTCATACATCAAATAAATGTTGGAGCAATGGAAAAGAAAAATTCAATGAAAAATGCTACAATTGCAATCAACATGGTCATAGATATAATGAATGCAAAGAGAAACCAAGATTTGAAGGCAACTATCATAAATGTAAGAAACATGGACAGAAGGCATCAAAATGCAAAACAAAGACATTGAATCCTGCAGAGAAAATTGTGAAAGCAATATTTGGTTGGGACTACAATACCTAGTGTAGATGTCATTACTATAATTGTGTTAAACATCATATGAGGAAAATAGATACCACTAAAAGATTTTTCATTTGTACAGAACTTGGTCATCTTGCTAAGAATTGTATGAATACTGGTAAAATTGAAGATGAAAAGAAGACAAAGGCTGATAACATCTGAAAGCATATGAGACAACAATGAAATCCTAAGTCTACTGAGGATACTGGTCCAAGCAATGATGGTCAAGTCACTCAAGAATTGGGTGACTCTAACATTTCTAATTAAGTTCTCAAAGAAGAACTGGAACTAGGCTATCAAAGAAGACATTTGAATCAGTTCTAGTTGAAAGGTAACAAAGATCAAAATCTGTATACAAGATACAAAGGGATCACTGAGCAAGATTGGTATCAATTATTATTGAGTCACTTCCTCTATTGAGTAAATTTAGGTCATAGACTCTACTAAGCAAGGTCAAGAGTAACAAAGGCACTTATGGTTACCTAGTCATAAAGATGTCACCAAGTAAGCAATGCCATATAGTGGATGACAGTTTGTCAACATATCTACTTCTATTCTAAGCATTAATGGTGAAGTTTTATCAAAAGGCATGGAATCAAAGTCTTTTCTTACTATGAATTTTCAAGTACTATTGAGAAGAGCTATTTTTAGTGTGATCAAAGTGACTTGAGCAAATTTCCTAAAAAAGTTCTTCAAAGTTCTCTCAAGATATCAAGCAAAAAATGACATCTAGTAGCAACAAGGTCAAAATATGGTCTAACATGTTGATTCAAGGAGTTGAATAGAAAGCACCGGATTTCAAGCTCATGCTCATGGTTGTTGAAACCCTAAACCCAAGCAGAGCTCAATCCCAAATCCCTCCTAAGGTACTTCTTGTTAATGAAATTTGTACTCACTCTTTCAAACCATTTTCCCATCCACTTCTCCATTACATAACATTCTACCACTCCTCGTAATTGTAAAACTCAATTTTACCTTAATACTTCTATTCTATCCCATCTGCCCACTGCCACCCATATTTTAAAACTTGGAACCTTGAACTTAGGCCACACTCATCCTCTAGGTGGATCTAGTGGTGGAATGATGTCATCACCCATACTTCGAGGTTTCTTCGCATTTATGGGAGGCAATTTTCTATGTACTACAAGAGATCCTATTAGGCCACTATCAAAGATCTTTGTATGACCACTAAAGCTCTTGCCATCAATCTATTTGATACAAATCTGCAAGTCTATCTTGCCAACCTTCACCATTAGAAATAAGTTGCAAAAAATTATGCTATCCAAGGAGCTCAATTGAAAGCCTGTCTTCACTAGCTAGAGGTTGGTGATCAAGCTTCCAAGGAATTCTTTAATGCATTAAGGGCATGACACTCTATGGTAGGGATCAAGTGCATTCGGGAGGGTCAACATACCCTCTGTGAGCTTCTTGATATTCTTCAAGCCTTTGTTCACCACTATGGAAAATTTTTCATTGCTCAAGGTCCTTCAACGACCAAAGAACAAGCCTTATAGGCTTGTTTGGCTATCACGCCTAAAGAACTTGCTCCAGAACAATATGCATTCTTTGAGAAAAAGCTCACTTTGGAGGACCTCAAGGAAGCTATCTTCTCGATGGAAGATGATAAGGCCCCTAATTGTGATGGCTTCCCTTGTGAATTTTACAAAGCATTTTGGGATGAGATTGTTCTAGACCTACATAAGGTTTATATTGATGCATATAATTCCTATTCTCTAGGTAATCTTATTAACAAAGGGAATATTAAGTTCATACGAAAGGTGGGTGACCCTGAAGACATTTGTAATTAGAGACCCATCACATTGTTGAATGTTTCATATAAAATCATGGCCAAGGCTCTCTCGCTCAAAATTCGTCATCTTTTTCCTTTGATCATTCACCCTAAAAAAATGGGTTTTATCAAGTCCCGTTATATCTTGGATAATATAATTATTGTGTGGGAAGGGATGGAATGGGCTCATCATTCCAAGGAATAGGCCATCTTTCTTAAAATTGATTTTACTAAAGCTTATGATAGGAATGAGTGGTCTTTCATTCTGGCCATGCTTTAGGCTCTTGGGTTTGGCCCTACCTTTTTGTAGTCAGTCCAAATGCTCTTTGGAGATGCCTCTGCTTGCATCTCCATTAATGGCCATCAGTTTCAAGCATTTGAGTTTTATTGTTCAATTCACCAAGGCTACCTACTGGCACCCTCATTATATATCTTGGCAACAAAAGGTTTTGGGTATTTTCTCACAAATGTCATCTCCTAAAGAAGGGTCTGAGGTATTTCCCTTCTAGATTCCCTTGATCAGCTTATGAATGGTCATTTTGCAGATGACTCTTTCCTCACTCTCATTGAAGATGAAGAGAATATTGCCTCTACTTTGTAATGTCTTGACACATTTTATCTTGCTTCAGGTTCTACCATTCGGTGGCACAAAACCCTTTGTTACAGACAGTCTTACCTTCCTCATCTTGCTTGGCTTGAGCAATACCAATGGAAATGGGTTCAAAATGGTGAAGTTTTTCATTTTTTGGGTATCCCCTTTGCCTTCCAAGCCTTAGTTGTTGAGCTCTGAAATGTGGTTCTTGCTAGGATAGAGAAGAAGCTAGAGTATTGGATCACCAAACCTCTTTCACTTGTGGGAAAATTCTAGATTTGTTCCAAAGTGCTAGCCACCAAACATGTTTATTATTCTTCTTGTTGGGCTCTATCAAAGGTCTTGTACCTCAAACTTAAATGCCTTTTATGTGACTTCCTTTGGGCATCAGAAGCTTCTCACTAGGGCTTTCATAGATTTTCCTAGGATTTTTGCTATCTTCCCAAGGAGTCTAGTGGCCTTGGCTTGCTGTCCACCCAGAAGAAAGGTACTGCTTTATATGCCAAATGTGTGATTTGAGATCTTTTTCAACAATGGAACCTAGAAGATTCTGTTAAGGCATTGTATTTGTTTAAGATTTCCAATACACTGACTAGCCTAGAAGGGGATTGGATTTCAAACCCTTCTAATTACCCCTAAACCTATTCAAATTTAGGGTACTTTTGTTGCCAAGAGTATTTGGAAAGCCTGGGAAGTAGTTAAGCCCTAGCTTGATTGGGTTGGAAATGGATTCAAAAATGGGCTTTCCTTGAACCAGTATAATCTTTGGTGGTCACCTTTATTTACTATTCAAGGTGTCCCCCTGGCTAAGGTGCATGAGGTTAGAGCTCTACATTTTTTAAAATGTGGCATAAGGACCCCTAAAGATCTTATCTTAAGAGTTACTATGAGATTGTGGTCATGGGAAGACATGCGAGTGCAATTCTGGCTCACTCATCTAGATCACCAGACTTGTGATCTTTTAGTTTCTATGGTGCCTTCACATTTTTTACACAAAGTGGGCATTTAGTCTTCTCACCCTTGGTGAAAATATTGGAAGTGGTATCCAAACACTCTAGAAACTAGCTATAAACCTAGGATGGGTTATCAATGGTCAGTTCCTCACCTACCCATGGTTGATGTTCTCAACCAATTTTGGCATTTGCAATCCTCGCATCGCACTTGGAGTCATAAGCTCTCCATTGTGTGGAACACCATTACTGAAACCAAAATTGTGCACTTTGCCTGGTGTATTCTTTTCTAGGGCTTGCCTTTGGGCTCTTGGCTATAGTATTTGGGAGTTCCTAACCCTCATTTCCCAACCAAAGTCCTTTTTGCACATTTTTTGGTTCTACAGATGGGCTCAGTGTTACTAGTGATGGATCCATGATCTCTTTCACCACTTCCACAAATTTTTTTTTTCTTTGCATATGATTCTTTTGGGTGATAATACCTTGATTCCCTTCAAATACACCCAGATATGGCATTCTTTCAGATTGGAGATCTTATTTACCATTTGGTAAGATTGTAATGCATTCATTTACGCTCATAATACACCTGACATTAATATGGCTATGTGCTCTAAAGCATGTATTTATAACAATGTCATGTTGCAAATTCAAGTACAAATGGATAAAGTGGCTTTGGAGGTGGCACACTTACAGGATCTTTTGGCTCATTGAGGAAATGCCCCCTATATAGTTACTTGTGTTTGATCAAATTTGGCCTCTGACAATCATACCCCTCCTCATGATCACCATCGAGGACATAGTAGTTTTTCTCGTCGCTCACACATGCCTCACTCTCAATAGCACTACTCTCCTAGTGGTTGTGCTTTTGGTTGGCATCGTGTTTTTTGAGGTTTTGGTGATCGACACCACTTGGCCTCACCTTTTTGGAGGTCTGGTTTGGGGTGGTCCCCAATGGCTCCAACTACTACTCTAGCTACTAGTTGGCCCTCTACTCACTCAGATCCAAAGTAGGTGTTTCCCCAACTAGATTTAGCCATTTCTCCTCCTAGGCTTGAGGGAGAGAAATGTAAGGAAACTTAGGTGCAGAAATAGCTTCCTACACTAATCTCTTAAGAGAAGTATGGTGCAAATCCTATTAAAATCTTTTACACTTACAGATTCAATATCATGTAAACAAAAATATTTCAACCAAGCAAGCATAAAGAAAATAGACAGAGAAAGAAACACATAACATAAATATTTGTTGGTGAGAAAAACCTTTCGGTAAAATAACCCCACACCTCCAGAACCTACACAATGTATTATCTTCAACACAAGGTTACAATACACTTGCAATGCAAGTTCAATAGTGACAACAGAAGAATCTAGTAGAAACTCACAATATCAACAATACAATTTCTCACATACCACTTCTTTGCAACCCTAAAAACACTTATACCATGAGCTTCACTTTTAGGGCTACTCCCAAAAGTAACTGTATTAGGGTTTTACCATTCTTCGAGAAAATAGGAACCCTAATTTTTTTTTAGAGTGTATAGTACTCAAATTTATCAGTTGCCACATGTCTTCACTTGTCATTGAATCTTCCTAACATAGCTCTTACGTGTCATAGGAATCCGTCATAACTGTTTTAGTGATGATTTCCTTATACACAATTCAAGATACCGACACATCAACATTATTTGAAAGAAATACATTTTACAAAAAAAAAAATAAGAATAGGAATTATCCAAGGTTGAGACACCTTATTCCTAACATTCTCCCACTTGTCCAACACCTTGTAAGAGCAACAAGAACATAATAGGAACTAACCACTATAGGCCAAAAGGCCCATAGACTCTGAACACCATCTGAACTTCTCAGCGCCCACTAGTTTTGTTAATGCATCTACAATATTCTTCATAGTATCTACCTTCTCCACATTTACCTTTCCATCTTCCACCATATCTCTCACAAAGTGATACTACACATCAATGTGCTTCGTTCTAGCATGGAAAGCTGGATTCTTCACAAGGAAAATAGTGCTCTGACTATCACACCAAATAGTAATCTGTTCTACATCAACACCAACATTAGAACACAATCTCTTAAGCCAAATGGCTTCCTTACAAGCATGAGGAGCACCCATGTACTCAGCTTTTGTAGTGGACAAAGAAACCATAGGTTCACCTGCTCATCCAACTGATGGCACCACTAGACATAGTGAATACATAAGCACTGGTGGATCTCCTATGGTCAATATCACCTGCATAATCTGAATCCATAAACCCATGAATACAAAATGAATGCAAAAATCTAGAAGAGTTACCATGATAACATATGGAGTAATCTGATGTACCCCTCAAATATCTGAATACTTGCTTAACTGCATCCCAATGTACTCGTCCAAGATTAGACATAAACTGACTCAGGAATCCCACTGCTTGGGCAATGTCTGGTCTAGTATAGACCATAGCATACATAAGACTGCCAACTGCACTAGCATAAGGTACTCTACTCATGTCCTCCACCTCACTAGGAGATTTTGGACAATCATCTATGGATAACTTTGTTCCCACAAAAATAGGAACACATAGTGTTCTACAATCTGCCATATTGAACCTGTCCAACACAGACTTCACATACTTACTCTAACTCAACCAAAGTTTTCTGTTAGACCTATCTCTACTTATTTCCATACCCAAGATGTACCTAGCTGCCTCAAGATCTTTCATCTCAAACTGTGCTGACAACTAAAATTTAAAATCAAAAATCATACCCTTACCCTTCCCAAATAGCAACATATCATCAACATATAATGCAACAATAAGAAGATGATCATTTTCAACTTTGAAATAAACACAATGATCTAATTTTGATCTTACAAATCCAATTGACAACAAATAGGCATCAAAATTAAGGTACCACATCCTAGGAGATTGCTACAAACCATATAGAGATTTCTTTAATCTGCAAACAAAGGATTCTTTACCTTTAACAATGTAGTGCTCAGGCCGTGACATATAAATCTCTTCCTCCAAATTACCATGAAGGAAAGCTATCTTCTCATCCATCTGTTCTATCTCTAAATCATATGATGAAACAAGAGATAATAGAAATCTAATGGATGTCAACTTTGCAATAGGAGAGAATATTTCACCATAATCTATTCCCTCTACCTGTGAATACCCCTTTGCAACAAATCTAGCTTTGTACCTTTCAACACTACCATCTGCACAGAATTTCTTCTTGAACACCCATTTACAGCCAAAATTTTTTCTCCCTTTAGGAAAAGGTACAAGGTCCCATGTTTAATTTTTCTCTAATGAATCCATCTCATCATCCATAGCCTCAATCTAGGAACCTACATCTTCCATGCCCAAAGCCTCTTTCATAGATCTAGGCTCATCAGTGTTAGTAATCAAAGCAAAAGCACAACTGGAATCTAACATAGAACAACCAAACCTTTTTGGATGCTTTCTTTCTCTCGTGGATCTCCTCAAGGGCTGTAGTTGAGGTTGTTCTTCCTCTTCTTCTAAACTATCAGAGCTACTAGAGCTCTCCTCATCATTAGACCCAACATGGTCTCTCTATTAAGTCTTCTCAGGGGTAGGAGGCAACTGAACAACATCTTTTTCCTTTTCTTTTTCATCTAGTTGTAGCACAATAGGAGAAGATGTTAGATCTCTAAAAATAATATTTCTACTATACAACACCTTACTAGTCACAGGATCCCAAAGCTTGTATCCTTTCACACTAGCACTGTATCCAATGAAAATACATTTAACAACTTTGTTTTCCAACTTAGATCTTTTCTCCTTTGGGACATGTGCATAAGCTTCATAACCAAAAACATGAAGATGTCTAATTGAAGGCTTCTTACCAGACCACACCTCCATGGGTGTCTTACCAACAAGGGCTGATGTAGGAGATCTATTAACTAGATAGCAATCAGTGGCCACAGCTTCAGCCCAAAACCTTTGTTCTAAACCAGCTCCACTAAGCATACTCCTTTCCTTCTCCATTAGTGTCCTGTTCATTCTCTCTGCAACTCCATTTTGCTGTAGGGTATAAGGAGTTGTCTTATGCCTCTTGATACCTTGTTCTTTACAAAATTGTTCAAACTCTTCTGAGCAAAACTCACCACCATTGTTAGTTCTCACACACTTAATCTTCTTATTAGTCTGATTCTCTACAAGGGCTTTAAATTCCTTGAATTGACTAAAGACTTGTGTCTTACTTTTAAGGAAATAAATCCATGTCCTTCTACTACAATCATCTATGAAAGATACAAAAAATATAGACTTGGAGATTGAAGGAACTTTTACAGGACCAAATAAATCAGAATGAATATGATCCAAAATATCAAAAGATTTGTGAGAACTAGAGTAAAATTGAACACGATTTTGTTTACCATAGACATAGTGTTCATAGAAGTCAAACTCGAGATTGCAATCATTTAACCCCTCAATGAGATTTTTATTTTTTAGGGTTTTGAGACCCTTTTCACCAATGTGACCAAATCTCAAATGCCACAACATTGTCTTTTCTACAGGAAGCTTACCTTCCAAAGTGTTTGCATTGCCATTGGAACCAATAACCATAGTATTCTTCACTGCTTGTTCAAATGGTGAGGATGAAGAACTATTACATAGAAGAATGCATGCATCTAGCTAAAATAAGGTACCTCTCCTAGTACCCCTTGTAAGCACTATCGATCCTCTCATCATCTTGCATCCTTCTTTCGAAAAAAAAACTTGCACACCTACATCATTCAACATACTTATAGATAATAGGTTTCGTGCCAAACCTAGAATGTGCATAACTCCATTGATTCCCTTTGCTCATCCATCAGGAAATTTGATAGTGACCTTTCCACATCCAACTATCTTTAGGTGAGAATCATCACCCAAGTATACCTTTCCACCATCAAACTCTTCATATTTTGAGAACCAGTTTTGATGAGAGGTCATGTGAAAAGATGCACCCGAGTCAACCAACCACACATCATCAGATGCATGGGCTGCCAAAGCTATGATGAATGCATCACCATCTTCTTGGGATCTTTCTGATGTTGAATCTAAACCTTTCTTCTTCTTCTTCAGCTCTTTGCAATCTTTATGGAAGTGCCCTGGTTTATCACAATTCCAACATTTTGCCTTGGACTTATTGGAAGTCTTTGACTTCCCATGGGATTTGGATCTACCCTTATTGTCAGACTTATTGTCATTTTTCTTCCCTCTTTCTGTGGATCTCCCACAAACATCAAGGGCTTCTTTTGCCGAAATGAAAGCCTTTCTCCACATCTCCTCTGATAGCAGTGAAGACACCACATCATCCATTTTGAAAGTGACTAATGTGCTTCTGAGAGCCATCACAAGATGGTCCCATGAATTCGGTAAAGAACACAAAAGTGTCTAGCAACGATCCTACTCCTCTAACTTGACACCAGCTGCGTCAACTGTGCAACCAATAGATTAAATGCATTTAAATGATTTGTTGAGGATCCACCTTCCTCCATTCGTAGAGAGTACAACTTCTTCCTTAGGAAAAACTTGTTCACCAAAGATTTGGCCTGATACACTGCCCCAAGTCTTTCCCAAAAACTATATGCTGTTTTCTCATCTAGAACATTCAGAAGGACTTCATTGGTTAAATAGAGTCTTATGAGACCCTAAGATTTATGGTCTTTGATATCCCAATCTGCTTGAGCTATAATTTTTGGTCTTGTAGCATTTGAAGTCACTTCCCATAGGTCACGACCTTCCAACATGTCTTCCATCTTGATTTTCCACAACTCAAAATTAGTCCCATTAAATTTCTCCACCTCCATTTTTCCATATGATAAACTTGCCATTTCAATCTGCAAATAAGATTCAGGATGCTCTGCACAAGACTCCCACTCAACTTGAGATTAGCTCAAAAAACCCTACCCAACAACTAGGATCAAAAGTTGATCAGGCTCTGATACCACTTGTAAGGAAACTCAGGTGTAGAAATAGCTTCCTACACTAATCTCTTAAGAGAAGTATGGTGCAAATCCTATTAAAATATTTTACACTTATAGATTCAATATCATGTAAACAACAATATTTCAACCAAGCAAGAAAAAAGAAAATAGACAAAGAAAGAAACACATAACATAAAGATTTGCCAGTGGGAAAAACCTTTCGGTAAAACAACCCCACCCCTCTAGAACCTACACAATGTATTATCTTCAACACAAGGTTACAATACACTTGTAATGCAAGTTCAACAGAAACAACAGAAGACTCCAGTAGCAAATCACAGTACCAATAATACACTTTCTCACATACCACATCTTCACAACCTTAAAAACACTTATAACATGCGCTTCACTTTTAGGGCTACTCCCAAAGGTAACTGTATTAGGGTTTTAACATTCTCCGAGAAAATAGGAACCCTAAATTTTGTTTAGAGTGTATAGTACTCAAGTTTATCAATTGCCACATGTCTTCACCTGTCAATGAATCTTCCTAACATAGCTCTTACATGTCATAGGAATCCGTCATAACCATTTTAGTGATGATCTCCTTATACACAATTCAAGATGCCAACACATCAACATTATTTGCAAGAAATACATTTTACAAAACAAATAATAAGAATAGGAATTATCCAAGGTTGAGACACCTTATTCCTAACAAGAAAGACAAAGATAAAGCTATTGTTGTGGATGATGGTTGGGCTCCCCTTGAGCATCTACTCTCCCGACTTTATGGTGGGGCTCTAATGATAAGGATCCTCTGTCTATTGGTTTCTAAAGTTTTTTGATAAATAGCTGATTTCATGCTAGTGGTCGTATGAATTCGTGCAGTGATCTTGTATCCCATGACCCCTTTTTTGTGAATATGTAACTTTATTGTATTTTTTTTATTATAAGGAAGGGACTACTCATCAAAAAATGTATTATTCAAGAAATTGGTACTCTAGAAATGGATGAAGTCCTAGGTTAGTTATGTGTTGATGGAACCCAAAAACCTGAGCATCAACATCTGGAAGCAAAAGGGTTGACAAATATTCCCCATATGCCATAAGAATTTCAAATTAAATGGATTAGGTTTATCCTTAGCTAAGTGCATAATAGACAGTTTTCATTAGAACAACCAATTCTAATAAAAAAGTAGATGATTCATTGAATCACTAGCCTCCCCATGCTAGCCAAAGCCAAAAAAATGAAAACCCTAGGTTGGGCAGAGTTGGAAAAGAAAATCCTAGCTAAATGGGATTGCAGAGGTATGAAAATCAGCAGTGTTACAGATATAGAATTGAAATTTGGAATTCACGTTATTGCACATAAGATATATAGTTCAAGCCATCTTAACAAAGGGTGATGTGAAGCCATATATTTGGCATATAAAGTGGTTTAAAAAAACTTATAATATGACCTTTCTGACCTATTATTGAGGCAGTTCAGTAAAAATATGGAAAGTATTAGAACATCAAAGAACAACCCAAGCACATTTGGCTCATTGTTGTTGGTGTAAATAAGTATTTACTATTTACACTTACCGAAGTTTACTCAGGTTAATGCATTATTTTAATAATTATTTATTTAGTCACCTAGGAGTATGTGCATTCTTGTGAGTTGTCATGTTGACAACACAAGAGTTCACACCTCTTTTATGCACATGGTGTTTACAACACAAGAGTTAGCACACTAATTAAGCACATGGTGTCTATAATGTCTCCACTTGAGATATACCTCATCATTCTTATCCTATCATCTAGAATGATGGATAAGACATGTGCTTAGTTGTCATGCTTATCTTATCTTCTGGCTCTTTCTAGAGACATTCTAGGTGCTTCCCGAGAGGCCTTTATATATAGCCACTCCTAGTGTGTACATTCATCACATAAAATATAGAGCAATATATGAGGACATACTTTGATATATTGATCATACTCCTTTTTGGTCTACAATTGTGCTTTTTTTTGAGTTCTACAATCTTGGGTGAATCTTTCTCTAAGGAAAATTCTTACATGGTATCAAAGCTCTTGGAGAATTTCTCTTCACATAGTCATTCGAGACCATCTTCTTGCTTTAGCACCTCGACCTAAATATGGAGTATTGTAGTCATTGGGAGCATCTAGAGTCAAAGTGGACCTTGCCATTACATCTGATACATTGAGTCAGTGAAATTTGACCATAATTTTGCCTATCCTAGGCATAGTCAAAATTGAGGCAATTTTTTTTTACAAACTGGCAACCCGAAGGAATGATTTGAAAATTTGGTATGATCATTTTAGATCTATACATTTAATTTTTAGATCTACATTTTTTCATCTGCATCTTTGCTATTTTTTTTGGATCTGCATTAGTTTCCAACAATTTTTTGGCCATCGGGCCATAAGAAAGATTTTTTTCAGGTGAAGATTAGTGCTTACTGGTACAAATTAGATATTTGCATCACATTTAGAAGGTCCAAAATCCACCTAATCAAATTTTTTTTAATCCAAATCAAACATTCGAGGCAAAATCTAGAGCCATTTGATTTTTGGAGGCATGACAACGGTGATTCAAGAAAAATAATAGCAACAACGATTTTCAAACAGTGATATCTCCCTCATATGAGCTCCTTTCTGCAAGCATTTTTTTTTGTTTTGCGGTAGAATTTCCTGATCTACATAGTAGTGCAGGTGGTTTGAGATCTCTATTTTTAAATTTTTCTACAACTTGAAAATCCCAATTTTTGCCACTTAAAATGCTTAATACGGGCTCATCTGGACTCCAAATCAAGTTCCATTTTTTTGAAAGTGCATTTTTTTGTCTACTTTCTAAATCTGTAATCATATTATAGGTTTTGTGGATAGAAATATTGCATTTAGAAATAGGCCCTTTTCTTTTACATTTTGGGAGGTTCATTGATTGATGTCATGGAGTCTTGTTAGATTTGTTAGTCTGGTATTAGACCATAGTTGACAACAAGGAGCTATCACAAATGGACTGCTTTGATACTTGATCATCTAAGAGACCATCAAAATTTCTTCCTTATCTCTATTCATTGCCACCACATTTTAATTGGACACATCTTGTACAACTTTGTCTCTTTCCATATAATAGTATGAGTAAGAAATCTTTACCTCCTCTTAGAATGGCAAGTTTTCCTTGTGATATTTGGATGTCTATTTGGGAAGCATATGGATATCTATGTGTTCCTCCATCTCTAGAGGAAATTCTACATCCAGTCACTCTAGCTATGGTTTCCTCAACTCTAGATAAGATCACACCTCCAAATGCTCCTGTTGCTCCTACTAATCTTGTTCTAGCCACAGATGCTTTGGATTTAGTCCAACATGACACTTTATGTCTTCGTACTTTACCTTCATGCAATGAATTCCTTCCTACCATTGTAGGCATCCTCATGGAGTCTCACAATGAAGATGTGGGAGACATCCTAGATGATATTTGTCTTTTCTTTGAGGTAAATTCTTCATCTGTTGCCATAGTGACAAATTCATGTACTTCAACACAGCAGGGTACACTTTGTCTTCTAGGTGATGACTTATTGATTGACATTTCAAGTTTTTTTGTGAAGTCACAAATATCTAATTTGGGAGACTTTTTGGATGATATATCACTTCTCTTTGATGAGGATGATTCTTCTATAGTTGTTGCGAGGGCCCATTCTGACCCTCATGTCCATTCTCTACATGATCAGTCTTTACAAGTTGATGTGATTGTGGATCCCTATGTATAGCAGTTGTTGGAGGTCTCTATATCATTTGAGGAGACAAATTATTCTTTTAAATAGGTTCTACATCACTCCTTTCTTGATCTGAACTTCTTCTCAACCTTTTTGGAAGAAGCCATCATTAGTATCGACATAGGGACACTTGAACAGGTTTCAGAGATACCTTAAAATCATCAAGATTCTTTCACCATATAGGGGATGCATCTCCTTTATAGCCTTGCACTTGTTTCTTCCAAAGGGGAGGAACATCATTCAAAGATCATGGATCAGCTTCTACATTTGAGCATTTCTCACTGATTGACACACTACATTTAGGGTGGGGGAGAACTACCTTGTCTCCTTCTTCTTCATCTTAATGGGGAGGACTTTTTCCTCTCAAGGGGTTTTTTCCTTCTCATTCTCTCTTGTATATACTAGATGTATGTCATAATGGGGGGTCTTGATTACTCCATCCATCCATGCATCCCTTTTCATCTTTCTTTTTGGGGGAGGGTTTTTCCCACAAAGTTTTCCCTCTTTCTCCGATTTATGAGAGATTACATTTTCATTATGTACATGGGTACCTAAAATGGCTTAGTAGTTTGGATTCATCATGAATTTTCATCCTAGTTCTTGTGAACTTAAGTGCATTCCCCTAAGTTAAACTTAAGGGGGGTGTTTGTGTAAATAAGTATTTACTATTTACACTTACTTAAGTTTACTTAGGTTAATGCATTATTTTAATAATTATTTATTTAATCACCTAGGAGTATGTGCACTCTTATGAGTTGGCATGTTGGAAACATAGGAGTTCACACCTCTTTTATGCACATGGTGTCTACAACATAGGAGTTAGCACACTAATTAAGCACATGATGTCTACAACATCTCCAATTGAGATACACCTCATCGTTCTTATCCTATCATCTAGAATGATGGATAAGATGTGTGCTTAGTTGTCATGCTTATCTTATCTCTTGGCTCTTTCTAGAGAAATTCTAGTTGCTTCCTAAGAGGCCTTTATATACAGGCACTCCTAGTGTGTACATTCATCACATACAATATAGAGCAATGTATGAGGACATACTCTGATATATTGATCATACTCCTTTTTGGTCTATAGTTGTGCTTGTGTTAAATTTCTATGATCTTGGGTGAATCTTTCTCTAAGGAAAATTCCTACATGGTATTAGAGCTATACCAAATTCTTACAATTGTTAACCTACCTATTCTTTTATGCTCAGAAGTTCTTCCCTTCTAAAGGCACTGTAGTCTGGAGAAAAGATGTGCTTGTGCTTTACCAAATAAATGAATATATTGCATAAATGGGTGAGAACTATGGTAGCATCATGAAAAAATACTTCAATTTATTCAAGGTGAAAATGAACAATAGGTTTAAGATTCCAAATAAGTTAGTTGAAGATTATAAGGATGATGTATACTTCATGGTGGATAGTGACAAGGTATACATCGAGGCAGTTAAGCCTAGAGTTGCGTGGGTGAAACCTCTTGGCTATGAGGTGAACATTAATGAGACAAAGGATATCATTGAAGCCCTTGTCAATAAACTTATTGATCCCAAGGCTCCTTATTTTGGAACTGATGATGAAGCTAAGGCCAAAATTGAGCTAGAAATAAAGCTCCCATAGGTGGTTAACAAAGGAAAGAGAAGGATAGTGAAGCTAAAATCAAGTACACCTCTCTTGATAACCAAGAGAAAAGGTGAGGATGTGGAAGAAGAAAAGGATGAGGAAGAATCTAAGAAAGAAGAAGAACCTTTGAAGAAAAAAGGCAAGGTGATCATCACCAAGCCTGCAAAGTCACCCACTGTAGTCTTCACAAGGAGGTCACAAAAGAAAGGAGGTGACATTGTATTTAGTAGACCTCCACTGATCTTCTAGGATAGGCTAAAGCAATTCGAAGAAGGAGTAGGAATAACAAACTTTAAATCATTGAAATATGAGATTAGGAATGAGGTTGAGCAGAAGCAAGTTGAAGACCTAGTGCTGAATAAAATGGGTAAGTGGAAGTACTCACCAAACCAAATAGCTTCTTAAGTCCCCAGTGAATTACTAGAGAAGATAAAGCCAAGATGGGATTTCACTATGCAAATAGTCAAAGAAATATATGCATAAACCCTAAGGCAATTACTACTGAGCATATCAAATGCTAAGGTGAAAGAGTCATTAAATAAAAATTAAGAAAAACTGACACAAAAGTTTAATACTTGTTTGATTTTGATCAAGGACATAGAGCATGTTTTAAAAAATGCTACAAACACTTGGAAAAATATCTATCATCTTCATAAACCAAGTAAATTTCCAGTTGAAATAAAGGATGATGATGAAGAAGAAGATAATGATAAAGATGAGGAAGAAAATGTTGAAGAAGTGACTCACTTTGATAATGAAGAAGATGAAGAGGATCAACGTCCAAAAGCTACCGAGGAAGAAAAACAAGATGATGAGGAGATTGACCCTGTCAAGATAGCTACAGAAAACATTGCCTCACTTCCGCACTTCCTAAGCAAACCATTGACTACATCAAGTATGGATACGACTTTAGCAAGTTTGATTGTGACTACTAGTGATACATCAAATGTACAATCACTCTTTGCCCCAAATCAATTCAGCATATCATTAACATAAGTGACTTCCACTTCATCCATTGAGCTATAGACTACTTCTTCATCTATCGAGTTGAGTTCTTTAGTTTTAACTTCTCCAATTTTGACTTCTTTAGTTTTGAGTAAATTAGTGGTAAGTGTAAGAATTTTCCTAAGGGAAAAATTCACCCAAGAACTAAGAACTCAACCACAAGCACAACTATAGACCAAAATGAAAAGAGTATGATCAAAATAACAATGTATTCAATACTATGATGCTTAGAGTACACTAAGAGTGCCTGATTATAAAGGCAACAGGAGAGCTTCTAGAATGCATAGAAGTTAGCATCATGATGTGTCATACAACCAAGCACATGTCCACCAGATATGGATTATCCTCCATTAAGCATGAAAGTAAGTGTCGTGATGAGAGGATAAGCCTAGAAGGGTGGGACATGCAAAACAGTGTTGTAGACACCATGTGCTCAAATAAAGTTGCATACTACTGTGTTGTCAACATGACAACTCACAAGGTGTGCAAACTCCTAAGTGTCTCATAAATAAAAATAATAAAATAATGCAATATAATTAAATAATGCATTAACCTAAGTAAACTTAAGTAAGTGTAAATATTAAAGTACTAATTTACACCAACACCCCCCCTTAAGTGCAACTTAAGGGAATGCCCTTAAGCTTATGAACTAGGATGAAGATGCATAATGGGTCCCAGTTACTAGGCCATGCTAGGTACCCATGTACATAATGAAATGCAAATCTCCCATAAAGCAAGGAAAGAGGGAAAACCTCATGGAAAAAACCCTCCCCCAAAAAGAGAGATAAGAGAAGGATGCATCGATGGATGGAGTAATCAAGACCCCCCCATGATGACATACATCTACTATATACAAAAGAGAATAAGAGAAGGAAGAGAGACAGAAGAGGCTCCCCCCCCCAAAAGAAGAATGCCAACAGGTGAAAACTCCTCCGATGAAGAAGTTGGTCCAAGAATGTAGAATGGTGTTCCTCCCCTTAGGAAGAAATAATGCCCAAGGTACTATCCTGAAGATGTGTGTTGTCCTTAAAACCTTCTCAAGTATCCCTGTACTGATACTGAAGTTCAACTCTTCCAACTGTGCTGAAAAGAATGAGTGCAGATCTGTCAAGGATGTCTACTGAACCTGTTCCAATGAACCATCTGTCTCCTCTACTAAAAAAGAGACGTCCACTAATTGCTGTTCATAAGGATCCACAATCATGCCAACCCGTTTAGATTGATCATGTAGAGAATGGACATGAGGGTCAGAGTGAGCCCTCACAAAAACTATAGAAGAATCATCATCAATGAGAAGATGTGTGTCCTCAAGTCTATCTCCCAAGTCAAATGAAGCTCGAGCTAGAAGATGAGATGTACCATGCTGAGATGGACCTTTCACTGTGGCAATATTAGCACGTGGACTGGACTGATGTGAACTCTCACTACAACTGTCAATAGAACCCCACATATCTGAACTTGTTGAAGCACTATTGCTGGTGTCACTATCAATTTGCACTATGTATGATGTGTGAAGAGGAGTAGAGGAAAAGCTCGGTGAACTTTCCTCAAAGTGAACATCCTTTTCCACAAAAATCTCATGAGTCTCTGGATCAAGAAGTCTGTAAGCCTTCACACTGTCTTCATAACCAATAAAGGTACAAGGCCTAGGTGTCGGTGCCTTGCATCTCCTAGAAGATAAGTTTTCCCATGCTGGAAAACCAAAGACTCTAAGGTGACTCACAACTAGTTTTCTGTCGCACCATGCCTCAAATGGAGTCTTGCCATCTAAGGCTGGATGAGGAGACCTGTTAAGTATGTGAGTAGCACTACTAATGGCTTCAACTTCAAGTGTAGGATCGAGAGACTTGGCCTTAATCATGCAACTTTCCATGGTCTTGAGAGTCCTAATCCTCATAGCTGCAACATTTGTCTTGTGCGGACTAAATGCTGGTGAGTTCTGAAGATCAATCCCCTCAATTTTGCAAAAGTTCTTAAGTCTCCTGTCAATATATCTGTTCTCATTGTCCACTCTTAATACTTTGATGGCTTTCCTTGACTTGTGTTCAACATGAGCCTTGAATTCTTGAAGCTTATGAACTACTTCATTCTTATGATGAAGGAAAAAGACCCAAGTGAATCTTGAAAAGTCATCAACAAATCCAAGTATGTAGCAGCCTTGGCTGACTGAAGTCACTACAAATGGTCCTGCTAATACCATGTGAACTAGCTAAAGAACAACTAGAGCTCAAGAAGACTTCCCTTTATCATACTTCTCCTTGAGATGCATATCCACTAAACAAGATGAACACTCCCCCTTAGAAAAGCTGATGTTGGGTAGACCTTTGACCATGTGTTTTGAGCAAAGTTGTTGAAGAGAGCGGAAGTCAAGGTGACCAAACTGCTCATGCCATAAGTTGATTTGTGAAGTAGAGTGAGTTAACAAGGCTTGAGAAGAACTCTTAGGCACAAAATGGGAGAAGGAATAAAGCCTCCTATCATCATTGAATTTCCCAACTACTACCAATGAATCATCTTTGAGACTTCGCACCATCACTGAATAGGGAAGGAACTCAACCTTATGACCATCTCCAAGGTGAGTGATTTGGTAAACTGATAGGAGATTGGAACTTAGATTTGGAACATAGAGTACATCTTTGAATTCCCAATCTTCCATTTCTACATGTCCTTTCCCTTCAACTTCCATCTTAGTATCATCTCCCATGAAGATGTGTGGTACCTTTGACTGCTTCAATGAAGAAAAGTCTTCCCTTGAAGAACCCATATGGTAAGAGGCACTTGAGTCAAGTATCCATTCCAAAGAAGACCTTGTGTTTGCCATAAGTGCTTGAACTTTACACTTTGAAGAGTTAGGAGTAGAATCCTTGGAAGTGCCTGGCACTTGAATCTTATTCTTCTTGAGTAGATTTTCTAACTCATCGATTCTTTTTGTCTTGCAATGATGCTCATCATGATTTGGCTTTTTGCAGTATGCACAAAAGAGTTTGTCCTTATTTTCATTACTTCCCTTCTTGTTTAAAGAAGAACCGCCTTGTTGAGAGGAGCCACGTTGTGTCTCAGATTGTGTTTTCTACTTCCACTGCTTCTTCTTGTTGTTGCTTTTTCCCCCTTGACTAGATTTATGAGCATCACTAGCCACTAAGGCTTTGGTCTTAGATGACTTGAGAAGAACAAAATCCACCAAGTGAGATTGTTCAACAATAAACATGTCTATAAATCCATCAAAGGAAGGCTTTTGGTAACCAGATCCCATGGTTAACTTGTGAGTATTAAAACTTGAAACAAAGTTAGTGTACTCAAAAGGTAGCTTCTTCAGGATGTGATGTATCAACCTATCATCCTTCATGGGATTTCCACAATCTTTTAGAAGTGCCCTATACTCATTGACTTTGATGATATAATCCTAAATTGTGTCATAATTCTTAGGACCTAAGAGAAGTAGATTATCCTCAATCTGAAATCCCTTTTCTTCATCCACTTTACCATACAACTGTTCAAGTTTGTCCCAAGCTTCCTTAGATTTTGAACAATTTTTAATGTGAAAGAGAAGATCCCCATGTACACAACTCCTAATTACACCTAAAGCTTGTCGGTCATGAAATGTCCAATCAATGAGTTCTTTAGCATCAGTAGGTTTAGTGATTGTGCCATCAACATATAAACTATATCCTTTTTCCATTAATCTACTCCATGCAATATCTTTCCAAGTAGAATAGTTGCGTGAAGTTAGAGGAGGACATTAAAAACCTATGATGTAGAAATGAAAAGAGCACAAAATAGAGACACAAAAAATATAGTACACACCCTACCTTTTCACTCAATCAAAAGACCTCCCCAAAAAAGATGCTTTGGCACTTTATAAGTAGTGCATTTACAATGAGCCACTTGTCAAAATGATCAAAGTGGTCTTTTTGATTTTTCTTTTACAACTGCCTTATGAGGCTTAAATCTATCACTCAAGCACTCTAGCTCAAATTTACAACAATTCTGAAAAGGAATCAAAGCTTTACAATGCCAAAGAAGGCCTAATTTTGAAAGTGAGAAATTTTTCCACAAAACCCTAGAATTTGACTTTAGATCTAGAAAGTAGACAAAAAAAAACACACTTTCAAAAAAAATAGAACCTAAAAAGGTGACCAGATGTGCCCGTACGGAGCTTCTGAAGTTGCAAAATGCAAGATTATGCAAGTACAGTCACCAAAAAATGAAAATTCTGCAAAATCTGTGAACCAAAACCAGAAAACAACACCATCAATAGAAAATTCTAGAAATTCTACCTGATTTCAAAAAAAAATTTCACTTGAATCGGAGTCCTGATGTCCAAGATATGAGCTTGCAAAGTCAGGTTGCCAAACTGAAAAGCAAATTGGAGAGGGGTTTGGAGAAGAAATTGTGTGATTAAATTTGATGGTCAAACAACCATCAAAGTAGTTGTAAAACATCTGGAAATGACATGCAGACGTGCGTCAAATTTAGGGTCATAAACTGATGACGTCAACAAAAAGTTGGCGCCCTGGGCTGATGTGGCAGATTGAGTCACCACTGATCAGGATTTTCGTACTGTACAGAATGTACATAAAAGTGACATAGCAGAAAGGACAAGCAGGCTATCCACGTGGAAAACATGGCAATGCTTGATGTTGATGTGGCAAAAAAGTAGACGTCGCGTGGGCAGACCACAATCGCTGTCAGAAATGGCTTGCAAACAGCCAAAAAATAAGTGATTTTTGTGCCGAAAAAAAGTGCAGACGCACCAATTTTTTCAAACCCTTGCTGGACTTTTGATGCGCCAGGACTATTGCAGTGGCTAGAGAACTTAGTGCATAGGAGATGCACACAAACGGTGGATCGCGAATGCAAATGCCGCCAGGGACTGGGCTCGTGGGTGGGTAATTGCAGTCGTCAGATTATGGCAGAATAATCCCACATTTGTGGGGTTGTTATAGTCTGCGGGTTTTATAAACCAAAGTTCGTCACAATTGAAATGAAGTTGTATGCCTGTGGGTGAAGGGCTGGGCTTGCCCCTAGTGCCGGTGGTAGGTAAGGTCACTGGTGTTGAGTTGAATCATGTCACCAGTGATTGTTGATTATGGTAGGGTGGGTCCCAAAATGTTTGGAAGCTTGCAGATTAATTAAAATGCCCTGTGATATAATATAATCCACCAAATGTGCAGTATGGGATCTGACAGCCTGTACCGCAAATTTTTTTTTCTCTGACAGACAATAAATTTAATTCTGAAAATAATTTCTAAAAATACAAAGATAATAATGATGCATGCAGATCCGAAAATATAAAAATCAGATCAATAAACAATCATACTCAAATCGCAAATCGAGGCCTCGGGGTTTCGATTTGCAAAAAAAATTTGCCTCACGGTCGACTATGGGCCAAGGTAGGTGTGCTTATAGTTGATTTTCACTGGTTCAGCATTCCTTACACAATGGAGAGGTCAGATCTGATGCTGGACACTCCCAATTTCTGCAGCACTCTGGATTCAGGCTGAGGTGATGAAGCATGCAAGAGGTCTTGAACGACTTGTGAAGAGAAAGTCTCCAAGCTCTGATACCATGTAAGAATTTTCCTAAGGGAAAAATTCACCCAAGAACTAAGAACTCAACCACAAGCACAACTGTAGACCAAAATGAAAAGAGTATGATCAGAATAACAATGTATTCAATACTATGATGCTTAGAGTACACTAGGAGTGCCTGATTATAAAGGCAACATGAGAACTTCTAGAATGCATAGAAGTTAGCATCATGATGTGTCATACAACCAAGCACATGTCCACTAGATATGGATTATCCTCCATTAAGCACAGAAGTAAGTGCGGTGATGAGAGGATAAGCCTAGAAGGGTGGGACACGCAAAACAGTGTTGTAGACACCATATGCTCAAATAAAGTTGCATACTCCCGTGTTGTCAACATGACAACTCACAAGGTGTGAAAACTCCTAAGTGTCTCATAAATAAAAATAATAAAATAATGCAATATAATTAAATAATGCATTAACCTAAGTAAGCTTAAGTAAGTGTAAATAGTAAAGTACTAATTTACACCAATAGTAAGCTTTCCAATTTTGTCTACTTCAGTTTTGGATTCTTCAAGTATTTCAATAAGCATTCCATTAGTTAGTATAGTATCAATTTTTACTGCAAGTCCAAGTATGTTTACTATTGTTTCCATTCCAAGTACAAAAGTAATAAGTGCAAGGATCATTGAGCCTAAGGTTCAACCGAGTACAAAAATTTTGGGGAAAGGAAAGGAGATAGAGGAAGAAATAGATTTAGATGAAGAAATAGTAATCGCCAAATGGGATGTTTACAATCTTTCTACAGACCAAATGCACACATTTAGTGAACTCCTTCAAAAAAGGCTAAATATAAAAGATTAAGAGAGGAAAGAGACCATTAGTATAAGATAATTGAAGTTGCCAAGAACATTTTGTCTGAAGCAATAGGAATTGAGGTTGATTCTTCTCAACCTATTTTGTATCAGCTAGAAGAAGCAGTCCAAAAATTCAATGAGGACACCAATGGTCAAGATAAGCTAGTTGAAAAGGATGAAAATAAATTTAATAATAAAGTATTAGAGCACATTGTATAGCAAATAGCCATTTATCAAGTAGAGCTTTCTACAATTTTGGTCAATCTTGAGGTGTCATGTTCAAATGTGTCATCACTTTTTGGGAAATTATGTGATGTCACTGTGCATAAAAAAGAAATAAAGGATAAATTGTCCAAAATTGATATAGATCTAAAGGCAAGTGATCAATAGCTGCAACTTGACCCTAATTCAAGCTCTACTCATTTCAAGAAAATTAGATTTTTTTCAGACATGGAAGTTGAATTGCTAAGAGAAGAAGCAAGGATCTAATCAACATTGATTGACATACAAAATATGATCCTTCCAATCATGGATGCAATGCAAAAACATATTGTATATTCAAAGACTCTAATCCATGATAACAAATTCTCTATTGTGGACTATATGATTGAACTATCAATAGAAGTAAAAATTGCACTACATACATGCAAGATCTTGCAAGAAAATTGGGATAAAACCTTGGCAATCACTCTCAACATACATTTTGAATACTTATACCATTTTGGTGTTTCTATGTAAATAAGTTAGCATAAATCTTTGGAATTACTATCAAAAAGGGGGAGAAATGTTATATGTATATGGGAGATATGGGAGAAAAGTTATATTGGAGAAAGCCATATAGACATGTATATAGAGAGACACATAGTATGGGGAAGCAATATGCTATGGTGGAGAACTTGTATCAGTAAGACATGATGTATATAGAAAAAGATGCATACTATATTGTATATAGCTTACAAAGATCAATTTTGAAAAATCTCAAAAAATATAGTGAGCTATTATCACATGGTGATGAATACATTGTATTTAGTTGTGGCTAATAAGTGTTTTTGTCACTAATGCCAAAGGGGGAGATTGTTGACATATCAGTCAAGTTTGTTATTAGTGACACATAGTGATTTAGATTCTATATAGCTACCAAGCTCATTGAAAAATTTACAGTGTTTTCCATGTAATTTAGTAGCCACCAAGTTCTACAATTGCTACTGAGTCCTTTGAACTAATTCCACTAGTTACCAAGCAGATTCAATCAATGTGAAGTCCAACAGCTTAAACCATGCATTTCAGTATGCACCAAGTTTCTCAATGGTTACCAAGCATTGCAGTATCTACCAAGTTTGCAGTTCATGTGATGCAAAACCAATGTTAACTGAGTTACTCTATGATAGCCAAGTGATTCAATTTTTGCCAATTTGCACAATATCTACCAAGTTGCTAGTGCAGACTGAGTTCAAGACTACTTGAAAGTGGTCAGTATGGACTAAGCTTCTATGTCTACTGAGTGCATGAAAATGATGAGCATTGACAGTGGATGCCAAGTATCAGAACCTCACTGAGTCAGTCTTCATAACCCAAGTATCTTCATGTGGGCTAACTTTGTAATATTTGTGTTAACTTGTATCATGGTTGATTTTGATATTATGTAATTTGGATTGGTATATATATGTAATGTATTGTACCATATCATTATGTGAGCATATGTATGATTGTGATGAAAGTGCATGCAAAAATTTCAAGTTATGAATGCAACAAATAAAGAGCGAATTGTAAAGGCCATAATAGTATAAGGAGCAATAGAGACATATCTACCATAGAAAGGTGATCAGTACACTAAGGAATCTCTATCAACAAACTCAATTGCAAATCAAAGATCTACTACTTCATCCTAATAGGTGAACTAATCAAAATCCTTTAACAAGGTAGACCTAACAGTCTTTTATAAATCTCTTTACCAAGTGCATACTTCATTGTATGTTTGTAAATCCTCTCACAAGGTGGACCTAGTAGTCCTAATTGCTCCTAATAGGGTAGATTATCAGAAGTGATTAATGTAAGCCTTAATAGGCCAACTTTATGCTGCAGTACTAAAGTTTGTGGGTATCATCCCCATCCTAGTTTTACTTTCTATTTGGAAGGTTTATGGGTCACCAAATCTTTGTGTTCAAGTGTTATGGGTGCTTTCATGTTTTCAGTTTCTCATGCATGCAATTAGATCGGATGTGATGAATTAAGTGCTAATTGAATTATTGGATTAAGAATTGAAATTGTTAAAGTTTTAGAAGTTATCGATTCACCCCTCCCCTCTCAGTAACTTAGTATAGTCTTGTATATTTCCAACATTCTCTTATTGCATGGTTATGTTTGTTGTTCAACATAGTTAGTTTTCTTTCTTATGAAAGGTATAAAGTTGTTAACGATATCCAGTTTTGGGCTAAAGTTTGTGAAATATTGATTCACCCCCTACCCCCCTCTGTGAGTATTTCCTATTTCTAACATATGTATTTATGTATGTATGTATTTATGTGTGTGTGTGTGTGTGTGTGTGTGTGTGTGTGTGTGTGTGTGTGTGTGTGTGTGTGTGTGTGTATGTATGTATGTATAATATTCCAACAAATATATCAATGACATAGAGCATCTCGTCAATGCAATTGTTTTACATATACAACACCTAAGATTTCTTTTTTAACTATATAGAGCCACATAGTATAAATGGAACTATAAGATTTAGACACTTAAATAGATTATGCAATTCAGTTGTATGATGAGAAGATCCAAAGTTCAAGATACAACTTTTTTATAGATAGAAATAGATATTTAGCTAAAATCGCTTGACTTTTACTAGGTTAGGAAATGATAATATTATGATTCTTCATGGAATATTCAAAGGTTTTAATCCTTTGAAAGGGTGATTACATGAACAAGTATTCTTAAAAAAAGGATGGGTTATTGATTTTCTTCTTTTTCTTCAAAGAAACACCCATTTCGCTCAAAAGAGATAGTATCATTATTACCAAATTTATCTCTTTCTTGGAGAGATTTTGACTTGATAAGTCCATATTTCCTTATCCTTTAAAGATTCCCACCCCACCCCCCCCACTTAGATAATTATGCTCAATACTTGACTTTTAGAGGATGTTATTGTTTCTGTAGAGGGTTATTTAAATGTTTCTCGTAAATCTATTACAACATTTCTTTAAAGTAGGTATATCACATTCAAAACCAAGAGTATCTACTAAAAAATAAAATTTATAAGAGAAAATTGGTAAAGATCCTTTTATATTCAAAAGATTACTACCACAACAATAAGTTAATAAAATATTTTATGACACAAAGTTGGAGACATGAAAGGAGATATTTGAAATTAATAAGTATTCAATCTAAAGAACAAAATTAATATGATATCATCAGTGCGCTCTAAATGAAAAGCATGTAATCTATCTAATGTACCAAATGGATTATTCAGATGTCCCGCACACATTAATATGAAGTGTGATTTATAAGATGAAATTAGAGGTTGTTGGACCCATTTAAGGAAATAATTTCCATTGTTTCATCTATTTTTTAACAGATAAATTATTCATACCACATCATAAATTGTAATTATTTTTCACTTAGCATTTTGTATAATCTCCTAGTTTGTAAGAGTTGTGAAACTTTGATCATTTAAGTCTAATAAATATGTAGAGTTTGAAGACCAATTGTAGTATCTAGAGAGTTTGATTGCTACTGAACATATTTTATACATGTTTCTAAGAGTTGATCCAATGAATATGTCTCATTGTTACATAACAACAATTCTTTAATTATATTTCAAAGTCCCACAAATATTAGACATATGAAAAAAAATTAGAGTAGACAAAGATTAATGAAGTAATTCAAAAAGAAAAAGTACACTAAACAAGATAAAACTTAAAGACGAGGTCATGAATGCCAAAAATCAAGGAGTTGGGATTTCTAAATTAGACTTTCTTGTCCCCCCACCCCCATCAAAGGACCTAAAATAAACACCCTTATATATTACGTTTAATTTCTATAATTTAATACTCAATTTAAAATACCCTTAACACACAAAATTACTATAAATTAAATTTTATCTTTTTATTGAACTACTCTAGGTTTAGCTTACATATGTTCTTTTCAGGTTTTCTGTAGTCTTCGAATAGTGGAAGCACTAAATTATATTCCATGCGAAGGACTTTAATCTGAGATAAAAGTTTACCCAATAACTACAACTGACAACTTTTTTATATTATAACAATCATGCCAAACTGCAATTCATTTTATTCCCACATTGGATTCGATTACTTCATCTCTCCTTGTATTCCGTTTAAATCATTAGCTTTTACTTTGTGTTCAGCATAAAGTAATTGTTTATCAAAAGGCTATGGAGATTTTATGATTAAAATTATTATATATATAGCTTTCGAACGGTCGAAGATTGTTCTCTGTCAAAAAGCCTTTTTCATGAACATTACGAGAGTGACTCCCACAGAAGAAACACTATTTTCACAGCATTTCAAAATCTGCTCATTTAATGTTTTGAATTTGTAGTTATCAATATGAACACCGTCTCTTAGAATGAGAGAAAGGTAGGCGAAGATTTCTTATATACTTTCTCAGTATTTGAGGGTAAAGTTGGTTCAAGTAGGTCTCGTGTGATAATGGCATATCAATGTCTTTTTATTTTCATTTCTGGTTTGAGTTTAGGTAGCGTTTTAAATGCAATAACAATATCTTATGAAACATGGAGACATATGAATCTATAATTTCAACATTGTATAAGAGTTTCATAATTATAGAAAAGACATTCATTTATTCATTCATTTATTATCTATAAATAGAATATCGTAGTAATATTAGAAATATCACATTAGCATAAATTGTTCTAGGATAATTTCAAGCTTTTTCATTATCCTTAATCTTTGTTGCAAGCCCATTCAATCAATTAAATTAAATCTATAACTAAGGAGAATACTCGCTTTACAATTTTGTAGATTTTCAAGGTGTATCAAAATATTAATATTAGATTTTTACATTAACACATAAAGGTGAGGAAATCTTATATCATTTTTCAATTTGATCTTATTGTATTGTAAAACGAGACATTAGGTTTTGGTTCGCACTTGTGAACACCAACTTTACAAGCATGTAGGTGAATTGGAGGAAACAAATTTGTTGCTAGTACTAGGAGACTAATATAATCAATCTTTAAATTCCAATTTTGATGTGAACTAATATCTTGTAACTTGAGTACTTTTTTCATATCTCTATAATATAACTTAGAATCAAGTTTGAACTATTTGGTACTACAACATTTTAGTTTTGAAGAATTTTTGATACTTATTCATTTTTATTTTTATTTGCGATGGATAATAAATGAAATTAGATACAAAGTCTTAAATGTGCCCTTATTTCTATGGTTGAATCAATGCAAGATTTAATCAAGCTTGTATGTGCTACAACTCAAGTAGTGTTTGATAATTTTCATAGACAACCTTTTATTTATGATCGTGAAGGTGCTTATAGAGGAAGCATTAATGAGAGTTCAAATTGGTAGTTGGTATTTCAAGCTATACAAAATAATATCAAAATCTAAAATGACTCTATTAGTGCATCAAAATAGTTGTACATGTGCCATAACGTATATTGTTAATAGTTTTTATATCTAGGATTGTCTCAAAATTGTAAACTCAATTGAATGAAAACTAAAAAATAGACTATTATTTCAAATATGTGAAATAGTCTTCTGTAAATGCAACCATTCCTTTATAATTTATAAAAGTAAAATTTCACATCCTTCTCTAACATAAGAATCAAATTAAATCTCTAAATCATTTTAAGTCCTCACAAAATAACTCACACATTTTGAACCTTTTCTAACATTTCATATGTGAGCTTGGCAAATAACTTGTATGGACAGGCTTTCAAGTGACCATTTAAGATTTGTGTTGGAATTTTCAATAAGTTTTTAGACATGGTCCTTTGAGGAATTAAATAAATTCAGAAAACTTATTAAGTCCTTTGTCTCATCCACCCACACACCTACCAAAAAAACTCTTAAGAATAGAAACTAAATTTTATTTTTTTGCAATAGATTGACCCTATTACCATGTTAGAATTTGAAGAAGATGAATACTCTCAAATAATAAGTACAAATAGATAGAAATAAAATATTGAATGTAATTGATACTAGATCAAAACAATAATACAAAGTTAGCCTCCAAGAGAGAAATGTAAATGCTAAAGATGAAAAATAGCATTAGGAGAAATCATGGAACATTCATGCCTATTGATATGCCAAAAATGGAGAAAGAAATCACAATTAGAAACTCATAATCAAATTGCAAAAAAAAAAATTGAATATAAACAACACACAAAAACTTGAATTACAACCTATGCAACATGGATAGACATTTTTTTCTCCAAATGGAACTCAATATATTTCCTCCAAGATCAACTATTTACCCCAAATCATAATGCTATTAATGTATCCCAAAAAGTCTTATCAGTTGTTATGTTATCATTGATGTCAAGCCTTATTTGGTGAAACATTAGTTAATTCAATAGAGTGTGATATCATTTGAAGAGGATTTGAAGAAAGGATAAACATGATGTGAGTGTTGATAAGTGTATGGTATTATGTGGGCACATTGAATGAGTTAGAATTTGATAGTATAGTATTGGTTTGATTTTTTAACATGATTTGATTAAGAGTTGAGATCATGTGTTAGCATGATAGTTTGGTTGATGAATCAATAATCCTAGTATTAACCGAGCTACTATAGTTTTCATCAAGAAACTAGTGAAGAAGTGAAGAATGTCCAGTATTAACCATGCAAGAAAAGTGTTGAACAAGCCTACTATTGACCGATTGAATGTGACGTTATCTGAATGATGACAATGAAGAATAGTTTACAAAAGATTTAATTTAAGATCAACATTTTGTTAAAATAAACATTGTTCAAGAAGTTTCAAATATAAGGATGAAATTAGTTCTGAGAGTACCAATTAGAGAAATTCAAAGAAGATCTAATGAAGGAAATTTGATGGTATGAATTGAAGCACAAATTTTAAGGTGAAGATGTGTCACGTTAGTGTCTATATTCAATGCATCTTAGTTTGATGAAGATAAAATAATTTTAATTAAGAGAAAAAACATGAAAGAAATCTGCTGAAGAAGAAACAAGTATTTTATTTAAGGGATAAACACAGTGTTCACTATTGTTGATCAAGTTCAAGAAGGAAGGTGATAACAGATCAAGCAAGTGAAATTCTTAGTTGATTTGTTAGTGTGTGGATTGGCCAAAAGAGAGAAAAAGGAAGACAGTGAATGATCAATGGAAAGAGATAGAGTGAAAATTGATTTAAACAAGCAAAGTAGCTCTAAATTTAATACATCATTTCATTGTTACTCTCTAACGACTTTAGTAGAAAATATCTTAATCGAGTGGATCTAATATTCCCTTAATAATCCTTAACCATTTGAGCAATATAATCAATAACCATAAGAAGATACTTATACACAATAACACCAAAAATGTTAACTAGGGAAACCCTTGGTTAGAGGGAAAACCCTGATGGGGATGGTACCCACAAAATGATGTACTAATATAAAAGTTATTTGTAAAAGAATACAATCTGCTAGAAGAAAATGAAATAGATTTAGTATATAACAGTCCCTATTAGGAGACTTTGAATCCATGTTAGGAGATTTCAACACTATTAGGAGTTGTAGAAGGTAGAAGGACCCACTATTCAAACAACTTTAGGGGTAAGATCAATGAACTCACTGTCCAACTGATCTCAATATTATTCCTTGGAGAATAATAGAAATAAAATATAAGTATCTCCTTCTCTATTCTCTTGACTAGACCAAACTTCTTCTCATCTCAATATCAGATCACCAAGTTCACATGTAAATAATCCCTCAGATTGCTTACTCGCATTTACTAAATACTTTTCATATCACACTTGAATACATACTTGGTGCATGAGCACCTAGCTAGTTTTCTCAATTATGTCTTATGTGCAATTTTACCCAACCACTAGGGTTGAAGGACTAGAAGAAAGTCACATTAGTGTTTGGTCAATAGGTTTTAAAGTTTTCATGGGTTTGTGAAAATTGCATAGTCATTTAGGAATTTTTTATGCATTTAGGAAAAAGTTTTTTTACAAAGGCCAACTTAGAAAAAAGGTTGGTCAAAGGTGTCAGATGTCATGAAATTGAGTGAAATAGTCTTATGTGTAATAATATACATTTCCTCAAAGTACTAGAGGCATTTTAGCTCTTAAAACCAACATAAGACATAAATTGAAAAAGTTGCTCATGACAACTTTGTGCCTAATGGAAAAACACTTAACCTAGGAATTAGGAAGGAGTTAACAATGAAATAAATATGTGTAAAAGGGAACAATGACCTTCTTAATCTCAAGGATAGGCTGGGAAGATTTAGTTGCATGGACTATGACTTATTTTTGGTGCAATTTTGAGACTATGAGAGCATTATTCAAGAAAACTGACTTACCTTTCTTGTTAATGGATTGGTAGAGCCACATGCACTTTGTGGTCAGTGAAAACAATAAAATTTGAATAGAGACCTTAAATTTGAGGTGTTCAAATAAAGTCTTTTCTTGTTTTAGAAAAATCTTCTTGTTTTGCCAGTCTATTGTCCTGGACAGAGCTAGATGTAGAAAATTGTGTATAGATCTTGTTACACATGGTGCTCCCTATAAATAATTTGCAAATATGGCTACCAGACATTAACATCTTTGTAAATATATTTCCCTTAGGTTTTTAAGTGTAGGTTTGAGGAGGTTTTCATGAATCCCTAGGTGAGTGTAATATACTTGGCTAGGGAATAGTAGGCTTGAAAAATGCATGGATTTGAAATATTTTTACATTAGGGGACCCCTATTTTTCACCTTGTTGGAAGGAGAAATGTCATGTGAAACTTTTTTTATTGAAGATGCATTCTAAGGAGTAGTTTAGGGTGGTGAAAAATCAAACCCTTCACCAATGATGATGTACATTCTTGAAACCCTCACTTTTATCCTCAATTGTAGAAAAGTGTTGTACAAATAGATTGAGGTCTTGAAACCTCATGCATTTGTTAATATGGTGAAAAGGGTATTTGAAACTAGTATTTTGTTTCTACGTTGTTTGGGAAGTTTCAGCAAGAAAGCCTAAAAATCCCATCAACAGGCTTAATTGGGGCTCTAGAGCTAGTAGGCCATTTAGAAAGAAGTGGAGTTTTAGGATCTAGGTTTGTATATGGAGACATAGAATTATTATAAAAGGTTGGAAATATCATGTTCATAATTTGACAGTGGCCCTAGATTTTGTATTGGGATTTGTGCCCATACTTTCCTAATAGTGAAGAATTACCTTCAATTAAATATTGGGGATCAAAGAAGTGGATAGAGACCATTGCTGTGATTGTATCTTGTAGACGGGGATAATTCAGAGGTTTCCTCTTGGGAATAGGGTTAGGAAGGAACCCTATAGGATCAATACAAGCTATTCGATAGTTTTCTCATGGTGGCTTGAACTAGGAAGTTTGGATCTTATTACATCAAATTAGTATCAAAGTTAGCTAAAGGTTTGGGACTAGGCATTGTGTATGTCTCAGTTTGAGGGTGATTTAGTAGGAGAAACCATCATGGTGACCAATGATGAATTGGAAAAAGAAGTCAAAGTATAGGGAGAGGAATAGAATCCTAGAAGAAACCTTAGAGGCTATGCAGAATAAACTTGATAAAGTAGTGGAAACGTCTAGCAAGATGCAAGAGAAGTTGGATATTGATGAAGAGATGGTGAAAGAAGTTATAGAAGAAGACGTAGAACCTAAACCTGATCCTCTAGTCCAACAAGAGCCTTTTCTAAAATCTACCAAAGACTTGATAGGAAAATATCTTGAAGGAGTACCTTTTTTCATGCATAAGATGGATCTTGAGTTTGTAATGGAATGGATTGAGGGCATGGAGAATCACTTTGATTGTGAATGGGTTACTCAAGAATAGAAGGTAAAAGTTGCCAAATCTAGATTATGGGGACCAACCTTAATTTAGGTAGAAGTTTCTCCAAGAAGATAGAGAGAAGGAAAATAAGAAGCCCATAACACATTTGAAGGAAATGGTGGGAAAATTCAAGGAAAACTACTTACTATAGGACTATGGAATCCAATTGCATAAGAAGTGGAAAATTTTGAAGCAAAAAGATATGGATATAGTCTTTTACACTAAGGAATTTCAAAAATCTATATCTAAGGTCCAAGATACAAGAGGAATAATTGGTAAAGGTTGCCAAGTACCTTGGAGGTTTGAGGTGGGCTATCTAAGAGGAAATAAATTTGTGGACACCAGCTATAGTTCAAAGATGTTTTCAGTTAGCTCTCAAAGTGAAAGAGAAGAATAAAAAGAAGTTGCAATCTCATGCTAAAGGTCATGGTGGAGGTAGATATGGAAGAGGAAACCATAGAGGAGGATGTAGGGGAAGAGATGGTGATTCAAAGATCCAAGGAGACTCAAAACCAAATGGGAAAAGTGGTGAGAGAAGAAATAGGGGTAGTTATGGCAGAGGTAGACTTTCTAATAATGGAGGAAGTTGAAGATATGGTAGTGGAGGAAGAAGTTCACACTTCACCATGAAATTCTAAAATTGTGGCAATCTATGCCACCCTACCTATAGATGCCCTAAGACAGCTTCATCTTTGAAAAGTGAAAGAAAGATTAATTATGTTCAAGAAGACCCAAGAAGAAACATCAACTAAGAGGTGAACCTTGATTCAAAAAATGGGATAATGTCATGTTTAGAAGAGTTTTGATGAAAGAGACAAGCAGGGAGGAGCCCAAACAAAGAAGAGAAAAATTTAGGGTTAACTAAAAGATGCAAGGTAAGGTTTGTAAGGTTGTAGTGGATTCAAGATCAACTAATAACATCATATTAGAGGAGGTTGTTCACAAACTTCGATTGGTAAGAATTCCACACATATGTCCTTACAAGGCTACATGGTTGAATAAAGGCCAAAAATGTTTGGTAAATAATAAAGTTTGGGTAGATTTATCCATAGGAGGTTATCAAGGAAAAGCACTTTTTGATGAGAACCCATGGATGGATGCCATCTACTTCTAGGTAGACCATGGCAATATGATAGAGAAGCCATCTATCATGGAAAGAAGAACTTATACACTTTCAAGAAAGGTGGGGTAACCTATAAAATTCAGTCGCTTGTTGAAGAAGGATGGACACTACCTCAGATCAAAACCTCCTACTTATGAGTGGGAAAGAGTTCCTAAATGATTTCAAAGAGGAGCAAGAAGTTGGTTTTGTAATCTTGTTGAAACCCAAGGAAGAAGAGGTGAAGGAGAAAACTATTATACCAAAAGAGGTGCAGGTTGTATTGGATAAATTCAAGGACATTATTGTGATTCTACACCTTCTACACTCCATCCAAAAAGGGTTTTTAGTCACCAAATAGACTTTTTATAAGGGGCTTCATTAGCTAACAAGGCTTCTTAAAAAAGGACCCCTAAACAAAACAGGGAAATAGGAAGGCAAGTTCAATAGCTACTATATCAAGGCTTGATAAAGAAGAGTGTCAACCCATGTGCTATTCTAGTGGTTTTGGCACCCAAAAAGGGAGGTAAGTGGAGGTTATGTACTAATTTTGGAGCCATCAATAGGATAACTATAAGATATAGGTTTCCTATTCCAGGGATGGATTGTCTAGGAGAAGATAAGTACTTTTCTAAGATTGATCTGAAGAGTGGTTACCACCAAATAAGAATGAAGGAAGGTGATAAATAGAAGACAAAATTTAAGAACATTAAAGTGTTGTATGAATGGTTAGTTATGCCTTTTGGCCTCACCAATGCACCTAGTACATTTATGAGGCTTATGAATGAAGTGTTGAAGAAGTATATAGGAAATGTTTTTGTATTATACCTTGATGATATACTAATTTACATCAGGGATATGGAGGAACACTTGAAACATTTAGAGATTATTTTGAGGAGATTACAAGAAGAGAAATTAACTATTAACCTGTATATGAGAAAATGTTAGTATGCTAATAGAAACCAAATTTAAATAAAGCTTCTACAAACTAAACAAAATCCATAAACTTCAAGATAGACTAAGATGAGCTCTTAATTGAGAATATGAGCCATTAATGGGCTCTCTCAATAAGAAGCTCTCTTGTTGAGTAGCTTTGTCTAAATAGATAGGATGTATGCTCAAGCTTTATGCTTCAAAAAGGGCTTCAAATGGAGTTGGAATTTGGGTGTGAGTGTATGGTTTTGATGTAAAATGGCTTCTCAAAATGGCATTATGACTTTACTTCATGGATTGTGTTAAAATGGCTTGGGAGAGGATTCCTTAAATAGGCAAAGGGCTTGAGGGATCAAGGGCTAGGATGCAAGGATGGGAAAAAGCTCATGGAGGGCTTAGATTGCATGAGAGGAGAGCACTTGGATTGTGCTTCCTTACAACCAATCAAGGAGTGACACATGTCACATGGTGAGAGGATGGAGGAAAGGGGAAGGATGAGTCAAAAAAGGAGGCTCAAGGGATAAAATTCTCATAAAGACCCTCATAATGACTTGTAAGAGCAATAAAAGGGCTTGTAAGAGTCATTTATGACCTAGTGGACTTCATAAAGTTTTATGGTTGAGATATTTTGAGGGTGATGAGAGCAATTTCGACTTGGACTTGATTAGGAAAGTTTTAAGCTTTCTTAGGCTTGTGCAAATGATTAGAGGATGGATTAGGATGGTTTAGGATTAGCTTAGGGATAGGCAAGTGGATGGCATTTAATGAGGGTGGGTGAAGGAGGAGATATTTGTTAACTTTGGCTTGGGTTAGTAAGTCTTAACCCATGTTTAGGGAATGTGACAAGGTTAGGAGGGGATTAGGATTAGGTTTAAAGACATCTTCTAGAAGAGTCTAGATTTTGGAGGAGGATAAAGACTTTCTAGAATAGTCTAGAATTTCCTAGGATGAGGATGAAGACTTTCTAGAAGAGTCTAGAACTTCTTAGGATGAGGATAAATTAGATTTTTAGGAAATAAATAAAGTTTTATTTATTTCAAGGGTTTGGGTTGAGGAGATATTTATTAAAACTTTTTTAATAAACATGAGGATTAATATTTAATTTTAATTAAATATTTTGAGTTGGGATTAGGGGTAGGAAATGATGGGATTAGCCTTTAATCAAAATTAAAGAAGGATTAGAAGATTTTGGAAGAGGTTATTGGTCATAAGGAAATTGGCCAACTTTTGGGAAAAAAATAAATTTTTTATTTATTTTAGGATTTTTGGTCAATTTATTAATTAAATAATTAATAAATAAGGAAATAATGTTTAAATAAGATTTAAACATTTTTGGGAGGGATTTCTTAATTAAATATTTTTAATTAAGATAAAGGGATTTAATGGCATAAAAATTAATTAATTAATTAATAAATGATGATGTCATCAAGACTTTTTCAGAAAATAAAAATACTTTATTTTCTAAAGGTTTTTAGGTGTCTACATTTTGCCCCTCTTTGATGTGATGCCACAAGTGGCATGGCATCAAAGATAAGAAAATAAGATGCCCAAGGCTAGAGCAGAAGAGGAGAGAATGGACTGTGAGATGCCCCCTCAAGAAGGTAGCGAGGAGAGAAAGCGAGGCTCGATGGCTTCTTGAAAAGTACAAGAATCTCGAATGAGCAAGGAAACTCAGATGGGCTAAGAGAAGGGGTTAAATTAGCTCAAACTCTCACTATGGGAGAATGATAAAGGGAGAATCAGAGGCACAAGAGGAAGCAAGCTTAAGATCTTAGGGATTGTAGAGGATGAAGGAGCGAAGCGCTATAAAAAAGAATCCAGGATAGGGAGATGGATGAGGGGATTAAAAAGCTGATGCAACAGGATTTCAAAGAGTCAGATTGGCAAAATATGGGTTTCGGAGATCCCTAGGACTAGGATTGTGGATCTCGAAAGATGAGGCTTGGTGGATTGATTTGGATTGGTGGATCCCTAAGACTAGGATTATGGATCCCTAAAGCTAAAGGTGAGGAGTGATTCAAAGAGATACTGATGCATAAGCTGGGGTAGGAGAGACGGATGCTGGATATGGATGGGGGATAATGGAGATGAAGGAAAACCATTGAAGCTTTTTGAGCAGGGGGATACTTCAAAGAGAAATACCACCATGTAGTTGAGCACTAGATTTTCTATAGGACTATTGGTTAATTGCCAAGGTTACCAAGAACATCAAGGCCTTTTCACCAATCGTCCAAAGGACTGACAAACTAACTCAAAACAAACACACAAGGATTGCCCCAGCATCACACATGAATCCTAGAGGAAGCAGCATGGAAACGACACTGGAGAACCCACAAGCAGAAAAGAAAAACAAACGAAAGACCTAATCAAGACCTTACGCTCTAATTGCCCCATTCGCAGCATACCATGATATGAAAGATCGTGGCAACCTTGAGGAGGGAACAAGGAGATTGCTTGGAAAAGATACTTCAAGACCCAAAAGGGAAGATCCCAAATCAAAAGAAAGCGAAAATCCAAAAGAGAACTGTTTTCCAACAAGATGGGTAGGATGAGGTACTAACGGACCAAGATCAGACATGAGGAAAGCTATATCCTGCAAGGATCTATCAGAGAGCACCTAAGCTGGTGGATCTGGATGAGTGATGTGTCTGGCAAGCTAAACTAAGAAGGATAACACTTTGGTGATAGGAGATCTAGCTAAAGGATGCATTGGAATAGCTAACCAAGATGTGCGATGTGTGCAAGATGTTGATCAAGGAGGAGCCGACACAAAAGATGGATAGATACAATGGTACTAAGCTAAAGAGGATGTACAAGTTGATAGACCAAGATATTTACAAGCTGAAGCTAACCAAGATAGTTACAAGCAGGCAAAAGCTCAAGATGAGAGGATAGTGGGATGGTTCGATGTTGTGCAAGATGCGAAAGCTAAGGGTGGGGTGATAGTGAAAGATATGGATTTGACAAGATGCATCCAATGATGATGAGAGATTTTGTGACCAAGGATAGCTAGAGGAGCAGGATGAGATGGCTAGATAGGATGGTAGATAGCTAGGATTATGATGGATATAAAGAGATGACATTGGGTTTGCATGAGGATAGCCTAGAGCTAGATACCAATGACAAGGGAGGATGGACAAGACAAGATCTCCAAGGAATATAGTGCCCCCAATCAGAAGATAACATGTAGAAGGAGTTCTTATGATGGATGTGATAGGATTGAAGCTAGGATGGAAAAAGCTGAAGGGGCTAGGGAGATGGATGATAGCTGAGATGATTGGCTGAAGCTGCATAAGATTAGTGGATGGTGTGAGATGGAAGCTGGAGGATGGAGGATAGGTGGATAGATTGGAAGATGGAGTTGGATGTCAAGAGATCACCAAAAGCATGAGGGTGATAGGCTAAGCTGGGGATGGCAGGATTACACATGACACTTGTTTGCCAAGTTTTCATCATGGTACTTGTCCAAGGTGCTTGAATTGCCAAGTTTTCACCAGTGGACGCTTTATTTTTCTTTTCTTTTTTGACTTTTTGACTTTGGACTTAGTTGGAATGATTTTAGCTTTCTTCAGCTATTTTGGCTTTTTTGGGATTTTTCACTGCCTGTTGGAATGTTCAATTTTGTTGCTAGTTGTTGGTACACCGGATGTGTGATTTATGCAATAGATCGAATTAGATGGGATTGATGGTAGGAGATGGAAGGATGAAAATGCTGGAAAGGAGCATGAGATGGGGATGCTTGCAAGAGCAACATTGGCACATGTTGGGACGGGTGTGAAAAGAGCATATGGGGGATAGATGGTAGATGCGGGCATGATGGAGGATTTGTGGAAGCGTGCTTGGGGATATAGGCACCCAAGATGGAGTTAGGAGATCGGGGACATGAGTCACTAAATGGGGGATTAGGAATGGTGGATGCCATTATGCATTGGGTTTCAACTTTTTTCTTAGGGATCCACATGGTTTTGGATTTTCTTTTCATAGGCTTTTGCATTGTTTTGCATTCTTTGATTGGATTTTTCCTTTTTGGAGTATGTCTTTTAGAATAGACATATGATTGCCTAGGATGTGGATTTTTAGCTTTATGCATTTTGAAGTTGGCATTCACATTGTTGTGGTAAGCTTTGGGAAGATGGTTAGGAGAAGCTTTGTGAGATGGAGAGGATATGAAAGAGCATGTAGGGGGATGATGATGGATGATGTGCCCTGATATGTGCCTTTGTTGATCTTGCATAGGAATGGATGGAATAGGATTTTTATGATGGGTAATAGGAGGATGGAGGATGGTAGATTTTGGGACATAGGGACCCAAAATGGATTTAGCGGATGAAGGGGGGATATGGTAGGTTGTTTTGGGTTGCAAAGATGGTGGAGGGGGGATGACATAAGATTTCTTGAAGGAGTGATGGGAGGCTGGCATGGTGGGCTTGGAGATAGGCTTGGTTTTGGGGTGTGGTGTACCAACACCTTTAGATGGTGAGCCTTTGGATACATATCCAAGACCATGAAATCCTAGATTTTTTTGTGCAATAATAGGCTCTCTAATTCCTTGCTCTTGTGGTCCTAAACCTTGACCTTGATAATGCCATCGATTGAGCATTTGAACAAGCTGAGGAAACTTTTTGCTTGCAGAAAATGGTAGAAGTGATTTATTAGGTGTATTGCAATGGGGAGATACTGTTCTTAATTCTTCTGCTGAGAGAGGGCCACCGTGGATGAATGTAAGTGAACCAAGAGGGTAGATTATAGATGGTGGAATAGCTTGGATAGGTGGTAAGATGGAAGCATGGAGCGGGGGAGATGGAATGATAGGATCTTGATGTAGCTGGTGGGATGACAAGATATCTTGTAGTGGAGGAGATATGGCTTGAGGTTTTGGAGATGGAGGAGATGGTGACTGTACTATGGATGGAAGACATGGTACGATGATATCTTCATTTATGCTTTGGGGGATGTCAACATGCTTTTGGGCAGGATCTTGATAGGATTGGTTTGGAGTGGATGGTGCGATAGGAGGTGAAGGGATGGATTCTTCAAAGGCAGCGGATGGATAGATGGGAGATTCAGTAGTGGAGATGGGTGAGTAGAAGATGGATGCATAAGGGTCATTACGAGAGATTTGGGAAATGCTTGGAGGCGATGTGGATAGGGTTTGGAGGGATTTGATAGGTGGTGGGATTTTGATGCTTGCGAGAAGTGGAAGGATTTTAAGCAATTTGATGGATGGTATGGGGATGATAGCTATGGGAGATGGAGGTGATATTATAGATGGGGAAGCTTCATCACTGACTACTTCACATGGTTGGATTAGATGACATGGCTTATCGACTGTTGGAGGCAGCTTTTCTTGTATTTCCTCTAGGAGATTCCTTGGAGACTCATGTGTCGGAGGTGGAGGTGGTAGATTGATAGGAATAGCTGGTGTGATGAGGGTGGAAGATTGGAAGCTTGGTTGATGGGGTGATGGAGGGGAAGCTGGAGTATCAGATGGCATGACTAGATAGTTTGGAATAACTCTTGGATTTTGGGGGATGCTTGGGGGAATGTTTCTAAGGCTTTCAATATACCCGTCATAGTCAATAAGATTTTCATCATCATTGGAATAGGAGGTGGTGGGAGCAAGGACAATGCGACCAAACACATCATGATAGGATTGGTACTTCATGCTTTGATGATGAGTTTGATGGGGATGGGGTCTTGCATATGGATGAACACGGAAGCTCATGGTTGGATTTGGATTAAGCACAAATTTTGGATTGGCTGATGAAAGATTTCCTAGGGAGAGTCAAAGCTGTATGACAGACCTAAGGAGGATTGGCTGGAGATTTTTGGCTTTCTTGTGGGTGGAAGACTTCAAGGGTATGCTATCAAAAAGTGAGAGTTTTTCTTTCCTATGTGCAGGATTCATGGTGATTGTGTCAACTTGAGGATAGACTAATGATCCTATGGGCATGACACGAGATTGACCACTTGTGGATCCCAACCTTTAGCTCAAGGTGATGAGGGATGCAAGTGACAAAGCTAGATTGCCCTAGACAATGCTCTGTCAGAGGGATAACCTTGGTGAGATTGGTTGATTGGTAGGATTGATTAGATAGCAAACTCTGGCAGAGTAACAACAACTCTTTAAAGGCTTGGGTGATTTTGGATTGGGTTGCTAGCTAGCTGGGGGGATGATTTGGATGGACTTTGGATTTGGGATTGTTCTAAAGCAAGGAACTAGATAGATTTGGTTGCAGCGGGGGAGCTTGGATGATTTTCTGATGAGGCAGTGACTACGCTAAGTATGCCTTGAGCTGGGAGATTTTTGCTTTTCTGGGATTTTGACCAAAGTTGGCAAACATTCATTCAAAAGCTATGAATAAAAAAGCAAACAAAATTTTGGAGCAAGCACGTCAAACACACCAACATCCTAGGAAGCTTTCTACAAGGATGAAATTTGGTTTAGCTAGGGAGTCCTCGATATACACAAGGTACGTGAGGCCCAACTCCGTAGATGAAACCAAAAAGATGTCACACAGCCGAGAGGAGCGGTAACCCACTTCTCCTCTTTCACTTCTCAAGGGTATAAAGTTCCTTGAGGCTTAGCCCGAGTGACAAAATTTTGATCCCAAGAGAGGTGTCTTTGGATTCACCTCCCGATTTTTATACTCCGCCAGAACGTTGGAGTTAAGGTCGTCCCAAGGGGTGATGAAATCCCCAAGCAGGCCTCCTAAAAAGCTAAGACAAGATTTTGGATTCTAATCTTATGCACCCAAGATGGCCTCGAAAGACGACAAGGGGAGAGAAGACTTGGATGATCTTGGGCTAAAAAACACACTTGTTCTTTTCCAATTGATGATTTAGATTTTGTAAGCTATGATTGAAGACACTCGTGATTAGGACATACAATGTTCATTCCAATTTGACAGCGTCGTCAACATAATGAAAATCGAGAATTCGTCAGCATAAGAAATGCGAGCGTCATTAAAATGCATCAAAACCATGCAATGTTCATTGATTGTTAGGCATTCAAGATTGTGTTTAGAAATATGCATTCAAAGACAAGTGATTAAACATTCAAGTTTTTTCCTTTGAGCATTCAAGATTGAGATTTTGTGTGTTGTTTTAAGAACTTTGAAGTGCTTTGTTTTAACCTTAGATCATTAAAGATTGTTTTTGGACTCAAAAGCAAAAATGACTCTTTGGACTTTGGTTTTCATTCAAGATTTTGTGTTCTAGTTTGCATATTTTAAGCCCAAAAAAGATATTCCTAGATTGTTTTGATGCATGAAAAACCTAAGAAACATTCAAGATTTTGCAACAAGACATTTTTTTGGAACAAATAACAAAGCTTTTAGGACAATTTTTGGCAACCATTTAGGACTCTTAGTTTTCATGAGATTTTTTTAAAAGAACTTTAGTGTGCACTTAGTGTTGATTTTGAACCTTTTGAAATGGAAACTTGAAGTTCTTTTTAAATTCTCAAAAATGAAGTGTTCCTAATTTTGCATGAATGCATCTAAAACCTTGATGTTGGAAGGATACAAATGATTAGATTGGTTTAGTTTCACTTTTTAAAAGATTTTTTCTTTTTTGCAAATTTTTAATTTTTCAATGGATTTAAGTATGATTTGGGGGTTCATTTTAAGCACTAAAAAGAAGTGTGTATGATTTTGCTTCCTTAAAAAAAATGGCCAAGATCTCCCACAAGAAGAAGAAGAAGAAGTAGATAGAATAAGAAGAATATAGACAAGAAGAGGAAGAAGAATTCCAAGTTCTTTGTCCACCTATAAGCTTGAAAAATCTGCAAACACTATGAGATATACTATGAGTTCCTTTGTCTTCTTCATGCTCATGTGGACCTACAAAACCAATTTATACAATCCTACCAATCACAAAAACAAGCAAAATTAGCCAAAATCAGCAAATGACATACAAAACTTGGCTAAAAAACTAATGAAGATGACCCATGCGGGGTCCCACCGGGCGTGCCAAAATGTATATGAGAAAATGTTAGTATGCTAATAGAAACCAAATTTAAATAAAGCTTCTACAAACTAAACAAAATTCATAAACTTCGAGATAGACTAAGATGAGCTCTTAATTGAGAATATGAGCCATTAATGGGCTCTCTCAATAAGAAGCTCTCTTGTTGAGTAGCTTTGTCTAAATAGATAGGATGTATGCTCAAGCTTTATGCTTCAAAAAGGGCTTCAAATGGAGTTGGAATTTGGGTGTGAGTGTATGGTTTTGATGTAAAATGGCTTCTTAAAATGGCATTATGACTTTACTTCATGGATTGTGTTAAAATGGCTTGGGAGAGGATTCCTTAAATAGGCAAAGGGCTTGAGGGATCAAGGGCTAGGATGCAAGGATGGGAAAAAGCTCATGGAGGGCTTAGATTGCATGAGAGGAGAGCACATGGATTGTGCTTCCTTACAACCAATCAAGGAGTGACACATGTCACATGGTGAGAGGATGGAGGAAAGGGGAAGGATGAGTCAAAAAAGGAGGCTCAAGGGATAAAATTCTCATAAAGACCCTCATAATGACTTGTAAGAGCAATAAAAGGGCTTGTAAGAGTCATTTATGACCTAGTGGACTTCATAAAGTTTTATGGTTGAGATATTTTGAGGGTGATGAGAGAAATTTCGACTTGGACTTGATTAGGAAAGTTTTAAGCTTGCTTAGGCTTGTGCAAATGATTAGAGGATGGATTAGGATGGTTTAGGATTAGCTTAGGGATAGGCAAGTGGATGGCATTTAATGAGGGTGGGTGAAGGAGGAGATATTTGTTAACTTTGGCTTGGGTTAGTAAGTCTTAACCCATGTTTAGGGAATGTGACAAGGTTAGGAGGGGATTAGGATTAGGTTTAAAGACATCTTCTAGAAGAGTCTAGATTTTGGAGGAGGATAAAGACTTTCTAGAATAGTCTAGAATTTCCTAGGATGAGGATGAAGACTTTCTAGAAGAGTCTAGAACTTCTTAGGATGAGGATAAATTAGATTTTTAGGAAATAAATAAAGTTTTATTTATTTCAAGGGTTTGGGTTGAGGAGATATTTATTAAAACTTTTTAAATAAACATGAGGATTAATATTTAATTTTAATTAAATATTTTGAGTTGAGATTAGGGGTAGGAAATGATGGGATTAGCCTTTAATCAAAATTAAAGAAGGATTAGAAGATTTTGGAAGAGGTTATTGGTCATAAGGAAATTGGCCAACTTTTGGGAAAAAAATAAATTTTTTATTTATTTTAGGATTTTTGGTCAATTTATTAATTAAATAATTAATAAATAAGGAAATAATGTTTAAATAAGATTTAAACATTTTTGGGAGGGATTTCTTAATTAAATATTTTTAATTAAGATAAAGGGATTTAATGGCATAAAAATTAATTAATTAATTAATAAATGATGATGTCATCAAGACTTTTTCAGAAAATAAAAATACTTTATTTTCTAAAGGTTTTTAGGTGTCTACATAACCTAGAGAAATGTGATCTCCTAAAATATGAATTGATTTACCTTGTATTTGTTGTTTCATAGGGTAAACGTAAGATGGATGAAGACAAATTCAAAGATATCCTAAGTTGGCCTATACCAAAAATAGGTACATCTATAAGAAGTTTTCATGGTTTGGCACAATTTTATAGGAAATTCAGAACAAAATTTAGTGAGATATGTGCTTCTATTTTGGACACTATCAAAGGTGGTTTAAAAACCAATTTTTTTAGGAATAAATGTTGATCTCAGATTGGTTTTTAAAATTGAGTGTCAATACACTTAAGATATTTACTAAGTTCATGCCAAGCTAGTAACATATGCTGAATATAATATGTATAGATGCCAAGTTTCAATGAGTGTTGAGTCACTCATGTGCCAAGCAAGTTCAAGTGTCGAGTGAATAATTGATACTGAGCAAGTTCAAGTGTAGAGCAAGAAAAAATTATAGTAAGTGCCGAACATCAATATTGTTAAGTGCAGAGTAACACAGAATGAACTTTGTTATTTGTCATGGTACAAAAAACTATGTAAATTATTTTTGAGCTGACTTATAGATAGATCATGAAGCTTTGAAGATAAGATTGAATCTATTTGGATTCCCTATGTGATTAACATGCAACCAATTAGAAAAATGGAAGGAATTGAGTGGGAAAATTGAATGAATCTCAATCGTAGATTCATACCTAACCCTAAGCCACCAAAGTCTTTTTAAAGGGAGATGAAGTGCCATAATTTAGTGTGAGTATTAGTGAAAGTGTATGCAAGGAGGTGATGCTAGTGAAGATTTGAAGGAAATGAAAGGGATGAATTGATCAGTATACATTAAAGGTGACTTAGAAGTGTGAAAGAATTGCAAAATCAATTTGCAAAATAGAGGAGAGACTATAAAACATTGCTACAACAGATCAAGATGGATAGAATTGTGATCTAAAATCAACAAGGAAAAGTTCTAAGTGTATCAGATCAAACATTCTACTATTACTTTCTAACAATTGTATTAGGAGGGTGAAATCCTAAGAACTAAGGTTGATTTAATAGTAATTATAATATCCTTTAATATGGTGACATTCTAAGTGAGTTTTCTAAAGCCCTTTAGCTAGGTACACTTTTAACAGGGTGTTAAAATCCTTTAATAGGGTGAGATCTAACCATCCTTCGCAAGCCTTTAATAGGGTAGGCCCTTCACAGGGAAAATCATGAGAATGGTCGAATTATGAAACTTAATAGGTGAACTTTATTGTTGTAGTAGTGAAGAATTGTGGGTGTCATCCCCACCCCAGTTTTACCTTCTCATTGGAGGGTTTTTGGGTAATCATATCTAGTGTCAAGTGTTTATGTGGATGTATTTACTTTACATGTTATTTCATGTTGGATACAATTGATCAATTGTGTGTTGTCTTTGATGTCATACAAATGTCATATCAGTCATCAGACAGAGTCTACTGAGCTTAGATGGTTAGCAAGGCAAAGGATAGAGTCTATCGAGCTCAGATGGTCAGCATGGCAAAGGACAGAGTCTACCGAGCTCAGATGGTCAGCAAGGAAAATGATAGAGTCTATAGAGCCTAGAAGGTTAGTAAAGAAAATTTGTAGTATCTACTGAGTAGACAGTTGTTATCAAGCTTTCAAGGTTAAACAAAGAAATTTAGTTGTTATTGAGCTCACTTGGTCATCAAAGGGAAATATGGAAGAAATAGTTCTTACCAAGCTCTCATAGACAGAGAAGGAATTTAGTTCTTATCAATTAAACTCAATAGCCATAAGATTTTGTAGAAGTTGCAATGTTAACCAAGTCAAGACAGTTAACTCAAGAAATTTTTGGAAGCAGTATTTACCGAGCAGGGTCAACCAAATGAAGGATTTCATTGATATTTGAAATAACATCTATTTGTTTAAAGTAATATTTGTAGTCAACTGATGTATGGATTATTGGTAAATGTAACATGAGAATGAGCTGACTTGATAATTTGAATGATATAAATAAGAGGTCAAGTTGCAAATTCTAAGTGTGGAAGTATAATTGATGTGATATGAGGACTGATCACAGATCATTAAGGAGCATCAAAGCCATATTTGATCAAGGAGGATCCAATGATGCAGAACAGAGACCTGTAATTAGAAAATTTAGTTGCATCTTATTCAGGTCAACTCATTGTTACTTTTTAATCATTGTAGCAGTGATTTCAAATCTCTTAACAGAGTTGGTTTAATAGCCATTTTGTAAATCCTCTAACAAGGTGACAGTTCAGTTGAATTGTTCTAAAGACCTCTAGCAAGACTCCTAATAGGGTGATCAAAATTCTCTAACAGGGTCACACCTAACAGTGTATATTGTAACCTTTAACAGGGTTGGCTTCTAACTGGGCTCACTTCATAAGAGTGAAAATTGGTAACTAGTTACTTGGTGGTTTTTCCCATATTGAGTTTCCATGTTAAATTTGGTGTCTCTTGTGTTCATTTTGTTTTCAATTGCATGCATGCTTTTTTGAAGATAAGTAATAGTTTAATTTACTGAGTTAAAACATTTTTGTTATGTTTACCGAGTATCAGCAGTATCTAGATCTTTAAGACATCTAAGGGATCTAAGGATTAATTTTTATTAGTAACTAATTCACCCACCCTCTTAGTTACTCTATCTTTAATCCCAACAATTGGTATCAGAGCCTTTGGTGCTTTCAGGAAAAGATTTCAAGGATCTAAGCCAAAGATTAGGATGTCTTACAAGAGGGAAATTCCAAGACTTAACAGGGACAACTTCTCAACATGGCAATGATTGATGAGACTTCATCTGGCTTCTATTGGTGATCTAGGACTGAAGTATCTTGATAAAAATTATGCAGAACCTACTGGTACAGTATCTATCAATGATATTGCTGAAAAGAAGACTCATAATAACATGATGATAGATATTGCATCCGGTCTGAGTTATGAAGAATTTGATGACATCAAAGATTGCAAAACTACCTTTGAAGTGTGGAACAAGCTGAAAGAGATCTATGGAGGAGATGATAATGTGAGAAGAGCCAAAGCAGAATGTTTGAGAGGACAATTTGATCAAATGATGATAAGAGAAGATCAAAACATTGTAAAGTGTGTTGAAAGAGTCAAAGCATGTGTTAGTGCAATCAAAGAATCTGGCGGAGATATCAAGGAGGATATAGTTATAAGTAAAGTTCTTAGAACTCTACTTCCTATCTATGCAATCAGAGTCTTTGCAATTCAAGAAAGAAGATGTGAAGAAAATCATAAGATAAATTTGGAGGCCATAGTTGGAAGATTGACTGCATTTGAGCTAGACAACTATGATAATTATGTTTTAGCTGCTAAGAACATTGAATCAGCATTTGAAGCCAAGCTTTCACTCAAAGAAAAAGGGAAGAAGACAAAGGATCCACAATCAGATAGTGATGAAGAATTAGAAAAAAGTTTAGACAGTGATCTTGAGGTGGTTGAAGCTCTACTAGAAAGGAAATATTCAAGAGGCAAAGGGAAATACAAAGATAAGGTTCCTCTAATCTATTTTTTTTGTGAAGGAATTGGACATATTGCTTCTAGGTGCCCAAATAAGTAGAACAAGGATGAGAAGAAAGGTCACAAGTACAATGGCAAGAAAGACTTCAAATCCTTTGAGGATAAAGAAAGAATAGAAGAAGAAAGCAAAAGGGAACCTGAAGACTATAGGATATTTGTTTATATTGAACCTAATACAATAGCAAATAAATCTATCAATCAAGAATCTTCAACTCCCAAGTCTTCATTAACTGAGTCACAAGAAGTCCAAACCGAGTCAGTACCTATTGAGTTGCAAGAACCCAAGTTGCAAATAGAAGCTACCAAGTTAGCACCTACTGAGCCTGAGCAACCAAAAGCAGAACCAGAAGTTGAAGCACAGAAGGTTAACAAAGCAAGTCACCCAAAAAGCAAGGAGCCTGTGTTAGCCAAGTATGTCAGGAAACATTATCTACTAGATCATATCATTGGAGATAAATTAGAAAGAACTAATGACAAAAATAGTTTGTACATAAAGGAAGGACCAGATAATAAGATCGTCTTGGCAAAAATATTTGTAGAATATACTTTGTTCATAGGAAATGATGATCTTTCCAAAGGGTTTTCAAAATAAATGAATAAGGAATTTGAAATGTCAATGTTTGGAGAAATCAAATTCTTTTTTGGTCTTCAAATTCATCAAAGTAAGAATGGTATCTACATTACTCAATCTAAATACATCAAGGAGATACTGAAATTTTTTGTTATGGAAGACTGCAAACTAGTTGGAACTCTTATGTGTACTAGATTAAACTTACCAAGGATGATGAATCAAAGGAAGTAGATCATACATTGTATAGATCTATGATTGGAAAATTGGAATATGTGGTGTACAAAAGGCTAGAGATTGCCCTTGTAGTAGGAATTGTAGCAAGATTCTCAACAAAACCAAAAGAAAATCACATGATGGCAATCAAAAGGATCATGAGATACTTAAAAGGAACTGAAGATTATGGATTATAGTATAAACTTGGAGGAAATCTAGATTTAAAGGTGTTCACTGATGTAGATCGGGTAGGGAATGTTGATGACAGAAAGAGCACAAGTGAAGGAGCTTTCTTTCTTGGAAAAGGGTTGGTTTCTTGGACAAGTAAAAAGCAAAATTGTACATCACAATCCACTGCAGAGGCTTAATATGTTGCAACAGTAGTAAACTGCTCAAACATTGTGTGGTACAAACAATTATTGGAAGGTATGAAGAAAGAAATCAAAGAACCTGTTGTTATGTTTTGTGATAACACAAGTACAATTAATATTTGTGTGCTAGAAAATGTGACCTGTTAGAAGCATGGGTTAATAAAAAAACATTAGCTAAAAGCCTTCAAATTGCATCAAAGATTCATCAAAATGAAAGGAACAAACACAAACTAATGCTTGATTGGGTTTTGCAACCCTAAATAGCTAACAAACCCAATCTTCCAGCCACCTCTATAGCTCAACAAAGGCACCCATAAGATGCCTTGTTGGTGTGTTAAGATGGGGGTATGTTTGGTGTGCTCTCCCAAACACGACAATAAACGAATCTCTTGAGTATGTGAGTGCAAATATGAATGCAAATGTGAATGAAAATGCACTAAGATCCTAAGCTATGTGGGATGAAGAACACTTCAAGAAATGGCTATGGAGAAAGCCATTCTTGAAAGCATTCAATAATGAAGATGATATGCAATAAAGGAAACTAACTAAGAATGTAAACTATGGAATGGAAATGCAAATGCATGAAGAAAACTAAATGAACAATGCAAGATGCAAACTAAAATAGCTACCAAATGATTAGTATGAACTTACAAAATCACTATGAGAACTCTACTAATGCAAACTCAAACTACCATGAAAGCTCAAACTATGAATGCAAACTCAAATCTCAAACCAACATGATAACAATGCAATAAAAATGAGATTCAAATGCTTGAGACAAGCCCTCTATTTATAGGCTCAAGAGAGGGCTTGGTGAGGTGGCATCCATGTAGATGCCACATAAGGTGACATGCAAGCCATGCAAATGGTCAAAAATTCAAAGTTTGCTCACACATGTGTGAGAAAACTTGAGAAGAAGAGTGGGAGACAAGAGTATGTAGGCATGCCATCTCACACATGTGTGAGCACACTGTTAGGCTAATGAGGGAGATTATGGAGATCATTAGGAATGATTAAGTTGGATTAGAGAAGAAGTAGGCTTAACAGGATGAAAATGATGGTTATAGGCTAGGCTCTAGGTTATGCTTAAGATTAAATTAAATGAAATTTAATTTAATCATGGGTTTAGAGGAATTAAGATTAAATAAATAAAATTTATTTAAAAATGGGGAAACATGGAGGATCATGTGTTAAATTAATTTAACACATTAAGGCTAGAAGTATTTAAATTACACTTAAATACTTAAGAGAATGAACTCATTTAATTGAAATAATTTAATTAAATAAGTAGAGGAATGTGAGAAATATAATTAATTAATTAATAATTAATTACAATATCACAGGAAATATTAAAATTAATTAATATAGTGTTTAGGGACGATTTTAAGCATCTACAATATCTCCAAAAATCTAGTGATGCATTCAAAAACCAAGCATATTGCCATAAAGTATCACTTTGTTAGAGAATTGGTACAAGAAAAGGAAATTAGATTGGAATATGTCCATACAAAGGAACAAATTGCTGACATATTCACCAAGCCTTTACCTAAGGATGCATTCTTGTATCTAAGAGATAAGTTAGGGGTCATTCCCCTATCTGAAATTCACTAAAATATAGTTTTCGTGATGTATCAATAGGAACAAAATTGAAGATCTATTAGTTGATGCAGCAAACCAATGAAGACATTGCATATGAATTAGTACATCAGGTATAATGCTATTCAATTTATTTGTGTTGTCTTTGGCATGTGCTATCAAAGACAGAGAGTATACTATCATATCTTTCTAAAATTTGCAAAATAATAAGAGTGTATGTAAGAGGGAGAGATAGTTTGTGTAAGAGGGAGTTTTCTATATTTGAAGAAGAAAGTGAAGTATTCTATTAGTAAAGACTTGTTTTAAAATTTTATTCTACTATGACATGTTGTGTTGTCATCAATGCCAAAGAGGGAGATTTTTGGATAAATTTTTTCAATTGTGTGTTGTCTTTGATGTCACACAAATGTCATATCGATCATTAGATAGAGTCTACTGAGTTCAAATTGTCAGCAAGGCAAAGGACAAAGTCTACCAAGCTCAAATGGTCAACAAGGCAAAGGATAGCAAAGAAAAGGACAGAGTCTATGGAGCTCAGATGGTCAGCAAGGCAAAGGATAGAGTCTACCGAGCCTAGAAGGTTAGTAAAGAAAATTTTTAGTATCTACCAAGTAGACAGTTGTTACCAAGCTTTCAAGGTTAAACGAAGAAATTTAGTTGTTACCGAGATCACTCGGTCATCAAAGGGAAATATGGAAGAAACAGTTCTTACCAAGCTCTCATGAATAGAGAAGGAATTTAGTTCTTACTGAGTAAACTCAGTAGCCATAGGATTTTTTAGAAGTTGCAATGTTAACCGAGTCAAGATGGTTAACTCAGGAAATTTTTGGAAGCAATATTTACTGAGTAGGGTCAGCCAAATGAAGGATTTCATTAATTTTTGAAATGACGTCTATTTGTTTAAAGTAATATTTGTAGCCGAATGATGTATGGATTATTGGTAAATGTAACATGAGAATGAGCTGACTTGATAATCTGAATGATATAAATAAGAGGTCAAGTTGTGAATTCTAAGTGTGGAAGTAGAATTGATGTGATATGAGGACTGATTATTGTGGAAGCAATTTTGAAGGATGATCACAGATAATTGAAGGAGCAACAAAGCCATATTTGATCAAGGAAGATCTAATGATGTAGAACAGAGACTTGTAATTAGAAAATTTAGTTGCATCTTGTTTAGGTCAACTCATTGTTACTTTCTAACCATTGTAGCAGTGATTTCAAATCTCTTAATAGAGTTGGTTTAACAACCATTTTGTAAATCCTCTAACAAGGTGACAGTTCAGTTGAATTGTTCTAAAGACCTCAACAAGGCCACTCCTAATAGGGTGATCAAAATCCTCTAATAGGGTCACACCTAACAGTGTGTATTGTAACCTTTAATAGGTTTGGCTCCTAACAGGGCTCACTTCAGAAGAGTGAAAATTGGTAACTAGTTATTTGGTGGTTTTTTTGATATTGGGTTTCCACGTTAAATCTAGTGTCTCTTGTGTTCATTTTGTTTTCAATTGCATGCATGATTGCTTGAAGATAAGTAACATTTTAATTTAATGAGTTACAACATTTTTGTTATGTTTACCGAGTATCAACATTATCTAGATCTTTAAGACATCTAAGGGATCTGAGGATTAATTTTTATTAGTAACTAATTCACCCCTCCTCTTAGTTACTCTATCTTTAATTCCAACAATTTCAATATGTTTATGCATGCATTATTTAAAAGTTAAAAGTTTTATCAATTAAAGATTAGTACTTTTGATCCACCCCTACTCTTAAAAGTATACATTTCCCATTTGTATTTGCAAAAATTGGTATCAGATCTAAGTTCTTGTCAGGAGAAGCCTTACAACTTGGAGAAAAGATATTGAAATGGAAGTTTACAAGTTGGGAAAGACCATTGAGAATTAGGAGATTGAGATACACCTCTTACTACAACAATTGAATGAAGCCAAAGATGCCTTGAGAAGTTCACCGAAGAGAAGGAAAGAGATTGCTATGGCAGAAAATGACACACAATACAAAGAAATTAACACTAGAAAGTTATTTACATATGTTAACTCCTATGAAATCGATGTAGCAATTGTAGACCTCATGGACAAGAATAGAGCACGGGCTGAGGAGATTAGAAATCTCAAGTTGGAACTAGAAACACAAGCTATATTGCTATGTGAGGTGACTAAATAGAATAAGAAAGCTATAGAAGACAAGACCATGATTGAAGAAGACAAAAGAATTTTAGCAAGCAGATTGGAAGAAAAATCAACAAAGCTATCTAGGATCTCAAACATGAAAGTGGACACCCTAAGACAAATGATGAATGCCCATGATGAGTTGAATGTCATGGACATTGAGATAACTATACTGAAGTTATAGAATGACCTGAAAAGAGAAAAGAAGTTTGCTGAAAGTTTTAACAAACCAAATTAAGCCATCAAGTACTTTGAGCAACTATTGAGATCCCCTAGATCTAGTAAAGACACATCAAGATTGGGCTACATAAGCATTGAAGAAGGATAATCGTCCAAAGTTGTTGAAGAAAGAAACAATAAAGGTATGAATTGTAAACCTACTTGTCATCACTATGGTAAGAAAGGACATGTAGCTAATGTTTGTAGGAGCAAGAATGCTAGTCAAAATGCTAAGCCTAAGAGCATGACTCATTGTCACAAGTGCAACAGACAAAGTCATCAGGTACATGAATTTAGAACCAGAACCATGCATGCACCAAAATTTGAAGGACACTACTACAATTATTAGAAGCTTGGACACAAAGCCCTTGAATGTAGATCCAAGTCCACATGGTCATCAAACAAGTCAACAAAGGGAAGAAGCTATGAAAACTCATAACTGGGATTATAATACAAGACATAGCTATCATTATTGTCAAGAGTATGGACATATCCCTAAGAATTATATAGGAACACACTTCATTGGTAGCTACAACAGATGGTTGAGTCAAACTACATGCCTTAGTTGTTTGAAAATTGGTCATATCAGCAAACATTGCCCAACAAGGACAAAGGCACCTAACTCAGAGTTCAACAAAGGAAAAGGCAAGGTATATGTTAAGAACATTATAGGAGAGATGAAAAAAACATGGAGGAAGAAAGATGGATGCAACACATTAAATGAAGGGATCACTTCACTTGATAGGTCAAGTAGTCACATCTTAACAAACTAAGCAAAAGGAGGTACGTGGGACTAATATTTAAAATGTTTTATCATATGTCAATTCCAAAAGAAGATAGTACTCAAATAGATATATTAGCATGAAGAGAGATGCAAGATAATAAGTAAATTCCATGAGTTTTCATCTTACACTGAGTGTGAAAATTCCTATTCAATTGCTAAGTAAAGCACTAGTATGTGTCGAACATGTTGGTCTGATTTTTTACAAAATAAAATATCTCTAGTCTAGGTATAAAAAATCAAAATTGAATCCATTACTTGACTGCTAAGGTTTTTGGTCTTTTGCCCTTGCAATTTTAATAACCTTTGAAAAACCCTATCAAACCCTAAGTCTTGCATTCTTTTTGAATTTAGTCAGGTGTGAAGCCTTTCAAATTTTAAATTTTCCTTGACCTATTTAAATCTTCCATTGTACCAAGTGCCTTTTACCCATTTTTTTCCCATTGGCTAATCTTTGTAAGATCTACAGTTGTCGTGTAGTCACTATGTGAAAATGCAATTTTTTTAATGATAGCAACATAGCGACTGTCGTGAAATTGACTGGTGGTGTTGTAAAGTGGAGGGTTAGTGTTGGAAAACTACATTGTTTAAAAAGGGTTCAATCACATGCTTCATGCCAGAATTGTTAGAACTAGAAAAGGAGCCAAGTGTAATGAATTGCAAGTGGTGTCGCCAGACTCTAGTTTTTTTTATGAGTTGCTATGTCACGATCAGAAAAAGTCCGCACCTTGCCTGTAGTGACATAGTGACCTAATGGAGAATATAGAAGATGACAATTTTTGAAAAATTTGAAGACCATGAAAGTTCCCAAGTGATGTTATGGACATGCACCTTTGTTACTTTGTCAATAGTATTGATTACGATAATCATGTTTGAAAAGTAGGTATATTCTCAGCATCGAATTTCAACATTATTCGTGAGGTCCCTATGTCACAATTGGAAAAATAATGGATCTCACTGGTAGCAACATAGCGACTCGATGAGAAATGTTTTTTTGGTGATAATTTTTGAAGGTGGGTCCCAACATTTTCTTCGTTAGAAATGAACCACATAATCTCCTAGACATGGTGGCATCCTGCTAGAAATACGTATACACTAGAAGGTTTAAGAACACCACAGGTTGGTATGTTACGATTAGAAAATATTTATGCCTCACCAGTGGTGACATAGCACCTAGCCTAAAAATGTGCATGTGATAGGACCCAAATCACATGATGTCACAACAAGGATTAGAATATTAAATTATATGCTAGTTTGACAGGACATTTCCACTTCATTAGTAACATGGATCCACACCCAAGTCAAAAGTTAGATGAAAGATAATGATCATTCGATTGAGTAAGATCAATGATCATCACCAAGTCACTATGGAAACTTGTGTGCCATTTACTCAATGTGACATGGTGACTAAGGGACCCACTACAGTTATATGGATGTAATGCAATTCCCTCGCCTTTAGATTAAGCTTAAATCTATAGCTGTCACTTTGTTGCTATGGAGAGTTGTTCAAGTTTTAAGAATAGAAACATAGCGAGTAAAGAAAATGGATAGGGGACCCACCACATTTGTATTAAGTAATGAATCAAATGTCAGCCACTCAATCAAGATAAAATTAATGGTTGTTGCTATATCGCATAGGCAATATGCTCACTCTTTATGTATAGCAAGATAGTGAATTTGTGACACATGTCCTCAAGGATTAGTAGGTCCAGTTTGAAACACCAGCAATGAAGGAAAATTATAGGTGGAGAATTTTCATTGGATTGACTGCTGGCATGTCAAGTGGAAAATGAGTCATCCTTATTCTAACTCCTAGATCATCAGATTTTTTAAGATCAACAGTGTAAATTTAAACATAGAAGGTGGTGCCACTATGATTCCCTTACAACTCATTTATGAGGAATTAAAGCTTCACGTGCGAGCAAAAAATAGAGTATATTGCAGAAGATCTTTCCATTTCCATCCCACATGAACAAGACTTCAAGCTTCCAAAATAGAAGAAATTTGTGAGAATTTGTGCTAGGCTTGATCAAAACATGAAGCAATTTCCCATTGTTCACAATACATTGTATAATTACAAAGAAGAACAAGAAAGAAAATCAAGTAAGTTCCTAATCTTTGTAGCAATTTATTTTTTTGCAAACTATATCTAGTATGCCTCCCAAGAAGGTATTATCTAGGTAGGAAGATTATTTGGCACGGAATATCCATCATGACCTACTTGAATTGCTCCCTAGATCTACCAATGAAACTGTGAAAGTAAAAAAGTTAACCTCATTAAACGCTAGGCTCAAAATTGCAGATGGGTTATACAATAAGGGGAATTGGGTCTGGGATGCCATAACTTCTCAAACTGGTCTTTCTTTGTTTAAGAAATAGTTTTTAGAAAGGAATTTATTTGCCCCACATGCTAATATCTGGAACTTTGACTTAGGAAATTTAGTAGTTCCAAGTCTTTTTATGGATTTTAACGTTTTGGAAGTTGTTGCAAAAAATTATGATCAAGCAATCCGAGTAGTGAGAAGAATTGATGGGAAAATTTTGATCACAATCGACCTAGAGGAAATTTGAGAGGTATTTGGTTTAGGGCATCTGATAGACTATCATGTACCCATTAACATCCAAGAATTAGGGAAAGAATATATGTCAAAGAAGGATGCAATTAGGTAGGGTGCAATGAGGGCACATATAGGAGAAATTGGAAATTTTCCAGCAATTATAACATCCTCTAGGGAACCTTTCAAAAGGGCATATTTCAATACCAAGGTTGTAGAGGCATACATGACTCTATGTAGAGTTTTTGGTGAAGATGAAGAGGATTTTATGCCCATAGGTTTTATGTATATGATCACTCAAATTTCCTCTTTAAGTGTGGATGTTATTTTTTATTTTGCCTCCTATTTAGCAAAACAAATTCACATTGGCCTAGTTGGGATTGCAAGAGGCAAGATGGAGAAAATTTTTAGTCACTATTCCTTGTTCATGCATATTTTTTTGTTCAAAAGAGTAACATATTTTGGTAAGGAAATGAAATTGAACAGAGAAAGGGATGGGGAAGCACTACCAATCTAGTTATGGAGTGCAAATATGATCTGGGAAGTGTTAGGTTTGATAGGTACTTTGCTTCAAAGTTGAGGTGCCTATTATTAAGAGACATTCTTAGAGTGCCTAAGGCACTAGTAAGTCATATTAGGCCCTTGGATAATCATGTTGGTTTGAAAGTATCACATAATTGGGGAGACATCATCCCATACTCAGTTTCAACTATCTTTAGGATTTATGGTTTTAGAGATGCTCCTCATATATTACCTTATTAGGTTCCATTAAAGGTAGGGGTAGCTAAATTTTTGTGGCAGATAAGAGGATTAGAGGAAACTTGTTTATTGAAAAGGCAAAGAGGGCCAATATTCCCAACTTCCACTATAGCCCACCAATTTGTGATCACAAAAGGGGGTTGAGTTTCTCTATATAAAATACTAGATTAGTATAAGATGGCTATCTCTCATCCATATTTTTGTGACATTGAGGGATTCTATAACTTGGCATTTAGGCATAGAGATAAGTTGGGAAAAATTGATCATGAGTCATTTATTCCCAAAGACATAATAAGAAATGAGTTCTCCTTGAAAGAATAGAAAACCAAGAAACAAAATTGGAGAGTTTTCTCGATGGTTTTGGATTTTATTCATTGTTTTGATGAAAATTATAGTCCTCTAGGTAATGCCATCACAGAGGTAGATAGGATAAATAAACTCATGATTACTTTCCCTGAAATAATGGAAACTATGAATGAGAAAAAATAATTTTTTACTAATACTTATCTAGATAAGTTAAAGGAGGTAATGAGGAGACTGGGATTTACTCCCAATCTAGGGGTAGGACACTTGATTGTCTAGAAAAAGCGAGGGTATAATATCATTCAAAATAAGAAGGCCACTATGGATAATGGCAAAAAAATAATAGCATCCACTAGTGTTTCCTTAGAAGAAAGACCTAATGAGCCCTCCCCTAAGAGGAAAAAATTAATGAAAAAATAAGGTCGTCACATTGAGAAATATTCACCTACATAATTCCCTTTTTGGATTGAAGAGGAACAACTTACTGGAGAGAAAATTGAACAACTGGGGTCACAAGGATGAATTTTTATTACTCAGGCAGAATTAGATGAAGGAAACCCCAAGGCGCCTCCTATGCCAAGCCTAAAGTTAATAGTAGTAGATTTTAAAGGAAGGGAATTAGACCTTGTGATAGAGAAAGCTGGTCAACAGTTTTTGTTGGATGATAGTTTTGTTAAGTCTAGAGCTTTCCACCAGTTTGCATGGAGAACAAACATAGGAAAGTATGAAGAAAGATGTAATAAGTTAAGAACAAAGCATCCAAAGCTAGAGGAGGCAGCCTTGCAAAATCAAGTAAAAGAAAAGATGATGCAGGAATTCCAAAGTATAACTCTTGAAGAGGGTAGGCAGATGGTGAGAGCATCAAAATTTTTATTGCTACCCAATTGGGACATAGAAGATGCTCTTAGTTTTAATTCTGTTTCAAATAAATTGGACCTACAGAATCAAAATAAGAAAGAATTCAAAGGTACTACTTTCAGTGAGGACCAAGCTGCTTTGGTTATATGGTCATTTAGGAAAGGATCAAGGGCTATTTCATCATAGCCAGATGACTCTGGGTTAATGGAAAATATCATTGTAAAAAGAGTAGCAGATACCTCCCATTTAAAGGAAACTCACATGGGTGTTGGAACATCTCATTTTGTTTTGGCTACTACAAAATTTAAAGAAGAGAAGATAATGTTTGAATATCAAAGTAAGTATAAGAGAGTTTTGGAGGCTTATAATAAAGAAGTTTAGAAAAGAATTGAACTTGAAAATAAGGTAATGGGAGGTCTTCCAGGCCAAGAATCACATATTTTCAGCCTCCAGTGGAACCTTTTAAATCCGCTGCTCTCATAGAAATGCCAGATACTCCACAAAGGCCACAATATTACACAACTAAAGATTTTGAAGAAGAAAAGAGAAAATTGTGGGCTTTACATGTAGAGCTGAATGTGTAATATGAAGACAAATTGAGAAAATCTCTCATGTATCTAGTACACAAAATTGAATGGCCAATATTCTATGAATAGTTAGCTAGGGTGCTAAGCATATGGGAAGAAATGAAATCCCATGAAGAGACTCTAAAACCATTGTCAATAAGTGGGGAAAGAGAAGAAAAGATATTACATTCTTGTGCTACTCCATTATAAGGTCTTCCCATGATTAGATTGAAATAACTTATAATATTGCTCATGATCTCATAGAATTTGATGATAGGAGAGTTGAGTTACAAAGCAGAATTGTTAGCTATTTGGATAAGTATAAGAGCCAAAAATTTGATTTATTCCCACATGCTTTGGATAGCAAAAATAAATTGAAAACTAAAGATGAATGGGCTAAAGAATTAGATGATTTGTTTTGTCTAAGAATGAATAAATTCATTAATGAGATAGGACATGCATGGTGGGCTACCACAATAGAAGAAATGGTGAAGGTCCAAATATCTTTTGATTCTTTAAAACAAGATTTTGTTATTATTGATAAAGTGGCAGAATATGCGATCAAGAAGCAAAGTGATATTTTGCAGTTCAATTGGCCAGATGACACACTTTTTGACAAGTGGATGGTAGATATTGCTTTTGATGAATAGTTTGAAGGAGCTAAAAGTGATGATGATGAGACACATGAAGATGAAATACAAATCATTGACTCACTTCTGCCAATGCCTAGGAAGGAAGAAGATTAATAAAGTCAATCATCTCATGTGAAAGATACAGTGGACCAAATTGATGATGTGGTAGAAATGAAACTAAATATAACTATCACCTTGGTAGTACACAATGATATAAGTGGAAATGCCAGAGTAGAAGTGAATTTGCAAGAATCAGAGCCTGACACATCACTAGAAAATTTGATAGCTACATATGCTGAGGATTTAGAGTGAATAAAGGCCAATCATGAGATTTATAGCATTTGAAGATGTAATAGAAGAGGGGCCTACCAAGAGAATAACATGAGGTATTAAATTTATATTGCATAAAATTTTGTCTTCTCTTGTTAAGCAAAATGTAAATATCTTTGGTAATAGGATAGCTATCAATTCTCTATGCCTAAAGCTTGTTTCATTTCACACTATATAAGTGAGATTCTAAGGCTAGAGAATGGTCTAATTTCTAATACAATTTAGTTTATAATGAGTATGGTTCAGTAAAATTAAATGTATGCAAAAATTATGATGTATTCTCTCTACAAATACTTGGAATATATTGACATTACAGGGGTCTAATATCATATCTAGAGTCATTTGGAGTTTTATTACAATTGTATGCAAATCTTTAAAAGGAGATTAATAAAAAATTGAACTGTCCCCATATCTATTCTTGTTGAATATTGTCTTCTTTGTTATTATTTGGTTATTTTGATATTGTGTGAGTAAAGCTTGTCCACTTGAATGCAATTCACTTAGGTTGTATGTTAGTACATTATTGCTATTGATTCAATGAATTAAGTAAATGCTTTATGTGAATTTGATGGGATTTCTATGGTAATAGAAAGTATGTCTGTAAGAATGAATTCCAGTAAGAATTGTTGATAATATTTGTTGCAATGCAACAAATTAGATCTAGAAATTGGAGTAGACTTTGAATCCCAATGAAATAGGCATTGATCTAATTAATCTAGTCTGCAAATAGGTAGACCATGAACAAGCACCAAGTCTAAAATCAAAATTAACTTTATTTTACTATTTGAAGAGTTTCAAGGATGGTCAAACACTTTATTGCATGTAAACTTTAAGCTTTAGTTAGCTACTATTGTCGAAAATACTTGCACATCTAAGAAGAATTATGACCAAATCTACTTATAAGGGGTGTATATCATCTGGAAATGTCAAGGAATGGATAACTATGTATATATCAGAGATAGAAGATGAGAATCAGAATGAAACTAATAAAATTATCATACAACAACATTCATTTTGAATCATCCCTTAGGTATACCCATCTTGGTTTTGTAGAGCCTAAAGAGTAGAAGACCAATCCTAGTTTTTTTGAAGTTGGATCCAAATGGTATGCACACATAATTATTAATGAAAATTAGCTAATCCCTAGATTTGTGAGCATTATTACTTTGGCATTGAGCTTTTGTTGTTCAATAGTTTTTTTTAAAACACCAACAAAATGGTGACTCTGTTGGGGAGTTGTCCAACACATGTGTAAGAAGTACTGTATTTTCTTTGGTCCTGTTGTGTACATTTTTGTCAGATCTTTTACTACAGCTCATGGTTATAGTGGACATCCTTTAGTGAAAAAACTTGAGAACTTAAAAAGGAAAAAGAAAATCAAATACCACAGATGTAGACTAATGTATACAACCCTTCCAAGTGTCTTATTTGTTAAGCAAGAATTGTAGTCTCATGATCTTAGTGATTAGTTCAAATGTATGCTAGATATTTCTACATTTTCTTGTGTCCTTTCCTTAAATTTGAGAGTAATTGTAATTGTTGTATTTTCCCTAGAATAGGGTGGCAACTCAGTCAAGGTTTTGAAGCTAGTGCTTATTTGATATGTAGTGAATATGGCTAACACTAGAAAAAATACAAGAGCTTACACAAGATCCAATCCTAATGTACCAATGTATACTGATTTACCTCAAGGTGGTAGGAAGAACCTGAATAAGAAAAAGAAAGAACCAAACCCCACCTAGAAACCAAGAGGTAGTGTATTAATTAATTCTCAATACCAACTAGTGGTAGGAAGAGAGTCCTCTTCACTCAGCTTTGAATTAGAAATCAGAAGACTTTTAGGAGGAATATCTAATACCCCATTACCAGATGAAAGAACATATCAAGAAAAAGATATGTCACTAGTAGGGAATGCATCCCCTAGGCCAAATCTGATAGTTGAGATGAATCATAGGCCAGGACTAAGAAATTCATTTGGGGATCTTGTTAATCCCAGAGCGGTCCCATACATGGAAACTAATCTTATAGACCTAGATGCTCTTGTTGATTCAGAAGCCACTTCTATAGATCCTAAAGAAGTATGATCAGAGATAGGAGTTTTGAAGAAGTGGGTTCCTGAGGAAGAAGCTAAACATGCTCATCTAGAAAAGGAAAGAGAGAAAGCCACCCCAGATGCCCTTGTTGAAAGAGATAATTTTCTTAGATGGATGGTTGCCTTAATAGAACAAAACAAGAAGTTAGAAGAAAGAACTTCAATCCTTAATGTTGATGTCTTTGGAGATGTAGATAGCTTGAGAGCCAAAGTTCAGGAGCAAGAAAAAATCCTAAGCCAAAAACAAGAACCTATTATTTCCCAAGTTCAACCCTATAAGCCTATCTATAGTAACTAGGTAGAACCTACTATCAAGTAGACAGATAAAGGAAAAAGCAAAGCTATAGGAGTCCAGATAAATGAGCCTTAAGAAAAAACCAGTAAATCTATAAAACCCCCTATGTCAAAATTAGATTTAGATCTGGAAAAGGCTAGGAAAGAGAAAGAATATCTTGTAAAAGAACTCAAGAAGGTTGAGAATGAAGCCCAAGCCATAGAAACTAGGAGGAAAATCCAGTTCATAAATTCTAATTCTGCATTGGCTTCATGGCCAAATCTGTCTACCCTAGCGGCAACTTTTGTACCATCTTGTGGAACAATAATTTCAACTTAGGGAATATCTCAATCTGTCCCTACCTCATCATCCACCATTAGTGCTCAAGCCCTTGTTCTCCAACCTCAACAATCTCAAAGTATTATTCTCAAGCAAGCCAATGTAGTAAGCACCTCAAATGTTGTTGGTTTTCAAAAGAAGCCCATCTACATGGAAAAATATAGAAAAATGTAATTTGTGGGTATTCCTAGTGCTTCCCATCCTATATCTTTTGATTTAAGAGATAAAGTTGTCAAGTTCTCTAGAAATAATGTTGTTACCGATGAAGAGCACCTAAGAATTTTCATAGATATGCTAAATGAATTTGAAGTTGAACATGAGGATGTGGTGATGAAGTTATTTGTTCATTCACTAACTTAAGATGCAAGGGATTGGTTTAGAATACTACCTAATGACAACATTAGTTCATAAAGTGATTTGGAGAAATTGTTTAAAGAACAATATGGAGATAATACTAATGTTGGGTTTATGTTGAATGATTTCAATAACATCAAGAAGAACTCTAATGAGTCTACATTTGACTTCAATGTAAGATTCCAAAAGGGCATGTACAAATTGTTCTAGGTTATGAGGTTGAATGAGAATGTTTGTCTTATAACCTATTTTAATGCTTTTGATAGCAAGATGGCTTACTATTTGAGGGATACTTATAAGATTGTAGTGAATATTGAAAATAAAAGGAAAGAATCTAGCAATCTTGGTAGGAGAGATGATCCAAATTTGTTCAATCCCAAGAATAACAACAAAAGGGAAGTTGATAAAACCCCTACAAGAAAGAACCCTAAAGAACCCACAATAGGTCAGGTGTTGGATTTATTAAAAAAGATGAACCCAACTACTTGCAATACACATAAGCCAAATTTTGGTGTGAAAGCCCTAGTAAACAACAAAAATTTCAATAGACAACCCAAAATGCAAAATTACCCTTATACTACTTAGTGGAAGGATGGTAAGCCAATTCCCAGCCAAACCTAGAATGTAAAAGAAAAGGGTACACCAGATCCTTTGCAAAAGAGTTCTATTAATATGAATGATGATGTGCCATGGTGTATCATTTGTTAGTCACCTCACTCTTTAGAGTATTGTGCAGTTGCTTAGTCATTTGTTTCAGATCACAGTACACAAAATGAGGAGGAAGAAGAAGAAGAAAGCCATGATGATGTAAGTTGTAACATGGTGAGCATGTACAATGATTGTGTGGATTCTGATTTAGAAGAAACTAAAAGTGATCTTGAAAATAAGAAAATTTCTTATCAGTTACACCATCAACAAGTGTTCTCAGACACAGAGATGATCTCCCAAGTACATAGCAATTACAATTCAAGAAATTGAATAGTTAATAAAGATGTTACACATAAGATGAAAGATGAATACAAGAAGGCTAATGTAGAGATAGTTAAGATTAAAGACATCAAAATCAAGAAGTGAGAGCCCAAGAAAAAAGTTCAATTCCAAACAAATGAGACAACAAAAACAATTGTGCAAGAAAAGGGATCAAGATCTAATACTGTCAAGCAAATGATAGTGCCTGCTATTCAAAAAGATCCTACTCCAGGTATGATTGTGAAACCCACTATATCTGATCCTATTGACATGATATCCATGTTATAATAAATTATTGTTAAAGTACCCTTATCTAAACTATTTAGAATTGAAGAGCATAAGAGCAAAGCCTTGTCATGGTTGAGAGGGATAAGAAATAATAACAACAATGTAGAACAAAATGCCATTCAACAAATCCCATTGGTAGTAGAAGATAGTGGTATTATGTCTCAAATTCCTGAAATGTTCCTAGATGATTCATTAGTAGCCTATATAGAAGATATTGACCCTTTCTTTCTCAGTCAGATTATAATGGGAAAAAATCTTAAAAATTGCATGATAGATTTAGGAGCTTCTAACACCATCATCCCTTCAAAGTAATGGAAGCCCTAGGGTTGAAAGTAGATACTAAGCAAGGCAGATGTAGAGGTATGCATGCTAGAGAAATTCTAGTTATAGGTACTATAAATGCTTTACCATTTAAGCTAGTTGCATACCCTAAGGTGGAATTGACCATGTCAATCCTTGTAGTTGATATTCTTCCACATTGTGGAATGTTGCTCTCTAGAAAATGAAGTGCTGATATGGGAGGTAGTTTATAATGTGACCTAACCTGTACAACTTTTCACATAGGAGATAAGGCTATTAAAGTAAACAAAGAGCCAAGGGTCAATCATATTTTGGGGGAATAAATTGACAAAGATGCCACTTGTTTTTTAGACATAGGTGTGAATGCATTCAAAGTTGAGTTAATTATCCAAGAAGTTGAAAAGTCGCCTGTTGTGATTGAGCATGAAGTTGAGTGTTGTATGAATTCACCAATATTATGGATCATGTTCTTTGATGGGGCCAGCTCTAAAGAAGGTTCAGGGGTAGGGGTGATTTTTGTTTCTCCTGAAAAGAATACTTTTAAATACTCCTTCACCTTAAATTTTTATACACTAACAATATAGCTAAATATGAAGCCCTGCTGTTAGGGTTAAAAGTTGCTACCCACTATGGAATTAAAAAGTTTCATGCTATAGGTGATTCAAAATTGGTTATCTCATAGATAAGGGGGACATATGCATCTAAAAATAAAAGATTGAAATAGTATAGGAATGCTATTTGGGCTCAGATAGAATTTTTTGATGCATTCAGTGTTTCATGGAGAGACATAACTTAGATTAAAATGGCTGACTTATTAGCAAATGTAGCAATTAAACCACAAGATGTATCATTTGTAGGAATTTCATAGATTGAGGTCTAGAAGAGACCCTCAATACTTGATAATATTGAACACTAGAAAGTATTTGAAGATGACAAAGACATTGTGAATTTCTTGTTGAATGAAGATAAATACCATGTTCAAAAGTTGGATTATAGTGATTTGGTTGAAACCATAGATGGGAAGGAAACAATCTTTGGTCAAGAGGTCATACAATAAAAAACTAATAAAGTACCTAAGGGTTTGGTTGTGTTGGAGAACATGTTTCATAACCAAGATAGGGTAAGGCCCGAGGCTAAAGATTGTAAACCTCAAGAGCTAGAGGAGATAAATTTGGGTACTAATGAAGCCCCCAAGAAGGTTTATATTGGTCAAAATTTATTAGCTAAAATTAGAAAGCCTTTGATTGACCTACTAAGAAAATATAGAAACTTTTTTCCATGGTCGTATGATGACCTAAAGGCTTATAGAGAAGATATTTTTCAACATGTCATGTCATTTAAGGATAATGTAAAACCTTTTAGGCAGAAATAGAGACCAGTCAATCCTACTCTAGCCCCTAGAATGCGAGAGGAATTGATGAAGTTAAGAGATGGAGGGATAATTAAACCTATTAAACATTCCACTTGGCTCTCAAATCTAGTACCTTTTAGGAAAAAGAATGGGGACATCAGACTATGTGTGGATTTTAGAAACCTAAACATTACTTCTTTAAAAGATAATTATGGGTTGCCAAATATGGAGGATATATTACAACAAGTGACTAGTTCTAAGTTGATGTCCATGATGGATGGGTTCTCAGGGTATAACCAAGTCCTAGTAAAAGAACAAGAGTATTTTAAGATAGCATTTACACCACCATGGGGAACCTATTTATATGCAAGAATGTCATTTGGATTGATTAATGTTGGTGCCACTTTTCAAAGGGCTATGGATGTAGCTTTTCATGAGTACATCAAAAAATTAATGGTTGTATATTAGAATGACCTTACAACTTATTCCAAAAAGACTGAGGGCCATTATAGACACTTGGAGAAGATTTTTATGAAAACCTTAGAATATGGAGTGTCATTAAACTCTACGAAGTGTACATTTGGAGTAACTGAAGGTAAACTAGTGGGATGTATAGTATCAAATGATGGAGTAAAGATAGATCCTGAGAGAGTGGAAGCCATTGATAAGGTCCCTAAGTCAAAGAATGTGAAGGGAATACAATCTTTCTTTGGGAAAGTTAACTTTCTAAGGAGATTTGTTACAAATTTTGCTAAGATTAGTAGGCCTATTTCAAAAATGCTTAAGAAAGGAGATACTATTAATTGGGATGGTGAACCTTCACAAGCATTTTAGGATATTTATCTATGCACATATTTTCTTTTGCATCTTTCCATACTGTAGCTACAGTTTTATTGCAAAAGAATGAGGAAGGATACGAATAGCCAATTGCATTTTTTAGTAATTCATTGCAGCCTACTAAATTAAAATGTGAGATTAATGAGAAATAGGCTTATGCCATGGTAAAAGTTGTTAAGCCTTTTAGATGCTACTTAATAGGTGCGATTGTCATGGCATTTGTGCCCAGTGTTGCTGTAAAGGACATATTTTCTCAACAAGAAGTTTTAGGAAGAAGATACAGATGGATTAATAGGATCCAAGAGTTTAACATTGAAATACAGATAACAAAATTGGTGGGAGGCCAGGAATTAGCTAAGCTTATGGCTCAGACTAACTTAGATTCTAATCAAATCAATACAATAACAGATGATTTTAAGTCAAGCCTATGTGATATGGACCATTGTGAATGGTACACTAATGTCATCCATTATCTGCAACATATGGAAGCCCCTCCTCATTTGAATGAGAATGAAAAAGAAATACCAAGTTACAAGCTATTAGGTATATTATTTTCTAGAATGACTTATGGTGGAGAAATCTTGAAGGAGTTCTACTAAAGTGTGTTGATCAAGAATCAAAAGAGATACCAAAGGAAATGCATTTTGGAGTTTGTGGAGGGCATTATATGGACAAGACTACTACCCACAAGGTAATGAGAGTTGGTTTTAGGTGGCCTTCTCTTTTTAAAGATTCTCAAGTGATGATTAGAAAATGTGATGCCTATTAGAGATTCGTAGGTAAGTTGAAATTCTTAGAAATACTCCATTGAAGTCAGTAGAGGTTCAAGCATCATTTCAACAATGGGGAATGGATTTCACAGGATAAATTTCAAGTCTAGTACTGGTTATTCATGGATACTAGTTGCCACTGATTATTTCACAAAGTGGGTGGAAACAGTCCATACAAGAAATGCAACTAGTAAAGTTGTCGATAATTTCTTGCTAAATAACATTATTTCTAGATTTGGTTGTCCTCAAAAAATTGTAAAAGATAATGCAATGTTCTTTAGGTCTGAGGAGTTCATGAAATTTTATGACAAGTATGGAATTACAAGATTAACTTCTTCCCCTTATCATCCACAATGGAATGGACAAGCTAAGTCCACAAATAAGAGTTTGTTGAAAATAATAAAAAGGACACTGGATGATAATAAGAAAGCTTGGGATTCTAAGCTACAATTAGCCATATGGACTGACAATGTGACCATAAAGAAAGCCATTGGCATGGCTCCTTTTGATATTGTGTATGGAATTCAGGCAAGGATGCCTCAGAATAACTTGGTAGGACTTTACAATTACATCCAATTGTATGATGAAGATATTATAGACGGCACGCAAGAAAGGTTGGATGAGCTTGTAGGACTAGTAGAAACCAGGAAAGAAGCATCTCTTAGGAACCAAAGGTTGTAACTACAAGTCAAGACATTATATGACAAAAGAACAATGAGTAAGAAATTTGAACCTGAAGATTTGGTCCTTATGTGGAATGCGAGAATTGAAGAAAAGGGAAAACATGGCAAATTTGACCCTATATGGTTGGGTCCCTACTTAATTGAAACTCCATGGGGAGAGGATTCTTATTTATTAAAGGATCTATTAGGTAATATTCTTGAGCTACTAGTTCATGGATAGTTCTTGAAGAGGTATCTTTGCTGAGATACTTGCTTATCCATGAATGGTAGTTCTAGGTCTTCCTATTTCTTTGTGTATTTTGTATTATTTTTTAAGTCCCTATAAATACCTTTGTATAGTGGCTTTTTGTGTCTATTATTTTGTTTTTGTTCTCTCTGAAGAAGTTGTCATTATTTATCAAGTATGTGGTCTGCTCTACCATAGACTCGGTTAGTCTATCATCCCTAGAAAGAGCCACTATTGGTCTAATTTTTTACAAAATAAAATTATTCTAGTCTAGGTATAAAAAATCAGAATTGAATCCATTGCTTGCCTGTTAGGGTTTTTGGTCTTTTGGCCTTGTAATTTTAATAGCCTTTGAAAAATTGTATCAAACCCTAAGTCTTGCATTCTTTTTGAATTTATTCAAGCATGAAACCTTTGAAATTTTGAATTTTCCTTGACCTATTTAAATTTTCTATTGTACCAAGTACCTTTTACCCATTTTGTTTCCACTATCTGATATTTATAAGATCTTTGGCTATCGCATAGTCGCTATGTGAAAATGCAAGTTTTTTAATGATAGCGACATAGCGACTGTCATGAAATTGATTGGTGGTGTCATAAAGTGGAAGGTTAGTACTGGAAAACAAGATTATTTCAAAAGGGTTCAGTCACATGCTTCATGTAAGAATTGTCAAAACTAGAAAAGGAACCAAGTGTAATGAATTATAAGTGGCATCACTAGAGTTTAGTTTTTTTGATGAGTCGCTATGTTGCGATCAGAACAAGTTTGCACCCTACCTATAGCAACATAGTGCCTTAATAGAGAATATAGAAGATGACATTTTTTGAAAAATTTGGTGACCATGAAAGTTCCCAAGTGATATTATGGGTGTATGCCTTTATTAATTTGTCAATGGTATTGATTACGGTTATCATGTTTGAAATGTAGGTATCTTCCCGGCACCACATTTCAACTTTATTCGTGAGGTCGCTATGTTGTGATCGAAACAAGAATGGATCTTGCCAGTAGCAACATAGCAACTTGACGAGAAATGGTTTTGTAGCAACAATTTTTGAAGATTGGTCCCAACATTTGCTTCATCAGAAATGAACCACATAATACCTTAGACATGGTGGCATCTTGTTGGAAACACATATGCATTGGAAGTGTTAGCTCCTGATTTAACAATTTTGGAAACATGCAAGAAACCAGACCAATAAATCTAAGGTTAGAAAATTCCTATAATGGATGCACTTGACTACAGTCTTGGGCCAACTATAAGGATACATCCTTCTTCTTCTTCAGGCTCTATTAGACCTAGGGGGGTGGACCTCAGACTCTTTATATGGTACTAGTGTAAAGGCATGCAACTGAATCTGGAAAATAGATAAAATCCCTTAATCTTCTATGTTTATGCAAGCATTCATGGGTGAAATAGTTGATAACAGAGCACATGAACCTAATAAACTAAGTGAGGGAAAACTCTTTTAACTCTTAAACATAAAAGGAAAGATATTTGATTAAGATTTCTATCTCAACATCATCTAGGTATGCAACAACAAAGAATATGTATCCTTCAAGCTAACCAGTCCTTTATCCATTGGGCATCAACTAAACCTTAACATGCAGATGGATACCTAAAGTATACTCATATATTCAAGAATATTATCTATCTATTTGACTTGTAAATAGACATCAATCTTCATAAAAACTCTCATACTTATAATGGAATCCTTCTGGTGTAACTTGTAACCCTATCAGTATAAACAAGCATTTACTCGATTTCTTTGTTCCAACAGCAAATTTGTCCTAATATACAACCTTAAGGGGTTGCAACTAAGTCCAATCTCTTTGTTCTCAAACACAAAACATTACAAATAATAGAAGAAGGAGATGAGAATCAGCATGAAAATAAGAAAGGTGAAGTTCTTGTATTAATTTCATTGAAAACAATACATCATCTGCATATCAAAACTTAGAAAATACACAAAGAATGAAAGTGTAATATAACAAATGCCTCAAAAAGGAATACAATAAGCTATTCACAATAGGATCACATTGAGAAAATGGTATCACAATTATGAGAAAATCTCAAGAAATTGGAACTAGACTAGTCTCACAATCCTCCTAAAATCTTCAAAGAATTGAAACTATTACAATAAGTAGAAAAGGAAGATATATAGGAGAGAAGATCTTTCAGGAAATGTAATATGGAATTGACATCTATCCTACTGAAAGAGCCTTCAATCTAGAGTTGCTAAAATTGAACTTCCTCATCTACCTGCAATTGAAAACCATAAATGAATCCCAAAATATCTAATATATCCCCTTTAACAATTAGCAAAATATCCCATGGGGAAATATCAAGAAATCATCAAACTGTATTAAGGCTCCAAAAATCTGATCTCAACATGTCACATCTGCTTTTTTGTGAAAATCAACATGTCCTGTGCCAAAAACATAACTACTCCCAACTGCATAAAAAAAAAATCAATTCATCCTTACAATCAAATGAAAATATCTCTATATCTGATTGCAATTTCATCTGCAACATTAAATTTGCAATTTTCACTGAGAAGCCCCCAAAATTCTACTTTGCTCTGTGAAATTATTTGTATTCTAATAGGCTTTTGCAATTCAATGGTTCAATAAATGGTGAGATCATGAATTATATTCGAGCATTGAAAACACACGAACAAGCTCTGAACCAAATTAACTCCCATTACCCATTTTTTCTCAAGTTGCATAAGAATTTCAAATCTCATCGGATCGAATGACTTTAATTCAAAAAAGTAATAAGCTTTAAGTCCTTAGGAGTGGGACCACATGTCATATTACCACTTACCCGCATTGCTTAAATTTCTTGCATCTTAAAATAGTGGGTAAGTGCCAATCGTTGATCTAGACAAGATCAATGACTACACAAATTTATAGTTGACTAAAGCCCAATCAACCATTCTAACCAATAGGAAGTCTCCATGTGAGTCTGTGCCTTCTGAAAACCACCATGTAGGTGGATCCCATATCATCTTCTGAGCAGGTGAGTACTTGACATCATTCTTTCCATGTGTCAAGCTGGCGCATTCTCGCATTCCTTATTGAACAAGCATCTCCATATTGTAGGATTGCACCAGCTATTGATCTTTGAAAGATCAATGGTGACACTAATTATACCTTTAATCCTTCTGAGTTGGGAATAGTGACATCACCATGGACACATGTCTACATGGTGCATACCCGCACTCCTTAAATTTCTTTCAAGTTCTCAATGTGGGAAAGTGCCCTCCATTGATCAAAACAAGATCAACTATGTAAGAAAAATCTACACTTTATGGTTGCTTCATCTACTTGGGCCAATGAAATGACTACTTTCAATTCTCGTGCTTTGACCAATCTAACTACTGCATTTATCTCTAAAAATTTTCATGCCCATAACAAAAGTGCTTTCACCTAGGCATATGTGTTATACAACATAGCATGACTCAACATTTTCCCTTAATCCTTGGCCCCACTGTGACACGTAGCGCAAAAGTGCATACCCGCATTCCTTATTTCTTGAGTAGTTTCTTAATGTAGGTGTGCACCAACCCTTGATCTTTGAAGGATCCATGGTCTAAAAAAACTTTAGTTTTTCTGGCAAATGAAACACTTTATTTGCATAACTGGCAGTACATATTAGCAATTTTTTTATAGCTTGGTACACTACAACACACATTGACAATTCTTGGGCCCACCTTGCTACATGTTACCAAAGTGCATGCTCACTTTATTTCAAAGCCTTGCATCTCAACCTTTCGACTAGTCGCTACCTTGCTATCGACAGGTCGCATAGATTTTTTGATAGTGACTTAGCGAGTCATTGGAGAAACTTCAATTCTGGTGACACCATTTGCAAATTCCTCCTCGTGCATCCTTTCTGACAATGAAAATCCTGGGAGATAGTACGTGACCATAATGCCTTCATATTAATATAGTTTTTTTGGTGCCAGACTTCATTTTTAACACTAGGACATAGTTCTTCAATGGTCTCTTCATCACTATAGGAAACAACCTCACAACTTTTTATAGTGAGTACATGACATCCGTTGATTATAACAAGATCCAATGGCGGGATAAGATTTTTCAAAAGGACTCAACAATGACCTCAACGTAGACAGGAAAGAATATTTAGTTGCTGTTAAGACTTTCACACTAGGATAAGATTTAAAAGGTAAGACCTAGGGTTTTACACAATTCTTAAAAGATATCAGAAATAAAAGACCAAAACCCTAAAACCCTAGAACCTAACAAAAGAACTCACATCTAATTTTTTCACCATGATTCTAGGAAAAATTAATATGTAAAAAATCAGACCAATAGTGGCTCTGTCATGGGATGATAGACTACTTGAGTCTATGCAAGAATTCAGAATCTTTGGGAGAGCATACCACATGCTTGGTATAGGGATGACAACCTTTTTAGAGAGCACATAGCAACACATAGAAACAAGAAACAATAAACCAAATTGTATAGAGAGACTATTTACAAGGATTTACAAAATATACATAATGTACAAGAAAACCAAGAACCCTAAAACTATTGTTCATGGAAAATAGATACTTTTAAGAAAACTACCTCTTCAAGAATTGTCCATGAACTGGAAATTCTAGAATACCTCCAATTAAATCCTTCAAAAAATATTAATCTTCTCCATTTTTATCACAAATGTTATATGGGCCAAGCCAAATTGGGTCAAATTTACCATGCTTTCCTTTATCTTCCAATCTAGCATTCCACATCAGTACCATGTCACCTATCTCAAAGTTCCTCTTAGTGGCTCTTTTGTCATATAAGTGCTTCATTTGTGATTGTAACTTGACATTTCAAATAGAAGACTCTCTCCTTGCTTCTTCTAGTTGCAAAATATCATCCATTCTAAGTTTCATCTCATCAATGATATCATCTTCATACAATTGAACAAATCTATACATCTCTTTGAGGTTATTTTGTGGAAGTCTAGCCTGCATACCATAGACAAAATCAAATGGGGCACATTCAATGGCCTTTCTCATAGTAACCCTATCAACCCATGGAGCTAATGGAAACTTTGAGTCCCAAGCCTTCTTATTTTCTCCTAAGATCCTCTTGATAATGTTTAATATACTCTTATTACTTGATTCTGCCTAGCCATTCCCTTGAGGATGATAAGATGAGGATGTATATTTTGTAATGCCATATTTCCTACAGAATTCTGTATACTCATTAGATCTAAAACACATAGCATTATCTATTACAATCTTCTGTGGGCATCCAAATCTGGTTATAATATTATTTAAAATGAAATTGATCACCACTTTTCTTGTTGCATTCTTGTTAGGGATTGCCTCAACCCACATAGTGAAATAATCAATGGCTACTAAGATCCATGAATGACCACCATTGGATTTATTTGTGATTTCACCTATAAAATTAATTCCCCACTATTGAAAAGGTGTCTGCACTTCAACTAGTCTTAATGGAAAATTCCCAGAGAATTTTAACTTTCCACTAAACCTTTGACAAGCATCACAAACTTTTACAAACTTATGAGTATCTCTGAAAAGTGTAGGCCACCAAAAACCAGCCCAAAGAATTTTATGAGTAGTGATTTTAGCCATATAGTGACCACCACATACACCTTCATGCATTGCTTTTAGGATCTTTTTAGACTCATTTTCATCTACACACTTCAAAAGTATCCCCTCCATATTTCTCCACCATAATTGAACCTATACTATAATATACCTTATAGCCTACAACTTGAGGTATCTTTTTTGGTTATCTGTTAACTCTCATGGAGATTTCATGTTTTGAAAATAATAAATTATGTCTTTTTACTAATTAGAGATATCCATATCACAAAGATTCTCCCTACAACTATCATCAAGTTGATTAATTTGATTTGCCTCTAGATTAGCTTCTGTCATCAACTTAGCCAAACCTTGACCCCTAACCAGTTTAGTAATATAAATATCAATGTTAAACTCTTGTATCCTATTAATCCATCTACATCTCCTACCAGATACCTCTTGTTGTGAAAATATGTCCTTCATAGTAGTAGTAGGAACAAAATCAATGACAATAGCTCCCATTAAGTAACATCTAAAAGCCCTAACTCCTTTCACCAGTGCATATGCCTATTTTTCATTGATGTCATACTTAAGTTCTGCTGCTTGCAAAGAATTGCTGAAGAATGCAATAGGTTGCTCATAACCTTCTTCATTTTTCTATAACAGTATTGCAGCAACATTGTAAAATGAGGCAAAAGAAAATATATGCATTGGTTTGTCATAATTCGGAGCTCTGAGAATAGGGGCGTCTTTAATAGCTTGCTTAATTTTTTGAAATACAATACTAGGTTCACCATCCCATTTTATCTCAGATCCCCTCTTTAGCATTTTTGATATAGGCCTACTAATCCTTGCAAAATTTGTCACAAATCTCCTAAGAAAATTGATCTATCCAAAGAATGACTGGATGCTTTTAACACTCTTGGGTTTTTGAATCTTATCTATTGCCTCTACTCTTTCAAGGTCAATCCTCACTCTTGGAATAAGCAATAAGGTCATCTTGATACACAACCAAAAATTTGTCAATAATATTAGCAAAAGCCACATCCATAGCCCTTTGAAAAGTAGCTCCAACATTAGTAAGCCCAAAAGGCATCTTGACATAAACATAAGTACCCCATGGAGTAGTGAAAGCAGTTTTAAACTATTTTGATTATAACCTGAAAACACATCCATCATTGACATAAGCTCTAAACTAGTGACCCTTTGCAACATGGCTTCCATATTGGGTAAACCATAATTATCTTTTAAGGAAGATATATTGAGATTTCTAAAGTCAACACATAACCTTATGTCTCCATTTTTCTTCCTGATAAGAACTAAATTGGATACCCAAGAAGAATGTCTGATAGGCTTTATGATCCCAACATCTCTTAACTTGATCAATTCTTCTTGCATTTTGGGAGCCAAGGTTGGGTTCATTAGCCTTTGTTTTTTTTGGAAAGGCTTAGCATCTATTTTCAAAGGGATTTCATGTTGAAAGAGATCTTCCTTATAGGTCTTTAGATCATCATATGACCATGCAAACACATGTCTATACTTCCTTAATAGGTCTATTAAATCTTTCCTAATTTTAGGAGGCAATTTCTTACCAATATATACCTTTTTAGGTGTTTCCTGAGTTCCCAAGTTCACCTCCTCCAAATCCTTGGCATTATACCCATTAGTATCCATTTGTGACCTATCTTGGTTGTCAAAAATAGTTTCTAAAACAACTAGACCCTTTGGAATTTTGTTTGTCTTCAATTGTACAATTTCCTGCCCAAAAATTGTATCTTTTCCATCTACATTTTCTACATAAGCTGCACAATCAATTTCTTGTCCTGATAACATATGCTCACAATTCAAAAATCTTAGAATATTCTTATCATCTTAAAAAACTTTCCAATTTTGAACATTATCAGGGACAAAAGGTCTAGTTTGAATCTCAATTTTAGACACACCAACAAATGTGATATCATCTGATTTTATTGCTATGTTTTCTAGTAAATCTACCATTTTATTATTTGTCCTATCCTTCCAAATTATTCCAAATGCATCAATACATTCAATCATGTCACACATTGCATTTCTATACTATTTCAATCTTTTATTCTTTGACACGTAAGCATTTCTTACTTGGGATACCACCAATTCAGAATCTCCTACAACATGTAAACAATTTATCCCATGCTTATGGGCTAATCTAAGACCTAACAATAGAGTTTCATATTCTGCTATATTGTTAGTACAAGGGAAACTTAAAGTAAATGAGAATTTGTATGTTACCCCTGCTGGAGATATTAGCAAAATGCCTACACCAGACCCCTCTTTGCAACATGCACCATCAAAAAACATAGTCCATAAATCGCCCTTTTCTATTTTTGTGTTAACTTCCATTTCCATCTAAGAGTTATGCTTAGATTTTTTCAAAGTTAGGATCTCAGCTCTGAATGCATTAATATATGTATCCACAAAATTTGTCATATTGTCTTCTACATCTTCCTCTATCATGTATATACCTTTAGGCTCCCTATTGACTTTTATCAAATTCCCCTCAATATTAAAAGTAACAAATGACAAATCACACTGTAGACTCCCACCCATAGTAGCACTCCATTTTCTTGATAATAACATAACATGCTGAGGTGGAACGTGAACAACCAATACACTCATAGTAAGTCCTTTGTCTGGGTAGGCTATTAATGTATATGGAAAAGAGTTTATAGTGCCTATGACTATCACTTCTCTTTTATCCATAGCACAACATATTCTAGTAGTATCCACTTTTAAGCCTAATTCCTTCATTATTTTGAAAGGAATCACAGTGTTGGAAGCATTAGAATCAATCGTGCAATTTTTTAATGTTTTACCATTTACTAAAATGCTCAAGAAAAATGGCTTAAAATTTCTCAAACATTGATTTACAGAATTATCTAAAAACATTTGAGGAATTTGAGAGACAACTCCTTCAGCTTCATTTTTCTTTACTTCTTCTTTACTACTTTCTTTGGAACTGTCATTTTCATTACAATCCTAACTTACCCTTACATCAGTATTTCCCAACCATGCTATAGCTTTATTTTGATGTTCATGGATTGTTAGCAATTTAGACAATGGAACCTTAACAATAATCTAAGAAAAAGCAACAAGCATATCTATGGAAGAACCAAGAGGATCATCATTAGCCACATTCATTTTCTCATCTTGTTTATCCAAAATGTTAAGTGCATTTTGATGATTCTTATCATGTTTTGTGATGATCTTTGATACCTTCTCATCTATTTTTTTGGGGACATTATTTGAGAACTTCATATCTTTAGGATTTCCTCTCTTTTGTTCCCACCTTCTATTAGTAATTTTAACCTTCACAGCAAGAGCTTCTTTAGGTTTCACAGTTTTCCCCTTCTTAGGATCAGCCCCTTTTATGAAGATACTAGCTACCATATTACTTTCATCTCTCTGAGTCATGTTTCTAGTCTAAACTTGAGCTATCATATTAGTAGTAATTTGATCAATCTCTTCCCTAGAAGGTTTTGTCAGTGTTACTTCTTCCTTTGCATTTACCATGTTACACACATTGTCCTCCACATCATTTTCATCAGAAAATACTTGTTGTTGTATGACATTCTAAAACTATCTTTGGTCATACACATCTTTTTCATAATCTTCACAATCAAAATAATGTGATTCAAACATATTGCACCCTACATCATCATTATTTTCTTCTTGCTCATGATACTTTTCTATTATAGTTTGATTTCCTGGGAATGACAATGCTACTACACAAGATTTAGGGGAATGGGGTAATTGACAAGAAAAAAACCAAGTAGGTTCAACAACAAATTCAGGATCATCTACCAAATTTATAGAATTTTTTGACAAAGGATCAGGGGTCACCTTGTTTTTGTTGTTCTTGGTAGGAGGGATACTAGGTTGACCATCCTTCCAAGTAGTGTTATAAGGGAAATTTTGTAGCCTATTTTTTCTATTGAAATTTGATTGGTAGGGGGCCCTATTATTAGTGGGGTTCCTATCATTCTTCATCTAAGGAAGGTTCAGACCTTTTATAGCATTTAGAATCTGACTCATTTCACTAGGCTCTTGCTTTTTTCCTCCTATGGCTTTATTTTCTTCCTTTCTATTTCCCTTATTCCCAAATAACCTAGGATCATCTCTTTTGCTTTCTAATCTCCCTAAAATCCTCAAATTATTTACTATATTAATGGCAATCCTAAAAGCATCTCTTAAGGTCTTAGGCTCTTTATCCTTAAGCCGGTGTGCCATTTTACCATCAAAAGCATTCAGAAAAGTGATCAAACATACCTTGTCATAAATTTGCATGGCCTGCATTAGCTTGTACATCCTTTTCTAAAATCTAGTGTTGAATTTAGTAACAGGTTCATTAGGCAACCTCTTGATATTATTGAATTCACTCAAAATATAGCTCTGACTTTTCTTGTCACCATATTGCTCTTTGAAACAATACTCAATATCTTTCCAATTAACAATAGACAATTTGGGAAATCTTTTGAACCATTCTCTACCATCTTCAGTTAATGACTGAACAAACAACTTAATAATGACATCTTCAGCTTCAACCTCATAATCACTCATCATATCAAGAAAAATCCTTAAATGGTCTTCACAAGAGATAGCATTATTTCCATCAAATTTAGGCAATCTTTTCCTCACTTCTTGTTGGATGGGGTTTGGAAAACCATGGATTCCATCAAAACATATTTTTCTATAGCCTTCTAATTGAATAGGTCTTCTTTGTAAATCAATTTTGGGGTGATTAGCACTGCCTTTCCTAGTATCATTCATATTATTACTAGTACTAGCATCGCCAACAGATTTGTTAAGATCTACTTTCTGTGAAGATGAAGACAAGAAAGAAATAGGCACCTTACTAGTATTTTGATTCGCATCATTAGATCCATCATCATCTTTAGGCATAGTTGTAGACTGCTTCTTGGTAATTTCTAGGAATTTGATCTTATTGTTCACCTCAACTATAATAGCCTCACTTTCTGCAATCTCAAATCTTTTGCATAAAGCATCCCTTTCTTTTCTTCTCTTTTCCAATTCAATATCAGAAAGTGACATGGAATCGTGGATTTGAATTGTCTTTATTGGCTCATTGATCTTAATACCAATCTCCTTTTGTTTTCCTTTGTCCTTAGCCCCTACAATAGGTTCCACATTTTTTACTCTATTGTTATCAACTTCTAGAGTAGTATAATTCCTAATATGTTGTATTATAGGTCCCTCTAGATTCATTTTCTAAGTTTCCAAAAAATTCTGCTCTTGCCTCTTAAGCTATTCAACTTGTCCCACAATCTTAGGCTGCCATGCACTAGCTGCTATCATTTTTCTTCTTTAGAGTAGTGATTTGCCTAAGTAATTCTTGCTTTTCTTCATAAGCCTTCGTGATCTTTTCTTCCATTTCCTTTTGAAATCTCTTATTTATAGCTTCTTGCTCAGCAAGCTGTGCTTTCAAATTTTCATTCTCATCAAGATTAGGGATAGTGAATTTAGACCCAGATGTTTTCTCATCATTAAAATTTTCAGGTTCTAAGTGTCTAGGTCTCACCTTTTTAGGAGAATAATCTAACATGAAAGGATTTGTGCTATGCTAGAAAAGATTGTTACTAGTCCTATCCTCAAGACTAAATTCATGTGGTTGCATAGCCTTTTCCTGACATATCATTTCAGGGGTATCATAGAAATCATCATTAGACAAAATTGGGTGAGATCTCGGACCTTTGGAGAAAGGCACCTTTTCAATAGCAGAATGGTGAATGTTATCTTTCCCTACTATTTTCTCTTGTTTTGCATCTAATTTCCATTCACAGCCTAGTTCTATCTTCCTCTAGGAGGGAAATCAATTTGTAACTTGATTCCCAAGTTTTTACTCACATTTTCTCGTGTATTTTTCTTTTCCATATTTTGAAACAATAAATTCCTCGAATCTTGACACTGGTTAAAACCTTTTAAGTCACCACCCACTTTACCAAAATGGGAATAATTTCTAGATAGATCACAACCACTTCACTAATAATCTATGCAAAGTGAAAATATCTTTCCAAAACCACGGAAAACTTCAGCATGAAATGCTTACTTCAAACTTTACCCAAGGTAAACATAGATCTTAAATGATATACTAGTTTATGACAACATAGAGTGTGTTCCCCAACAGAGTTTCCATTTTGTTGGCTCCTAATTTAATAGTTTTGGAAACAACCAAGAAACCAGACCAATACATCTAAGTTTAGAAAATTCCTATAATGGATGCACTTGACTGCAGTCTTGGGCCAACTCTAAGGATAAATCCTTCTTCTTCTTCAAGCTCTGTTAGACCTAGGCAAGTGGAGCTCAGACTCTTTATATGGTACTAGTGTAAATACATGCAACTAAATCTAGAAAATAGATAAAATCCCTTAATCTTCTATGTTTATGCAAGAATTCATGGGTGAAATAGCTGATGACAGAGAACATGAACTTGATAAACTAAGTGAGGGAAAACTCTTTTAACTCTTAAACACAAAAGGAAAGATATTCGATTAAGATTTGTATCTCAACATCATCCAGGTATGCAACAAAAGAGAATATGTATCCTTCAAGTTGACCAGTCCCTTATCCATTAGGCATCAACTAAACCTTAACATGTAGATGGGTACCTAAAGTATACTCATATATTCAGGCATATGATCTATCTATTTGACTTGCAAACAGACATCAATCTTCATAACAACTCTTGTACTTATAATGAAATTCTTCTAGTGTAACCTATAACCCTATCAGTATAAAAAGGCATTTACTTGGTTTCTTTGTTCCAATAGAAAATTCATCTTGATATACAACCTTAAGGGGTTGCAACTGAGTCCAAGTTCTTTGTTCTCAAACACAAAACATTATAGATAATAGAAGAAGGAGATGAGAATCATAATGAAACTAAGAAAGGTGAAGTTCTTGTATTAATTTCATTGAAAACAATACATCATCTGCAGATCAAAACATAGAAAATATACAAAGAATGACTGTGTAATATAAAAAATGCCTCAAAAAGGAATACAATATGTTGTTCATAATAGGATAACACTAAGAAAATGGTATCACAATTATGAGAAAATCTCAGGAAATTGGAACCAGACTGGTCTCACAATCCTCCTAAATTCTTCAAAGAATTGGAACCCTTACAATAAGCAGAAAAGGAAGATATATAGGAGAGAATATCTTTCAGGAAATGTAATCTGGAATTGACATCTATCCTACTAAAAGAGCCTTCAATTTGGAGTTGCTGAAACTGAACTTCCCTATCTACCTGCAATTGAAAACCATAAATGAAGCCCAAAATATCTGATATATACCATGGGGAAATATCAAGAAATCATCAAACTGTACTGAGGCTCCAAAAATCTGATCTCAACATGTCACATTTGCTTTGCCATGAAAATCAACATGTGCTATGCCAAAAACATAACTACTCCCAACTACATAAAAAAAAAATCAATTGATCCTTATAATCAGATGAAAATATCTCTATATCTTATTGCAATTTCATTTGCAACATTAAATTTGCAATTTTCACTGAGAAGCCCCCAAAATTCTGCTTTTCTTTGTGAAATTCTTTGTATTATGATAGCCTTTTGCAATTTTGTGGTTCAATAAATGGTGTGATCATGAATTATATTCAAGCATTGAAAACACACAAATGAGCTCTGAACCAAATTAACTTCCATTAGTCATTTTTTCTCAAGTTGCATCATAATTTCAAATCTCACCCATAGATTTCATCAGATTAGACAGCTTTAATTCAAAAAAGTAATAATCTTTATTTCCTTAGGAGTAGGGCCATGAGTTGCATTACCACTTACCCACATTGCTTAAATTTCTTGCATGTTAAAATAACAGGTAGGTGCCAATTGTTGATCTAGACAAGATCAACAACTAACAAATTTACAGTTGACTAAGGCCTAGTCATCCATTCTAACCAATCTGAAGTCTCCATGTGAGTCTGTGCCTTCTGACAACTACCATGTAGGAAGGTCCCATATCATCTTCTAAGCAAGTGATTACTTGACATCATTCTTTCTATGTGTCAAGCTAGCGCATTCCTGCATTCCTTATTGAACAAGCATCTCCATATTGCAGAATTGTGCTAGCCGTTGATCTTCAAAAGATCAACATTGACACTGATTATACCTTTAATCCTTTTGAGTTGGGAATAGTTATGTCACCATGGACACGTGTCTGCATGGTGCATACTCGCATTCCTTAAATTTCTTTCAAGTTCTCAATGTGGCAAGCACCCTTCGTTGATCAAAACAAGATCAATGGTGTAAGAAAAATCTGCACTTTATGGTTTCTTCATCTACTTGGGCCAATGAAATGACTACTTCCAATTCTCGTGCTTCAACCAATTTGACTACTGCATTTATCTCTAAAAATTTCTATGCTCATAAAAAAAGTACTTTCACTTGGGCATATGTGTCATACAGCATGGCATGACTCAGCATTTTCCCTTAATCATTGGCCCCACTGTGACATGCAGCGCAAAGGCACATACCCACATTCCTTATTTCCTAAGTATTTTCTTAATGCGGGCATGTGCCAGACCTCGATCTTTGAAGGATCCATAGTCTAACAAAACTTCAGTTGATCTGGCAAATGAAACACTTTATTTGCATAACTGGTAGTACATATTAGCAATTGTTTTACAGCTTGGTACACCACAACACACACTAACAATTCTCGGCCCCACCTTGCTATGTGTCACCAAAGTGCATGCCCACTTTATTTCAAAGCCTTTCATATCAACCTTCTGACTAGTCACTACCTTGCTACCAACAAGTTGCATAGATTTTTCGATGGTGAGTTAGCAAGTTGCCAAAGAAACTTCAATTCTAGTGACACCATTTGTGAATTCCTCCTCGTGCATCTTTTCTAACACTAACAATCCTGGGAGATAGCATGTGACCATAATTCCTTCATATTAATATAGTTTTTTCAATGTCGGACTTCATTTTTAGCACCAAGACATAGTTCTTTGATGGTCGCTACATCACTATAGGAAACAACCTCTCAACTTTTTATAGTGAGTACGCGACATCTGTTGATTCTAACAAGATCCAATGGAGGGATAAGATTTTTCAAAAGGAATCAACAATGACCTCAATGTAGGTGGGAAAAAATATTTAGTTTTTGTTAAGAATTTCACACCAGGATAAGATTTAAAAGGTAAGACCTAGGGTTTTACACAGTTCTTAAAAGATATCAGAAATACAAGACCAAAACCCTAAAACCCTAGAACCTAACAAAAGAACTCAAATCTGATTTTTTCACCATGATTCTAAGAAAAATTAATATGTAAAAAATCAGACAAATAGGAAGTTTTAAGAACACTGAAGGTCGCTATTTTGTGATCGAAAAATCTTTGCACCTCGTCGATAGTGACATAGTGCCTAGCCTACAAATGTGCATGCAACAGAACCCAAATCATGTGATGTCACAACAAGGATTAGAATATTAAATTATATGCCAATTTGATAGGACATTTTCACGTCATCAATAACATGGAACCACACCCAAGTCAGAAGTCAGATGAAAGATAATGACCATTCAATTGAATCAGATCAATGATCATCACGAAGTCATTATGGAAACTTGTGTGCTATTTACTCAATGTGACATGGTGACTGAGGGACTCACCATAGTTATATGGATGTAATGTAGTTCCCTCACCTTTAGATTAAGCTTAGCCATAGTCACTATGGAAAGTTGTTCTAGTTTTAAAAATAGTGACATAGTGAGTAAAAAAAATGGATAGGAGACCCACTACATTTGTATTAAGTAATGAATCAAATATCTATCGCTCAATCAAGATGAAATTAATGGTTGTCACTATATTGCATAGGCAATATACTCACTCTTTATGTATAGAAAGATAGCAACTCAGTGACACGTGTCCTCAAGGATTAGTGGGTCCAATTTGAAATGCCAACAATGAAGGAAAATTATAGGTGTCAAATTTTCATTGGATTGACTACCAGCATGTCAAGTGGAAAATGAGTCATCCCTATTTTCACTCCTAGATCCAGGGATTTTTTAAGATCAATGGTGTAAATTTAAATGTAGAAGGTGGTGCCATATTGTTTCCCTTACAGTTCATTTTTGAGGAATGAAAGCATCACATGCAAGCAAAAAATAGAGTATATTGTAGAAGATCTTGCCATTTCCATCCCACATGAACAAGATTTCAAGCTTCGAAAATGGAAGAAATTAGTGAGAATTATTGCTGGTCTTGATCAAGATGTGAAACAATTTCCCATTGTTTGCAAGACATTGTAGAATTACAGAGAAGAACAAGCAAGAAAATCAAGTAAATTCCTATATACTATAATCTTTGTAGCAATTTAGTTTTTTGCAAACTATATCCAGTATGCCTCCCAAGAAGGTATTGTCTAGGCAAGAAGATTATTTAGCTAGGAATATCCATGATGACCTACTTGAATTTCTCTTTGAATCTACCAATGAAACTGTGAAAGTCAAAAAGTTAACCTCGTTAAACCCTAGGCTCAAAATTGTAGATGGGTTATATGATAAGGGGAATTGGGTCTGGGATGCCATAACTTCTCAAACTGGTCTTTCTTTGTTTAAGAAATGGTTTTTACAAAGGAATTTATTTGCCCCACATACCAATATCTAGAACTTTGACTTAGGAAAGTTAGTAGTTCCAAGTGTTTTTATGGATTTTGACCTTTTGCAATTTGTTACAAAAAATTATGATCAGCCAAATAGAGTAGTGAGAAGAATTGATGGAAAAATTCTAATCACAATCAACCTAGAGGAAATTCGAGAGGTATTTGGTTTAGGGCCTCTGACATACTATCAGGTACCCCTTAACCTACAAGAATTAGAGAAAGAAAATATGTCAAAGAAGGATGCAATTAGGCAAGGTACATTGAGGGCACATATAGGAAAAATTAGAAATTTGCCAACAATTATAGCATCCTCTATGGAACCTTTCGAAAGGGCATATTTCAATACCAGGGCTATGGAGGTGTACAAGACTCTATGTAGAGTTTTTTGAAGATGAAGAGGATTTTATGCCCATAGGTTTTATGTAGATGATCACTTAGATTTCCTCTTTTAGTGTGGATGTTATTTTTTATTTTGCCTCCTATTTAGCAGAAGAAATTCACATTGGCCTAGTTGGGATTGCAAGAGGCATGGTGAAGAAATTTTTTGGTCACTATTCCTTGTTGATGCATATGTTTTTGTTCAAAGGAGTAACATATTTTGTCAAGGAAATGAAATTGAATAGAGAATAGGATGGAGAAGCACTACCAATCCAATGATGGAGTGCAGATATGACCTGGGAAGCAAAAAAGGCTAGTTTTGTCAGCTTTGATAGGTACTTTGCTTCAAAGTTGAGGTGCCTATTATTAATTGACAATCCCAGAGTTCCTAAGGCACTGGTAAGTCTTATTAGGCCCCTATCTAATCTTGTTGGTTTGAAAATGTCACATAATTGGGGAGATGTTATCCCATACTTAGTTTCAACTATCTTTAGGATTTATGGGTTTAGAGGTACTCCTCATGTATTACCTTACCAGTTGCAGTTGAAGGTAGGGGTTGCTGAATTTTTGTGGCAGCTAGGAGGATTAGAGAAAATGTATTTGTTGAAAAGGAAAAGAGGGTCAATATTCCCAACTTGCACTGTAACCCACTAATTTGTGATCACAAAAGGGGGTTGGCTTTCTCTGTATAAAATACTAGATTAGTAGAAGATGGCTATATCTCATCCCCATTTTTGTGACACTAAGGGATTCTATAACTTGGCCTTTAAGCATATAGCTAAGTTGGGAAAATCAATCATTAGTCCTATTTTCTCGAAGACATAATAAGAAATGATTTCTCCTTGCAAGAATAGGAAACCAAGAAAGAAAAATGGAGAGTGTTCTCAAGAGTTTTCAATTTTATTCATTATTTTGATGAAAAGTATAGTCCTCTAGGTAATGCCATTACAAAGACAGATAGGATAAATAAACTCATGATTACTTTGCCTGAGACAATGGAAACTATGAATGAGAAAAAATAAAATTTATTAATACTTATCCAAATAAGGTGAAGGAGGTAATGAGGAGATTGGAATTCACTCCCAATCTAGGGCCAAGACAATTGATTGTCCGGAAAAGGCTAGGGTATAATATCATTCAAAATAAAAAGGCCACTCTAGATAAGGGAAAACAAATAATAGCACCTACTCATGTTTCTCTAGAAGAAAGACCTGATGAGCCCTACCCCAAGAGGGAAAAATTAATGAAAAAATAGGGTCCTCAAATTGAGGAATATTTAGCTACATAATCCCCTTTGTGGATTGAAGAGGAACAACTTACTAGAGACCAAATTGAACAACTGGGGTCAAAAGGAGGAATTTTTATTACCTAGGTAGAATTAGATGAAGGAAACCCAGAGGAGCCTTATATGCCAAGCCTAGAGTTAACAATAGCAGATTTTAAAGTAAGGGAATTAGACCATATGATAGAGCAAGCTAGTCAATAATTTTTGTGAGATGATAGTTTTGTTAAGTTCAGAGCTTTCCACCAATTTGAATGGAGAATAAACATAGGAAAGTATGAAGAAAGATGTATTTTTTGATTCTTTAAAACAATTTATTATTATTATTGATAAAGTGGTAGAATATGTGATCAAGAAGAAAAGTGATATTCTAGAGTTCAATTGGCTAGATGACACATATTTTGACAAGTGGATGGCAGATATTGCTTCTAATGAATAGTTTGAAGGAGCTAAAAGTGATGATGATGAGACACATGAAGATGAAATACATATCATTGACTCACTTCTGCTAGTGCCTGGGAAAGTAGAAGATGAAGAAGGGCAATAATCTCATATGAAAGATACGGTGGACTAGAAGGATGATTTGGAAAAAATGAAACCAAATATAACTATCACTTTGGCAGTACATGATGATATAAGTGGAAATGCTAGAGTAGAGGTGAATTTGTAGGAATTAGAGCCTAACACATCATTGACAAATTTGATAGCTACATATGCTGAGGATTTAAAGTGAATAAAGGCCAATCATTAGATTTGTAGCATTTGAAGATGTAACAGAAGAGGGGCCTACCAAGAGAATAACATGATGTATTACCTTTTCGTTACACAAAATTTTGTCTTTCTTTTTAAGAAAAATGTAAATATATTTTGTAATAGGACAACTGTCAGTTCTTTATGCTTGAAGCTTGTTGCATCTCACACTATATAAGTGAGATTCCAAGGCTACAGAGTGGTTCAATTTCTAATACAATTTAGTTTATATTTAGTATGGTTCGGTCTAGTTAAATGTATGAAAAAATTATGATGTATTCTCTCTACAAATACTTGGAATATATTGACATTATAGGGGTCTAATGTGTTTTCTAGAGTCATTTAGAGTTTTATTATAATTGTATGCAAATCTTCAAAAGGAGATTAATACAAAATTGAACTATTCACATATCTGTTCTTGTTGAATTTTGTTTCCTTTGTTATTACCTAGTTATTCTGATATTACAATTCACTTAGGTTGTATGTTAGTTCATTATTGCTATTGATTCAATGAATTAAGTAAATGCTTTAGTGAGTTTGATGGGATTTCTATGGTAATAGAAAGGATGTCTTTAAGAATTAATTCCAATAAGAATTGTGTATAATATTTGTTGTAATGCAACAAATCAGATATATAAATTGGAGTAGACTCTAAATCCTAATGGAATAGGCACTAATCTAATTAATCCAATCTGTAGATAGGTAGACCATGAAAAAGTACCAACTCTAAAATCAAAATCAACTTTCTTTTACTATTTGAAGAGTTTCAAGGATGGTCAACACTTTTTTTCATGTAACCTTTAAGCTTTAGTTAGCTACTATTGCTGGAAATACTTGCAAATCTAAGAAGAATTGTGACCAAATCTACTTATAAGAGGTGTACATCATCTATAAATGTCAAGAAATGGATAACCATTTATATATCATAGAGAGAAGATGAGAATCAAAATGAAACTAATAAAATTCTCATACAACAACATTCATTTTGAATCATCCCTTAGGTAAATCCACCTTGGTTCTACAGAGCCTAAAAGTTGGACCCAAATAGTATGCATTGTTGGATAATGTTGTCCTTGATGTCACACAAATGTCATATCAGTCATTAGTCTCAAGTTCACCAAGCTCAGACAGTCTACAATGCAATCTACAGTGCCAACCAACCTCACTCGGTCATCGAAGGAAATGTGGAAGACAGTATTAACCGAGCTAACTCGATCAACAAAGGAAAGGTGAAAGATAGTGTTCACTGAGCTCACTTGGTCAATGAAGGAAATGTGGAAGTCAGTGTTAACCGAGCTTCATTTGGTCTCCAAAGGGTAGTTTCCACCGAGCTCACTCGGTCATCAAAGGAATCATGGAGAAGTCAGTGTTAACCGAGCTTCACTCGGTCTCCAAAGCGTAGTTTCCACCGAGCTCACTCGGTTATCTCAGGAAACTCAGTACTTATTGAGTTCTCCCAGCGATTGAAGGATTGTCACAAAGTTTTTTGTATTAATTGAGCTTAGTCGGTTAATACAAGAATTATTTTCTGAACAAAGTTCACCGTGCAGGGTCGGCCAGTATAGGGATTTGCTAATCAATTACTTCTAGCCGACTGATGTAATTATTTGTTTAGTCAATGATTTGAGCTGACTAAGATAATCTGAAAGGTATATATGGTCATTCAAGTTATGAATTAAAAAGTGTGTGTGTGATTATGAAAAAGAAGTTATGAATGCAAATTATAGTATGAAAAGGCGAATGTTGAGAAAAGTTTGATGAAGGATCAGATGTGTTGAAGGAGCTATAAACTTATATTTGATTAGTAAGGATCCAGTCAAGCATAATAGAGATGTATAATCAGCAAAGATAAGTTGCACATTATATCAAGTCACTTCATTGTTTCTTTCTAACCATTGTAACAATGAATTCAAAATCTCTTAACAGAGTTGGTTTAACAGTCATTCAATAAATCCTCTAACAAGGTGACAGTTCAATTGAATTGTTCTAAAGACCTCTAGCAAGGCCACTCCTAACAAGGTAATTAAATCCTTTAATAGGTTCACACCTAACAGTGTGTTTTTGTAACCTTTAACAGGGTTGGCTCCTAACAGGGCTCACTTCAAAAGAGTGAAAAAATAGTATCTAGTTACATTGTTGGTTTTTCCCATATTAGGTTTCCATGTTAAAACTGGTGTCTCTTGTGTTCTTGATTGCTAAATTGCTTTGTGCATGATAACATATCAGTTCTTAATATTTATCATTTTTCGCATTATCAATTTTCAGCATTTTATATTAATCAGATCAAGGGTATATTCAGACATCTTAGGGACTATGAAAAGTTTTGTAGTAACTGATTCACCCCCTCCACCTCTTAGTTACTCTATTCTCATTTACAACAATTGGTATCAGAGCTTTTGGTGTTTGCAAGAAAAGATTTCAAGGATCTAAGCCAAAGATCAAGATGTCTTACAAAAGAGAAATTCCAAAACTCAAAAGAGATAACTTCTTCGCATGGCAAAGATTGATGAGACTTCATTTGGCTCCTGTTGGTGATACTGGACTGAAATACCTTGAAGAAAAATATGAAGAACCTTCTGGCACATTGTCTATCAATGGCATTGTTGAAAAGAAGACTCACAACAATATGATGATAGACATAGCATCCGCTCTTAGTTATGAAGAATTTGATGACATTAAGGACTGCAAAACTGCCTTTGAGATGTGGAACAAGCTAAAAGAGATCTATGGAGGAGATGATAATGTGAGAAGAGAAAAAGCAAAAAGTCTAAGAGGACAATTTGATCAAATGAGGATGAGAGAGGATGAAAACATTGCAAAGTATGTTGAAAGAGTTAAAACATGTGTGAGTGCAATCAAAGCATCTAGAGGTGATATCAAAGGAGAAATAGTTATAAGAAAATTTCTCAAAACCTTGCTTCCCGTTTATGCAATTAGAGTTTCTGCAATTCAGGAAAGAAGTTGTGAAGAAAATCATCAGATAAATCTTGAGGCCATAGTTGGAAGACTAACTGCATTTGAACTAGATAACTTTGACAACTATGTTCCAGCCTCCAAGAACATTGAATCAGCATTTCAAGCCAAGCTCTCACTCAAGGAGAAAAACAAAAAGAAGAAGGAATCTCAGTTAGAAAGTGAAAATGAATCAAACCAAAGTTTAGACAGTCACCTCAAAGTGATTGAAGCTCTACTAGCAAAGAAATATTCTAGAGGCAGAGGAAAATACAAAGGTAAAGTTCCTCTAATCTGTTTTTCTTGTGAAAAAATTGGTCATATTGCAGCAAGGTGTCCAAACAAGAAAACAATGATGAAAAGAAAGATTACAAATGGAATGGCAAGAAAGACTTCAAATCATCCAAGAACAAAGGTAAGAAATCATGCTTCATGGCTGAAAATTCTAAAGATTCTGATAATAGTGAGGATGAAATTGTTTATATTGCCATTAAAGATGATTCTGATAGTGATGAGGAAGATAAAATGGCACTTGTTTCTCATATAAGTAAGAATGATACATGGATTATAGACAGTGGTTGCTCACATCATATGACTGGTGATAAAACTAAGTTTGATCAGTTTGAAGACTATGATGGTGGCAATGTAAGGTTTGGTAATAATGAACCTTGTTTCATAAAAGGAAGAGGAAGAATCTATCTAACCAAAGAACTTGTATGTAATAATGCCTATTGGGTTGAAGGTCTTAAACATAATTTTCTAAGTGTGGCATAGTTACTCAATACTGGATTCAAGGTGGAATCCATGCATGGAAAGGCAAGACTGTTGAATGAGCAAGGAAAGCTGATAGGATCTAGCACCCAAACTAAAGGTAACTTGTTCTATCTAGAACTTGGTGAATGCTCATGTTTTATTGCTCAAATTGAAGAAAGTTGGTTATGGCATAAAAGGTTGTGTCATGTCAATTTTGATAACCTGGTAAAAATAAGAAAATTCAAGAAAGTAAGAGGCATTCCTAACATTAAGAAACCCGAGGTTGGTCTATGCAAGAATTGTCAGATTGGTAAGATGGGAAAGACTAGTTTTAAAAGTAAGAGCTATCAGTCTGAAGATATATTAGAAATTGTGCATACTAATTTATGTGGACCCATTGGAATAGAAAGCTATACTAGAGAAAATTTTTTCATTCTTTTTGTTGATGACTACTCAAGAATGATGAATGTCATGTATCTAAGGAATAAATCAGAAGCATTTGAGAAATTCAAATGATATTTGGCAAGAGTAGAAAAAGAAACAGGAAAAAGACTAAAATGCTTAAGGTCAAATAGAGGTGGTGAATTCATCTCACATGAATTCAACAACTTCTACATTGAAAAAGGTATTAAAAGATAGGTCTCAGCACTAGGAACTCCTGAACAAAATGGAATAGCTGAAAGAAGAAATAGATCCATCATGGATTGTGCAAGAACCCTGATGATAGAAAAGAACATTGCTATCAAATACTAGAAGGAAGCCATCAGCATTGCAGTTCATATGTTAAATCGAGTACAGTTGAAGAAGGACTCATTCAAAACTCCCTATGAATTATGGTATGGCTACAAACCCAATGTAAGTTATCTGAAAGTATTTGGAAGAAAATGTTATATTTTGAAAGAATCTAGAAAAGGAAAATTTGATGTAAAAGGTGATGAAGGAATATTTTTAGGATATTCTTGCAAAAGCAAAGCATATAGATGTTTAAATCTATCCACTCACAAAGTCATAGAAAGTGCACATGTGAAAGTTGATGAGTTTGCAGAAAAATCTGAAGAAGAAAGCAAAAAGGTACCTCAAGATTACAGAAGATTTGTTTACATTGAACCAGATACTATACCAAGCATACCGTTCACTCAAAAATCCTCAACTCCTAGGTCATCAATAACTGAGTTGCAAAAAGTTCAAACTGAGCCACAACAACACTCAAACATTACTGAGCAAGTGTCTACTGAGTTTGAAGCACCTGAGCCAATTCTTACCAAGCCAGAACAGCCTGAACATGAAATTGAAGCACAAGGAGATAGAAATGAAACTCATTCAAGAGGCAAAGAACCTGTATTAGCTAAATATATCAGAAGACATCATGCATCAGATTAGATCATTAGAGACAAATCTGAAGGAACCTTGACAAGAAGCAAGCTGAAAAATACTTGTTTACTTGCTGATTTTGAACCTAGAAGCATTAAAGATGCATTGGCAAATGATAGTTGGATTGAGACAATGAATGAGGAAATAGAACAGATAGAGAAGAACAAGACATGGACTCTTGTACCCAGGCCTAAAAATAAGAATGTAATTGTAACCAAGTGGGTATTCAGAAATAAGTTGATTGAAGATGGTAAGGTATCCAAAAACAAAGCCAGATTGGTATGCAAAGGATACTCTCAAGAAGAAGGCATAGATTATGGAGAAACCTTTGCTCCTATTGCAAGATTGGAAGGAGTCAAAACCTTACTTGCATATGCTACTCACAAAGGATTCAAAGTTTATTAGATGGATGTCAAGTCAGCATTCCTCAATGAAATACTGGATGAAGAGGTTTACATTGAACAACCTAAAGGTTTTGTTGATCCAGATAAAAAGAACATGGTCTGCAAATTACACAAGGCATTGTATGGTCTGAAACAAGCCCCTAGAGCATGGTATGAAGGATTGCATAATTATCTTATTCAGATTGGTTTTCAAAGAACTAATGATAATAGTAGCTTGTATATAAAGGAAGGACCAGATAATAAGATTGTCTTGGTAGAAATATTTGTAGATGATACTGTTTTCACAGGGCATGATGATCTTTGCAAAGAATTTTCAGAACAAATGAACAAGGAATTTGAATTGTCTATATTTGGTGAAATAAAATTCTTTGTTGGTCTTCAAATTCAACAAAATAAGAATGGCATCTACATCACTCAATCAAAATACATCAAGGAGATATTGAAAAAGTTTGGTATGGAGGACTGCAAACCTGTTGGAACTCCTATGTGTACTGGATTGAAACTTACCAAAGATGATGAATCCAAAGAGGTAGATCAAAAATTGTATAGATCTATGATTAGAAAGTTGCAATACGTAGTTCATACCAGGCCAGATATTTCCCTTGCAGTCGATATTGTTGCAAGATTTTCAACAAAGCCAAGAGAAACTCACCTGATGGCAATCAAAAGAATAATGAGATAACTAAAAGGAATTGAAGATTATGGCTTATGGTACAAATTTGGAGGTAATTTGGATTTGAAAGTGGTTACTGATGCTGATTGGGCAAGAAACCTTGATGACAGAAAAAGCACAAATGGAGGAGCATTATTTGTTGGAAAAAGATTAGTTTCTTGGACAAGCAAAAAGCAGAATTGTACATCCTGGAAATCTACAACAGAGGCAGAGTATGTTGCTACAGCAGTAAATTGTTCAAATATTGTTTGGTTTAAGCAGTTATTGCAAGGAATGAAGATGGAAATCAAAGAACTAGTTGTCATGTTCTGTGACAATACTAGTGCAATCAACATATCTAAGAATCCAGTGATGCATTCCAAGACCAAGCATATTGCAATAAAATATCATTTTGTCAGAGAATTGGTGCAAGACAAGGAGATCAGATTGGAACATGTCCATACAAAGGAACAAATTGTTGACATATTCACAAAACCTTTACCTAAGGATGCATTTTTGTATCTCAAAGGTAAGTTAGGGGTCATTCCCCTATCTGAAGTCCACTAAAAATAAGTTCTAGTGATGCATCAACGCATACAAGATTGAAGATCTATCTGTTGATGTAGTTTAATTAGAAATCATTGCATATGAATCAGTATTAAAGGTACATTACAATTCACTTAACTTTTTTTTTCTTTGGCATGTGTTGTCAAAGAGGGAGAGACTTACTGTCATATCCTTTTGAAATTTGTGACATTTGAAAAGTTTTCCATGAAGTCCCTTAACAGAGGGAGATTATTGAAGGAGGGAGAAGTCTGTTATCTTGTTGGACTTGTTTTCAAAATTTCATTCTGTTATGACATGTTGGGTTGCCATCAATTCCAAAGAGGGAGATTGTTGGATAATGTTGTCCTTGATGTCACACAAATGTCATATCAGTCATTAGTCTCAAGTTCATCGAGCTCAGACAGTCTGCAATGTAATCTACAGTGCCAACCGAGCTCACTTGGTCATCGAAGGAAATGTGGAAGACAGTATTAACCGAGCTAACTTGGTCAACAAAGGAAAGGTGAAAGACAGTGTTCATCGAGCTCACTCGGTCAACGAAGGAAATGTGGAAGTTAGTGTTAACTGAGCTTCACTCGATCTCCAAAGGGTAGTTTCCACCGAGCTCACTCGGTCATCAAAGGAATCATGGAGAAGTCAGTGTTAACCAAGCTTCACTCAGTCTCCAAAGCATAGTTTCCACCGAGCTCACTCGGTTATCTCAGGAAACTCAGTACTTACCGAGTTCTCTCGGCAATTGAAGGATTGTCACAAAGTTCACTGTATTAACCAAGCTCAGCCCGTTAACAAAGGAATTATTTTTTGAACAAAGTTCACCATGTAGGGTCGGCTAGTATAGGGATTTACTGATTAATTACTTCTAGCCGACTGATGTAATTTTTCGTTTAGTCAATGATTTGAGCCGACTAAGATAATATGAAAGGTATATATGGTCATTCAAGTTATGAATTAAAAAGTGTGTGTGTGATTATGAAAAAGAAGTTATGAATGCGAATTATAGTATGAAAAGGCGAATGTTGAGCAAAGTCTAATGAAGGATTAGATGTGTTGAAGGAGCTATAAAGTTGTATTTGATTAGTAAGGATCCAGTCAAGCATAACAGAGATCTATAATCAGCAAAGATAAGTTGCACATTATATCAGGTCACTTCATTGTTGCTTTCTAATCATTGTAACAGTGAATTCAAAATCTCTTAATAGAGTTGGTTTAATAGCCATTCAATAAATCCTCTAACAAGGTGACAGTTTAGTTGAATTGTTCTAAAGACCTCTAGCAAGGCCACTCCTAACAGGGTGATTAAATCCTTTAACAGGGTCACACCTAATCGTGTGTTTTTGTAACCTTTAACAAGGTTGGCTCCTAATAGAGCTCACTTCAGAAGGGTGAAAAAATAGTATCTAGTTACATTGGTGGTTTTTCCCATATTGGGTTTCCATGTTAAAACTGGTGTCTCTTGTGTTCTTGATTGCTAAATTTTTTTGTGCATGATAACATATCAGTTCTTAATATTTATCATTTGCTGCATTATCAAGTTTCAGCATTTTATATTAATCAGATCAAGGGTATATTCAGACATCTTAGGGAATGTGGAAAGTTTTGTAGTAACTGATTCACCCCCTCCCTCTCTCAGTTACTATATTCTCATTTCCAACAATGTACACATAATTGTTAATGGAAATTAGCTAATCCCTAGATTTTTGAGCATTATTACTTTGGTATTGAGCTTTTTTTTTCAATAGTTTTTTTTAAAACACCAACAGAAAAATCAGCCAAAACCAGTTGAAGCTGAGTCAATAGTAGCTGCCGAATGAGGGAAATTTCTATTGGTATCAAGTAAGGATAATTCGTATAATTTCTGAGTGATGGGAAAACCAATGGATGCCAAGTGAAACAGAAATTGCATAGAAGACGAGTTTACAGTTGTACATGTACCATGCAATAAATGTTATATTTTGAAAGGGTACAAGGGAAAATTCTACATATTTTTCATCATTATGAACATTGAGAAAGAGCAAGCAGAGTGAAGAAGCAATTTTCAAGAAAGAAAAAATAATTTTCAGAAATCAAAGTGAAGATCAAACATTAGATCATCGATTTCAAGGTATTCTTCATCTACCGAGCTACGTAGTTTACATATTTTTTAAAACCCTAGTTTGAAAAATGGCTTCAAGTTTTAATAATTTAAGGGAGAAGGAACCACTTGAAGTCCAATTAGTTAGCAACAAAGTAAAACAACTAGACTTTAGGGCCATACCAAAAGTTGGATACAAGAATGATCCAATAGGTGCATTATCAGTTATTCCACCTAAGGTTGTTATGGTTAAAGATGTGAGAAAATTCTATAATTGCAAGGTAGGAGGAATTGTAGGTATAGAAATTAGATAGGCATATGATAGGCTATGTGAAGATGGAGTGTTAAAGGAATAATTCAAAATTGTAGAGAGGAAGGGCTTAACATGTTCCCTAGATTTTCCAATTGTCTTCAAAATTGAATGGATTGGAATTGTTCAAAGAAGAATACATGATGGATGTTTGTGGCTAGAAGGTGGACCCATCAAAATTTCAAAAAAAATTATACATAGGGTTACAAGATACCCAACCCTAGATTGGCCTAAGACTTTGAGAAGTGACTCTAAAGAGGTGATAGAGCAAAATACAAGAGCAAAGTGGAACAAGAGAGGAATGACTATTGACACTATCAAAGATCCACTTCTTGATTTTGTAGTGAGAGTCATATCACATAAATTCTATTAATCAAGAAAATTGAATAGTGTTCCTTGTATAGAAATTGATGTAGGCTACAAGATAGTTAAGAAAGATCACACTTATGATCTTGCAGAACTACAATTGCAGCAAATAATGAAAAACTTAGGAGCAATAAGGAAGTCTAAAAGTGCTCAATGTAAGTTTTGTTACATACTAATATGCATATTTTTCTATATACATAATTAATTCCCATATTTTGGTAGAGTAGGATGGAAGACCAATAGGTTAGTTTCTATGCAAATAAACAAGTATATTAAGAAAATGGGGGAAAATTTTGAGTTAGTAATGACTAGTTATTTTGAAGATTTCAAGAAATCCATGAAACAAAAGTTGAGAATTCATGTTTTCCTAGAAGAGAAATATTATAATGACATTTTATTTCTTGTGGATATTGACTACACCTTCATCCAGGCTGTAGTACCTAGAGTGAGATGGTTAAGTCCTCTAGGTTATGAAATAAACATTGATGAAGCATCAGCTACCATCATTGTGCTTCTTGAAAAAGAAGTTGATAAGATAGCTAAAAATTTTGGTAATTATGATGTTGTCAAATAAAACATTGAAATGGAGTTGAAAACTACCTCAACCTTGAAAAAGAAAGACAAAATGGTGAGGAAGCTGAAAGCCAAATTTGGAGAAGGTGTTGAAGATGAAGATGATGATGAAGAAGAAGAAGAGGAAGAAGAAGAACAAGGCCAAGAACCTCCTTCCATAACCCAAGGCATGGGTGAAGATGTAGAAGAAGAAGGTGATGAGGAGAAATAAGCCAAGAAAGCACCAACCAAATAAGAAGCAAAGAAGAGGAAGGCTAAAACACAGCCTGCAATACAAACAAAGGGAAAGAAAGCAGCTAAACCAAGCCCTGCAAAGATGACTACTCTAGCTACAAGAGCCAGCACAAGGGTCACCACTCAAAAGGCTAGTGAACAACAAGGTCCTATGTAGAAGAAGCCTAGGAGAAAATATGTGGCACAACCAAAGATTGATGAAATGACCAAGTTAGTTCAGAGTGGTAAGTCATGCTCCCAAATCTAATCTTGAAAACATTTGTGACAATGTTAGGGATAATGTAGACATAAAAAGATTTAAAAAATATTGAATTTAATAAACTTGGTAGAGAAGACCAGAATATGTTAGAAGAATCAGTATATGCCATGATGGAAAAATTCAAGAACACACCTCTTGAATTTGATAACACAATGCCCAAAGATTTGTATTTAATTGTTGAGAAAAAATGGCACTATTGCCTTAATATGGAAAAGGAGATAAGAGAATCTACATTGGCACAAGTGATGCCAGAATTGTCAAAAGGGCAAATCATGAAGGTAAATAAGAAAGATGGTAGCAAATTTGCACCCAAGTATAGAGCCTTCAGCATTTTGCAAAACAAGATTAAAGATGTTGTAAGGAAAGCCACTCTATGGCTTGACTACTATCAAGGAAGGAGAAGAGGATCCCTTTGAGGGAATGAATAATGGAGAAGATGAGGATGATGATAAGGAAGGAGAAATTGAGAAAGAAAAGGGAGATAATATAGTGGAGGAGGCACAATAGAAAAAAGGATGAAATGGCAATAGTCGAGGAGCAAGAAATAGAACAAAGTGTGCAAGACACACAATTGTCAACATTAGGCCCCCCACATGACAAAAGCATAGCTATAGACACAATAAAAGTGAAATATATTCCTAATAAATCACCTCAGAATATTAATCCATTAACTACAGAGGATTTGAAGAACATCCTTGACCAATCCACATTATAAGCTAAATTGTGTGATTATCCAGTATTGGTCAGTGTGGATGAGCTATAGAAAGCAATAGCTAACATAACCATGGATAAGGTGAATACACAAGAACCACCTTCTATCATCCCTATAGCTACTAGTGGTTAACCTCCAGTGCAAACATCAAAGGATACATTAGCAAAGGTTGACACCATAGTAAAAGTTGTTATGATTGAACAATAGACTTGGACTATAGAAGAGCCTACAAATGATCAAGAGGATTATATACCTAAAGCAAAAACACAAGGTGTACCTCAATTGATCATAATTGATCAGGGAAAATCTAATGAAGAGGACATACCCAAGGAAAAGGAGTAGGAAGCCATAAAAACATTGGTTAATTTACCAACAACTGGCACTCCTACCAAAGTCCTTCAGGAGTTGACCACTGATGTAATGCCACTTCAGATTTCTACACTAGGCTCGAGCTCAACAAAGGTTGCAAGGGTACTTCAGTATGGAACCCAACACTAGATGAAGAAATAGTTATACTAAAATATGACTTTGCAACCATGTCCTTAGAACATATCAATATAATGCAAGAGACATTAGAGACAAAGAAGAAACAAGAAATACTCAGAAAAGAGTATAAGCAAAGGCAAGCACTTCATGAGATCAAAGACATCTTCTTAGATGCCTTCAACTTCCAAACACCTGATGAAACCAAGCCTATATTAGAACAATTTTCAGAGATTGTTGAATAGGTGACAAATGAGGACCAAGATACCAAAGCAAAACTCATGGAATGGTTTGAAAATAAATTCCAAGGTAAAGTTAATAAGAAGATATCAAGTGAAATAGCACTATCACAAGTGGAACTAGCTACAAAGATTGAAAAAGTGAAGAAAGTACTTGAGAGTATATTCTCACTATACACAAAATTGTGTGACCCCACACTCTTCACATAAGAAACGTGCCAGAGGATTTTAAGTCTGGAAAGAAACCTAATGATATCAAGCATGCAATTTCCACAAAGCCTAGCTCAACGTGAGAAGAATTTCCATACAATGCTTCACACACAAAAGGAACTAGCTATAATAATGGCAAATGAGGCTAATACAAGAGCCAAGCTAGTCCACATTCAAGCTTCCCTGACTCCTCACATAGAAATACTATAGAAGGAACTAACCTATGCTGAAATAGTGCTAAAAAAAATCCTAATCTTTCAACTTTGGATGGCTTAGTTCATTGTGTAGTAGAGATAGCCATCCAAATCAAATCCTTAGATGTTGCAATAGACAATTGGGATGTTGTTCTCAAAATTATAGTGGAAGTTAACAAGAATTTACTAGATAAATACAAACTTAGTGTATAGACCCTTTGACATTGGTATCAAAAAGAAGGAGATAAATGTAAGGAGGAGATAAAATCTAGGGGGAGACATGTGAAAGGGGAGATAAAAGTAAATAGAGAGAAGAGAAAAAAAAGGGGGAGTAAACAACAAAAAAGAAAAAATAGGGCATATCAGATAAAGAGTATCAAAATGATTGAAGACAAAGAGTATTAACATGAAGCAAATCTAGTGAGAAAAAAAATTTGGATACAGAATGGGCACATTAACTTAGGGGGAGTTACAAAATTTTGAGGTATATGATATTGTAGAGTTTTAATTTTTTTGAAGTTTTGTACATATGTTGAACTATATGTATACTATACTCAAGGACATTACATTTGTTATGAATAGTTAAGTATTTTTGACACTCATGTCAAAGGGAGAGATTGTTAATCTCAAATTGGTTTTGACAATTGAGTGTCAACACACTTAAGATATTTACTAAGTTCATGCCAAGCTAGTAACATATGCTGAGTATAATATGTATAGATACCAATTTGTAATGAGTTTCGAGTCACTCATGTGCCAAGAAAGTTGAATTTTCAAGTGAATAGTTAATGCTAAGCAAGTTTAAGTGCTAAGTAAGACAAAATTATAGTAAGTGTCGAGCATCAATATTGTCAAGTGTTGAGTAACACAAAATGGACCTAGTTGTTTTTCATGGCACAAACAACTATGTAAACCATTTTTGAGCAGACTTATGGATAGATCTCGAAGCTTTGAAGATAAGGTTGAATCTATTTGGATTTCCTATGTGATTAATATGCAACCAATCAAAAAAATGGAAGGAATCTCAATCATAGATTCATACCTAAAACTAAGCCACCAAAGTATTTTTAAAGGGAGACAAAGCCCCATAATTTAGCATGAGTATTAGTGAAAGTGTATGAGAGGAGGTGATGCTAGCAAAGATTTGAAGGAAATGAAAGGGATGAATTGATCAGTATACATTCACTTAGAAGTGTGAAAGAATTGCAAAATCAATTTTTAGAATAGTGGAGAAACTATACAGCATTGCTACAACAGATCAAGAGGATCAAGATGGACAAAATTGTGATATGAATTCAGCAAGGCAAAGTTGAAAGTGTATTAGATCAAACATTCTACTATTAATTTCTAACAACTGTATCAACAGGGTGAAATCCTTTGAACTAAGGTTGATTTAACAGTCATTGTAAAATCCTTTAACAGGGTGACATTCCAAGTGAGTGTTCTAAAGTCCTTTAGCCAGGCACACTTTTAATAGGGTATTAAAATCCTTTAATAGCATGGGATCTAAAAATCATTTATAAGCCTTTAATAGGGCAGATCATGAGAATGGCCAAATTATGTAACCTTAATAGGTGAACTTTATTGCTATAGTAGTGAAGAGTTGAGGGTGTCATCCCCTTCCCTATTTTACCTTCTCATTGGAGGGTTTCTAGGTAATCATAGTTGGTGTCAAGTGTTTATGTGGATGCATTTACTTTACATGTTATTTCAATATGTTTATGCATGCATTATTTTAAAAGTTTTATTAGTTAAAGATTATTACATTTGATTCACCCCCACCCCTAGAAGTATACATTTCCCATTTGTATTTCCAAAAATAAATAGGAAAATGAAGGTTTGAAAGGCTAAAAAAAGAGGTAGCTACAAATCCTATCTTAGTCTTGCATAGTTTTGAGAAACTATTCATTGTTGAGTGTGATGCAAACAATGTTTCTACTGGGGTAGTTTTGAGTCAAGAGGGAAGACCAGATGCCTCTTTTAGTGAGAGTTTCAATGAAGCCAAGTCAAGGTATTCTTCATAGATTTCAAATTTTATGCACTTTTCCAAGAACTTAGGAAATGAAAGCATTATCTTTTGCCAAAATAATTTGTTGTCTATACAGATAACCAAGCATTGAGTTATTCTAACTCACAAGAGAATTTGAGTTTAGGGCACATTAAATGGGTGGAGTTTTTGTAATCTTATACCTTCACCATCAAGCACAAAAAGGGTCAAGTCAATAAAGTTGTTGATGTCTTAAGAAGGAGGTTTCTAATCATTCAAGAGATACAACTTGAAAGCATAGAAGTTGATAGTTTCAAGGACCTATATGTTGGAGATGAAGACTTCTTAGAGATTTATAAGATATGTTTAGAATATAATAATCATTTCCATAGAAAATGTTCTGATTTTACCTTGAAAAATGACATGTTATTCAAGGTCAGGGAATCAACTATGTGTTCCTAGAGGGTCTATGAGGGAGAATTTGATTTAAGAGAAGCATAATGGTAGTCTTAGTATATATTTTGGTGTGAATAAGACAATAGAGTTATTAGAAAGATTCTATTTTTTGCCAAGAATGAAAAAATATGTGAAAAGGTATGTGAAACAATGGGAAGTGTCTCAAAAAGAAAAATGGAAATCTACAAATACAAGTTTATATCAGCCTTTTCCAATACCTAATAGACCTTGGGAATGCATCACCATGGACTTCATTATTGGTTTTCCAAGAACAAAATCAAGTTGGGATAGCATATCTATTGCTGATAGGTTTAGAAAGATGAGCCATTTCATTCCTTGTAAAACCACACATGATGCAAGTCACATAGCTTATCTTTTCTTCAAGGAAATTGTAAGGATGCATGGATTCCCTATCAACATTATCTCAAATGGGGATGCCAAGTTCATGGGACACTTTTGGAAGACATTGTGGAAAAGATGGGTACTAATCTGTCTCATAGTTCATCTTGTTCGCATTAAGTTATTATTGCCATTAGTGACAACACTTATCTATATTAGTGTAGCTTCTGAGCTCAACATTTAGTTTCCTATGCTTACCAAGCATTCTAGTGTTAACCAAACTTTGAAGTGTTCAATATTTTACACCGAGTAGAATAGTGAGTATCGAGTAAATATAGGTAATGTGAAGACCAACAATGTCTACTGAGCTTCATAGTGTCTACCAAAGAGTAAGTTTGTGTCATAGAAATTTAGTGTAAACCAAGTGTTGGAAGAAGTAGTGTTTAATGAGTGAAGCAAGGTAAACTTAGCATGTAGTATCTATTGAGTGACACTACATTTACTAAGTCATCAATGGTCACCTAGTTCAAAACTACTTCGAGTGATCAGTATGGACTAAGCCTTCACTTCTATTGAGTACATGATGATGTTGTGTAATCTAGTGGACACCAAGTCAGTTCAGTGAACCTGAGTTATTTACTATTGGGCCAACTTTGTAATGTGTTGTTCACTTGTATTTTGGCCAACCTTGTAGTTTTGTAAATTGGAAAGGTATATATGTAAGATGCATTGTAAGATATCATTGTATTGAAGTACTATGAAGTATCTTTGAGAAGTGCATGCAAAGGATTATCAACAGTAGTTTAAGGAATGCAACAAGGTCAATGCAAGAGCAAAAAAGTCATATATATCACATAAGGTGATCAGTGGATAAAGGATCTTATTAACAATCAGTTGTAAGTAGATCCACTTCTTTATCCTAATAGGTGAATCAGTTTCTAAATCCTTTAACAAGGTAGACTTAATAGTCTTTGTATAAATCTCTTAACCCAGTGCATACTTCATTGTATATTTGTAAATCCTCTAATAAGGTGGACCTAGCTGTCCTTTGTGCTCCTAATAGGGCACATCACCAGAAGTGGTCAATGTAATCCTTAAGAAGCCAAATTTGTGCTACAGTAGTGAAGTTTTTTTGGGTACCATCCCCACTCCAGTTTTACTCTCTATTTGGAAGGTTTTTGGGTCACCAAAACATTGTGTTCTTTTGTGTGATGAATGTTTTATCTTTTAGTACTAATGTATGCAATAACATAGATGAATTTGTGGTGAATTTAAAGAATAGTTTTGAAGTTACTAATTCACCCCTCCCCTCTCAGTAACTTATCTAGTCTTGAATATTTTCAACAATTGATATCAAATCATTGTGGTTCTTAGGATAAATTTTAAATTAACAAGTTAATTGAAAATGAAAAGCTAGATCTGGAGCTGGCTATAGTTCAACTCAAGGAAGCAAAGGAACATCTTTTTCAATCCCTAAAAAGAAGAAAGGAACTTGCAAATTAGATGAATGACCTCAAGTATGTTGAAGAAAAAATTGAAGATTTTTTTCCTTCAAGTAGCTCAAATGAAGAAAATAATGCAATCAAAGAACTTCTAGAAAAGAATGGATCTCTACAAGAGGAAGAAAGGGAACTCAAAAGAGAACAAGAAATTCAATCAGTCAAGCTATGTGAGATTTTGGAACAAAGGAATAAGGAAAAAGAAGACTTGGAGGAAAGAAACAATGAAGAACAAAATCAATCCAATTAGCATGAAGACCTTATTGATCAAACCACTGAAGCAAATGAAGAAATCAGGATTCTCAAAGCATAGAATGAAAGAATAAGAAATGATCTAAATTATGAAAGATAAATTAATGAAAGAACAATGAGAGAACTAAGATCTGAAAAGAAAATCATTGAAAAATTGAAGAATGACCTAAATACTAAAAAATAAATCAATGGGAGAATGATGAAATCTCAAGAAGACATGAATCAATTGAATCAGCAAAATGAGCAGAATCTTCATAGGCCAAAAGGTAAAGCAGGACTTGGATACAATGAAGAAGAAGGTGAATCTTCCAAGCAAGGTGCAAAAAGGAATAAAAAACCCTCATGCAATCACTATGGGAAAATTGGTCATACATCAAACAAATGTTGGAGCAATGGAAAAGAAAAATTCAATGGAAAGTGCTACAACTGCAATCAGCATCGTCACAAAGCTAATGAATGCAAGGAGAAACCAAAATTTGAAGGTAAATGTCACAAATGCAAAAAGCATGGTCACAAGGCATCTCAATGCAGATCAAAATCATTCAATCTAGCTAAACAACTTGAAAAGGCAATATTTGGATGGGACTACAATACCTAGTGCATATGTCATTATTGTGGAGAGTATGGACACACTAGTATAAATTGTGTAAGGCATCACCTAAGAAAGAAGGATACTATTATACGGTGTTATACATGCACTAAACTCAATCATATAGCTAAAAACTACATGACTATAAGCAAAGTTGAAGATGAAAAGAAAGTAAGGGATGACAATATAAGGAAACAAATGAAGCAGCAATGGATTCCTAAATCTACTGAGGATACAAGCTCAAATCATGGAAGTGAAGTCACTCAAGAGGTGGGTGACTCCATCCTCTCAAACTAAATTCCTAAGATTGTGTTGGATCTATACTCAACAAGAAAATCATAGCAGTTCCAAAAAATATGAAGAATGCAAATGATCCAATTAGTATTCTATATACACAAGGATCATAAAAAGGTTATCTTTCATAGAGTTGCATCATACTTCACCAAGGAAATTTGGTTGAAGACCTTACCAAGCGAGGTCGAGAGTAAAGGAAATTTGGTTTGTTTGCCAAGTTGATATTCTTGCCAAGTTAGGTCAGTAGACAATAGTCTGTCACGTACTATGTCATTATGGCACCAAGCATTTATGAAAATTTCTTAACAAAAGGGGTAATTTTGACTTCAATTTTTCACTATATTCATAGCATTCGAAGAGCAGAGCGATTTGAAAGAGCATTATAGTGTTTTCAAGAAATTTAGTGGAGATATTCACAAATTCTATCATCTATTGAGCAGTGATGGAATCTACCAGTGGAAGTAGCACTAAACCAAAGAAGGGTTCTAAAATATTGGTTAAGGGCATCGAATGGAAAGCACCAAACTTCAAGCTCATTTCGGTCATTGCTGAATCACTTGATCCTCATGGTGCTCAGTCAAAAATCCTGTCAAAGGTACTCTTTATTAATGACATAAGAACTCATTTTAAATATACTATTCAAGAAGTGGGGACATTAGAAATGGATAATGCCCTACCTAAAATGTGTGTTGACAAAGTTTTGAAACTCGAGCATAAGCATTTGGAAATGAAAGGATTAACTCATATCCCTCACTTGCCATGGAATTTCCAAGTAAAATGGATAAGGTACATATTGAGTCAGTTCCATAGTGGACAATTATGGTTGGAGCAACCCATTTTGATTACAGATAAAATGATACACAAGGTTATGAGTTTGCCAATGCTAAGCAAAGCTAAGACAACCAAAACCCTAGGTTGAGAGGAAGTACAAAAGAAAACCTTAGCCAAGTGGGATGGTAGAGGTTTGAAAATAAACAATGTCACTAACATAGAGCTTATATAGGTTTGGCATCCACATCATTGCACACAAGATCTATAGCTTGATTTGGTCGAACAGTGTTCCTTGTGAAGCAGTTGACCTAGAATACAAAGTTGTAAAGAAAAACCTTGAATATGATCTGTCAAATGTGTTATTGAAGCAATTGAACAAAAATATTGACAGTGTGAAGACTTCTAGAACAATCCTATGAATTTCAGTTCATTGCTTACTTGCTTATTCTTTTATGTTCAAAAATTCTTTCCATCTAAGGGCACAGTTGTGTAGAGGAAAGACACCCCTGTTCTTTATCAGATAAATGAATTTATTGAAGAAATGGGTGAAAATTTTGAAAGGGTGTTGGATAACTATTTTGAGGTGTTCAAAGAGAAAATGAACAACAGATTCTAAATCCCACCCAAGCTTGTAGAAGACTGATGACATGAAGAAATAGAAGTCTTTTTGGCCCTTTTTGTGAACATTTGTCTATAACATACTGAACTTTAACATCTTTTAGTATAAGTGTTTTAAACTTTTGATGTATAAAGTATGGACATAGGGCATAAAAATGATAATTGGAATTATATCTTAAAATGGGTTCATTTTGTAAAAAAATTTCTTCATGAATGTTTGATATTGGTAGATCTTCCTGCAGCCGAAGAGATTGCAAAAACTATTAGTTGAATAATTAATGCCTTTTCTTTGTAAACTAATAAATGCAAATAAATGTTTGCGGGAAGTTTTGTGTGCATTAAATGTTGATCACAGGAATACAAGCTGAGCTGGAGTTAATAAAAAAAAAATCGTGAAGGAATAGCACTAAGGCATTGGTGGTATTAATGAGAAGCATTATGACACCCTTGCAGCTAGAGACTTGGCGGCAAAGTCAAAAGGGACCTATTTTAATGAATAACAAAGAGGGATCTGATAAAGTAGCTAAGCAAGGAAGCAAGCATCAAAACGATCATTTAAGCACACAAAGCATGATACCTAGATTCCTAGAGGCTGTTTAAAGTCAGATAAAAGAGAAGATCTAGCATTTGCTATGATCTATATTTGTGGGGAATTTAAGGGATAATTAATGTCTTTACAATTGCATGCTTGAAGTCTTAAGTTGTAACTAAATTTCCTTTATGAGAAAGTCATAATTATAGGAGTTTGTTGTTTTCCTTCCTTTTAATAAGACCTTGTCTGTATCTATGAGGTTAAGTAGTGAGCAGACAGATAGAGTTGATAGACATCTTGTTGTTTTCCAAAGTTATTGTAATACTGCATATTTGAATGAATACATGACTTTGCTGAGTTTCTATACTTATGTTTGAGTTGATCTTTTCCTTCATTCTTTTTTGGGGGCCCACGTGGAAGTTGGATTTTACTTTGGTAAGTAGGAGTTAGACTCAGTTTTCTAAGTTAAGATTAGAACTGCTATTCCTGTAGCTACTGGAAATAGAACCAGTCACTATTCTTACAGTAGTAGGTGCATAGATGTATGGTTAAATAATTTGAATTCCCTTCCAAGTATTTTATAGTTGTCTTTCCTTTGGATAAACTAGATTTCCTTAATGGTTATTGCATTCAAGGTAGTAGTGACTTTTAGCAAAAACTAGACCATATACTTTGCAGACATCATCTCGAGTTCACACTCTCGGATTGACATTTAATGAAGATTAGCATAGTACTTTGGTAGTAAGGGATGTCAAATCCTATAATTGAAAATGTGTTATATTGATTTTAAAAAGACTACAAGGATGATATATGTTTCATGGTGGTCTATGATAGAGTGTACATTCAAGCAGCCATACCAAGTGTGGCATGGGTAAAACCATTGCTTTATGAAATTAACATTGATGAAGCTAGAGACATCATTGAGGCATTAGTAAATGAGCCATCAAATCCTAATCTTCCTACATTTGGCACATATGAGGAAGCCAAGAAGAGGATAGAGCTTAGTATTAAGATTCCTCAAGCTCTTAGCAGAGGCAAGAAGAGAATTGCTAAACTAAAGATAGTTGAAGGTCCTCTAACGCTTACCGAGGGCAAGGGTGAGGATGAAGAGGAGGAATCTAAAAAAGAAGAGGAAGAATCAGAGAAAGAGGAGCCAAAAAGGAAGAAAGGTAGAGTGTTTATCACCAAACCTTAGAAGCAACAAACTACAATGTTCACCAGGAGAACTAGGAAAGGTAAAAATGAACTAGTATTTATCCACTTTGAACCTACATTTGAGGAAAGAATGAAATAGCTAAGAGCTAAAGAAAGAATTTGCAACTTCAAAGTTCTCAAATATGAGACTCAGACTCTAGCTAAGAAAAAAGAGATTGAGGACTTAGTTATGGAAAAGATGGGTGTTTGGAAATACTCCCCTACACAAATGCAACCTCAAGTCCATGCAAATATTTTTGCTAAAATCAAAGTCAGATGGGAGAACATGGTGCAAACTTTAAAGGACATCTTTGAACAATAGCTGAGAGAGTTGATATGAAATCTGATCAAAAGTGAAGAAGGAAATAAAAGAGCATGAAGATAGATTGATTTTAAAGCTTAATACATGCTTCATATTAATGATGAATATAGAATCAGTGGTTAAGCATGATTTAGACATTTGGAAAGATATATATCATCTCAACAAGCCATCAGAAGTAACTATTGAAATTAAAGATGATGAAAACAGTGAAAACAATGATGATGATGACAATACTCCTTCAATCACAATTATAGCAAGAGAATTGCATGCTCTAATGGAGGAGAAGGAAGAAGAACAAAAGGAAGAAGAAGTAGAAGAGGAAGAAAAGGATCAAGATGATCCAGTCAAAATAATAGCTGAAGAAATTGCATCTCTTTTGCACACTCCATCAAATACTGTCACATCTATGGAGATAGCTTCTTCTAGTGAAATTGTGACTACAATAGTAACATCAATTTCTCAATCTTCACCAACCACCTCCAAGCTTTAGGTATCTACAATAGAAGTGTCAAGCACTTCATCCACTGAGATGACTGTTACTTCTTTAGCTATCAAGTTAGCTCCCTCTACTCCTACATCATCAGTAAGTGCAACAATGAGTTTTACAATTTTGTCTTCATCGATTCCAGTTAGCTCTACAGTTTCGTTTTCATTAGCATTGTAGAACTACATCTTAGTATGCAAAGAACATTAACAATAAAGTAAACATTCACAAACTAAAACTAAATTCACATATATGTTTAGACAAAGAAAAGAAAACAAGAAGTGCAAACCTCAAAAGAGAAAACACTCCATGCTTTCTTGATTTTGTAGATGTGTCCTTTGATGTGGATGTATGCTCAATTGCTTGCCCAATTGCTTCAATGGTGGAGATGGGTAATGGAAAATTGGTAGCCTTGTGAGCTCTCAATTTGGCATTATAAGGTTAAGATTGATGACTTTGGTTCTCAAAATAGCATGGTAACTTTAGCTCAAAGATTGTGATGAAATGGCTTGGGAAGGGATTCAATTTATAGGCTAAGGGCTTGAGGGATGGAGGGCTAAGATGCAAGGAGAGATGAAGGCTTAAGGAGGGCTAGGATGCACTTAAAGGAGAGCACATGGATTGTGCTTGTTTAGCACCAATGGGAAGGTGACACTTGTCACAAGGAGGATGAGTGTGAGAGGGTAGGGTAAAGTGTTGGTTAAAGGCATGATGAGTGGGGTTGAGTATGTAAGAGAGATGTAAGAGGAATGAGTGTGGAAGAGGGAAGAGTGTGGAAGATGGATGTAAGAGTCATGAGTGGGCTTGTAAGAGTCTTTTATGTTTTGTAAGAGCACTCATGACTTGGTGGTTGGGATTTTTTAGGGGAGACTTTGATTTGGTTTAAGAAAGTCTTAAACTTGTTTAGGGAATGTGACAAAATTAGGGGGTGGATTAGGCTTGGGTTTAGGATTAGATTAGAGATGCTAGAGATAAGCAAGTGGATGGCATTAATGAGGGTGGGTGAGTTAGTGGCTAAGCTTGGTTAGTATGGGTGGATGGGGTGGATTAGGCTAAATGGAGGATTAGGGATAAGTTAGGGGTTTTTAGATTTGAGGATTTTATTTATCAAATAGATTTATTTAATAAATGGGGATTTTTGGAATTAGATAGAAGAATAGGATTTAATTGATAAATGATAGGTTATTTGATTTATCAATTAGGATTATAGATGATTAATTAAATTAATCAGCTAGGGATGGCAAAGGATTAATTAAATAAGAATTTAATTAATGATTCATTTAGAGATAACTAAATAGGATTACCAACTTAGTGTAATCAAATTTAGGTGTCTACAAGCATTATCTGCATCCACTTCAATTCTAGTTAGTTTAGATATTTCTATGGGTATTCTACCTTGTGTGGCACCATTTTTGGGAACTGTTTCAGTTTTCAATTTGGTTAATACTCCTATTGGTATCCAATCTTTAAGTCCTATCTCATTTTTCAGTGCTAGCCCTTCTATCTCCACTATTGTGTCTGTTCCAAAGGTCAAGCTAGTAATCATAGAAGTAGAACAAAGGCAACCATTGAAACTTCTGATCACTAGAAATGAAATTGAAGAAGAGATTGACTTAGACATAGAGATAGAAATATCTAAGATTGACTTTGACATTGCTACTATTGAATAGATGAGGTTAGCAAGTCAACTCATAGAGAAGAAGGTTATGTAGAAATAGTTAAGGTCTAAAAGGGATAAGGAGTATAGAATAATTGAGAATACCAAGGATATAATTACAGAAGCGATAGGTGTTGAAGTGGATTCCACTCAACATATTTTGATTTAGTTAGAAGAGGCTATACAGAAATATAATGAGGACTTCTCTAGACAAGACGAACTAATTGAAAAGGCTAAAAGGAAGTTTGATGGCAAGGTGCTAGAGCATATTGCTCAACAGATTGCAATCAAACAAGTTGAGTTGTCTGCATTTTTGGATAATTTTGAAAATTCTTTTAATAGTGTAGCATCACTTTTTACCAAACTTTATGATGTCTCTGGTTTTACTAAAGAAATAAATGAGAAGATAAATAAGATTGATGTTGATATGTAATCAAGTGCATCAAAGTTGCAGACTAACCCCTCCTCCAACTCCTCTCATCACACCAAAGTGACATATTTGGCAGACATGTAACCAAAACTTCTAAGAGAAGAAGCAAGAATAAGAGAAAAATTGGTTGATATTTAGAACATGGTCTTACCAATAATGGATACAATGCAAAAACATATTGCTCATTGCAACACATTGGTCTAGGTTTAGAACTTCTCAGTGGTTGATCACATGATCAAATTATCAACAGAAGTTCAGTTTGCCCTCTCCACCTACCAAATTTTGCAAGAGAATTGGGATAACTCATTTTCCCTCATTCTCAAGGTACATAAAGAATCTCTATCTCATTTTGGTGTAACTATATAAATAGTATATGTAGCTCTTTGGCATTACTATCAAAAAGGGGGAGAGATATCAATATAAGAAAAAAGAGGGAAACACTATATATAAGAAGAGATATCAGTATAAGTGAAAGTGGGAGATTGCACTCAATAGAGTCAGCATGTATATGTGTATAGCTATTTACATAAGTATCTTTGTATATACATTATGTGTCATCAAGGAGATATATGTAGGAATGTATATGCAATAGCTTTACAAAGATAAATTTTGAAAAACCAAAATTCAGTAAAGTCAGATTATGTACATATGTTTTGGCTTATAAGTGTTTTGTCACTAATGCAAAAGGGGGAGATTGTTGGCATTAAGTTATTATTGCCATTAGTGATAACACTTATCTATATTAGTGTAGCTACCGAGCTCAGCACTTAGTTTCTTACGCTCACCGAGCATTCTAGTGTTAACCATGCTTTGAAGTGTTCAATAGTTTACACTGAGTGGAACATTGAGTACTGAGTGAATAGAGGAAATGTGAAGACCAATAGTATCTACTGAGCTTCGTAGTGTCTACCGAGCAGTAAGTTTGTGTCAAGGAAATTTAGTGTAAATTGAGCGTTGGAAGAAGTGGTGTTTATCGAGTGAAGCAAGGTAAACTTAACATGTAGTATCTACCAAGTGACACTACATCTACCAAGTCACCAGTGATCACCAAGTTTAGAACTACTTTGAGTGATCAATATGGACCGAGCCTTCACTTCTATTGATTGTATGATGATGTCGTGTAATGCAGTGGACACTGAGTATTATAAGGTCACCGAGTTAGTTTAGTGAAACTGAGTTATTTACTATTGGGTCAACTTTGTAATGTGTTATTTACTTGTACTTTGGCTGATCTTGTAGTTTTGTAAATTGGAAAGGTATATATGTAAGATGCATTGTAAGATATCATTATATTGAAGTATTATGAAGTATCTTTTAGAAGTGCATGCGAAGGATTATCAGTAATAGTTTAAGGAATGCAGCAAGGTCAATGTAAGAGAAAAAAAGTCATATCTATCACATAAGGTGATCAGTGCATAAAGGATCTTATCAACAATTAGTTGTAAGTATTTCACTACTTCATCCTAACAGGTGAATCAGTATCTAAATCCTTTAACAAGGTAGACTTAATAGTCTTTGTATAAATCTCTTAACTGAGTGCATACTTCAATGTATGTTTGTAAATCCTCTAACAAGGTGGACCTAGCATTCCTTTGTGCTCCTAATAGGGTAGATCACCAAAAGTGGTCAATGTAAGCCTTACTAGGCCAACTTTGTGCTATAGTAATGAATTTTTGTGGGTACCATCCCCACCCTAGATTTACTTTCTATTTGGAAGGTTTTTGGGTCACCAAAACATTGTGTTCTTTTGTGTGATGAATGTTTTATCTTTCAATACTAATGTATGTAGTAGTACCAATGAATTTGTGGTGAATTTAAAGAAAATTTTTGAAGTTACTGTTTCACCCCTCCCCTCTCAGTAACTTATCTAGTCTTGAATATTTCCAACACATCTTACTATCCACAAATAGATGGTCAAATTGAAGTGAATAATAGGTTCGTTGGAGACCTATTAAGATGCCTAACTAAGGAATATGGTCAGACTTGGGATCAAGTTCTTTCACAAGTAGAGTTTTCTTACAATGATAGCATGAATAAGACTATAGGAAAGAGCCCATTCAAAATAGTGTATGGATACCATTCAAGGGGAATTTTTGAACTAGGAGAGTTAAAGAAAAATGATGAGGTGAGTGGACATGCAAATTATTTTGCACAATCCATGTGGGAAGTGCATGAGTAGGTCAAGAACATATTAAGTGAAGCTACCCAAAAGTTGAAGGAAAAATTGGATGAAAGAAGGAGAAATGTGAAAATTGAAGTTAGGGATTGGGTGCTAGTACATTTGAACAAAGCTATAAATGTGTACGATTGGACCTTGTAAGGTACTTTCCAAATATGGTTCTACTGCCTACAAAATAGAACTCCCACATGACTTGGAAATTTTTCCTATTTTCAATATGAAGGATTTATTTCAGTATAAAGGGCTATAATTAGAGAAGGAAAAATATCACCATAAGTTAATGAGATCAACATTCCACTGCAATCTAAGCCTGAAGCTGAAAAGGTTTTGGATTCAAGAGTCAAGAAGAAAACTAGGTATGGCACCTATATGGAGCATCTTATCGAATGGAAGGACCAACTAGAATTTGAGGCCACATGGACAGCTTAGAGTGGGTTTAAGAAGAAATATATACCTATTGATCTTCTTCATCTTGATACACCATGAGCTCTTTTTCACAGGGGGGAGAATGGTGCTAATACACCTAGTTAGTTTGCTCAATTTTGGCTTGTAGAAATTTTTAGCCAACCATAAGGGTTTAAGGACTATAATAAAGTCTTGTTATTGTTGGTTCAATAGGTTATATGCTTTTCATGGGTTTTTGAAAGTTGCATGGTCACTTAAGAAGTTTTTATGCATTTAGGAAAAACTTTCTTACATAGGCCAACTTGGTCAAAGGTTGTCCAAAGGTATAAAGAGTTATGAAAATAAGTGAAATAGTCTTATTTAGTGATAATATACCTTTCCTAAAATTATTAGAGGTGTTTTAGATCTTAAAACCAACATAGGGAGAAATTTTCAATTAAAGTAGTTGATGACAACTTTGAAATTTTCCATAGTTGTCATGACAACTTTGTGCCTAATAGAAAAATACTTAACTTAGGAATTAGGAAGGAGTTAAAATTGACCTAAATAAATGTGAAAGGGAAAAAATACCTTGCAATCCCAAGGATAGGTTGGGAGGATTCAATTGTATGGACTGTGACTTGTTTTTGGGGAAACTTTTGAGATTGTGATAGAATTATTCAAGAAAAATGACTTACATTCCTTGTTAATGGATTGGTAGAGACAAATAAACTTTGTGATCAGTGAGAACAATAATATTTGAATCAAAATTTTCAATTTGAGGTGTTGGAGTAGAGTTGTGTCTTGTTTTAGAAAAATATTCTTGTATTGTCAGTCCATTGTCCTCGACATAACTAGATGTAGAAAATTGTGTATAGATCTTGTTCCACATTGTGCGACTTATAAATAATTTGTAAATATGTATAGAAGAACTTAAAATCTTGTAAATATTTTTTCTTTATGTTTTTAAGTGTAGGTTTGATGAGGTTTTCATGAATCCCTAGGTGAGTGTAATGAATCCAGCTAGGGACCAACAAGCCAAAAAAAATACATGTTTTGAAACATGTTTACATTGGGAAACCCCTATTTTTCACCTTGTTGGAAGGATAAATTTGAAGTGAAACTTTTTATGTGGAAAGAAATTCTAAGGAATATTTTAGGCTACTAAAAAATCAAACCCTTCACCAATGCTGATGCACATTTTGAAACCCTCACTTTTAGCCTGAATTATACCAAAGTGTTGTATGAAAAGATTGGGGTCTTGAACCCTCATGAATTTTTTAATATAGTGAGAATAATATTTGAAAATAGCTTATGTTTTTTAGATTTTTTGGGAAGTTTCTGCAAGAAAGCCTAAAAACCCCATCAACAAGCCTAATTGGGGCTCTAGACGTAATAGGCCCTTTAGCAAGAAGTAGAGTTTTAGGATGTGGGTTTGTATATGGAGACTTGGAATTCTTAGAAGAGGTTAGAAATATCATGTTGGTGATATGAGAGTTCCCTAGATGCTACATTGGGGTTTATGCCTATACTTTTTTAACAGTGGAGAATTGCCTTCAGTTCAATATTGGGGTGACAAAAGTGGATAGAGACAATTAGTGTGATTGGATCTTCTAAAAGGGGATAATAGGGAGATTTCCTCTTGGGAATAGGGTTAGGAAGAAACCCTATAGGCTCAATAGAATCCATTGGATGGTTTGGGCATAGTGGTCTAAACCAAGAAGTTTGGATATTATTACATCAAATTGGTATCAGAGATAGTTAAAGGTTTCAAACTAGGCATTGTGTATGTCTGAGTTTGAGGGAATTTCAGTAGGAGAAACCATCATGGTGACCAATTCTAAATTGGAAAATGAAGTGATAAAATAGAGGGAGAGGAATAGAATCCAAGGAAAAACCTTAGAGGCTATGAAGAAAAGATGTGATGAAGTAGTGGAAACAACTGGCAAGATGAAAGAGAAGTTGGATATTGATGAAGAGATGGCCAAAGAAGTTGCAAAAGAAGACTTAGAACCTCGACTTGATTCTCCAATATACAAAGAGCCTTTTCTAAAAGGAATTAAAGCATTGAGCATAAAAACTCTTGAAGGAGTACCTTTTTTCATGGGTAAGATGGATCTTGACTTAGAATTGGAATGGATTGAGGGCATGGAGAATCACTTTAATTTTGAAGGGGTTACTAAAGCACAAAAGGTAAAAGTTTCTAAGTCTAGGTTAAGGGGACCAACCTTAACTTGGTGTAATTTTCTCCAAGAAGAAAGGGAGAAGGAAAATGAGAAGCCCATAAATAATTGAAAGGAAATGGTGAGAAAATTCAAGGAAAACTACTTACTAGAGAACTATGAAATCCAACTACATAAGAAGAGGAAAAGTATGAAGAAAAAAGATATGGATGTAGCTTCTTACACTGAGGAATCTCAAAAGCTATGTCTAATGTCCATAATACAACAGAAAGAAGAAGTAAAGGTTACTAGGCACCTTGGATGTTTGAGGTGACATCTCCAAGAGGAAATCAACTTATGGACACTTGCTACAATTCAAAGATGTTTTTAGTTAGCTCTCAAAGTGGAAAAGAAGAACAAAAATAAGTAGGAATCTCATGCTAGAGGCCATGGTAGAGGAAGAGATGGAAGAGAAAATCATAGAGTGGGATATAGGGGTAGAGATGGTGATTCAAAGACTGAGGAAGACTCCAAACCAAATAATTAGAGTGGTGAGAGTAGCATCAGGGGTAGTTATGTTAGAGGTGATGTTTTAATAATGGAGGATGAGAAAGATATGGTAGTGGAGGAAGAATTTCACACATCTCCACCATGAAATGAAACAATTGTGGCAATCTAGGCCACCCTTCCTATAGATGTCCTAAGAAATATTCATCTTCACAAGGTGAAAGGAAGATTAATCATGTTCAAGAAGACCAAGGAAACAACATTAATCAAGAGGTGAACCTTGATTCAAAAAAAAGGGGAAAATCTCATGTTTAGGAGAATTTGGCTGAAAGAACCAAGCAAGGAGAAGCCCAAACAAAGAAGAGCACTTTTTAAGGTCAACTAGAAGATGCAAGGTAAGGTTTATAAGGTCATAGTAGATTCATGATAAACTAACAATATCATATTAAAGGAGATTTGTTCACAAACTTCAATTGGTAAGAATTTCACACATTTGTCCTTACAAGGTTACATGGTTGAATAAAGGCCATAAATTTTTGGTAAATGAGAAAGTTTGGGTAGATTTATCGATAGGAGGTTATCAAGAAAAATTAATTTTTGATGTGCTTCCCATGGACACATGCCATCTACTTCTAACCATGACAATATGGCAAAGAATACATCTATCATGGAAAGAAGAATTTGTACACTTTCAAGAAAGGTGGGATACCCTATAAAATTTAGTCACTTGTTGAAGAAGGTATGGAAACTAGCTTAAGATAAAAACCTCCTACTTATTAGTGGGAAAGATTTCCTAAATGATTTCAAAGGGGAGAAAAAGTTGTTTTTTCAATCTTATTGAAATCGAAGGAATAAGAGGTGAGAGAGAAAATTATTCTACCAAATGAGGTGCAAGCTATATTGGATCAGTTCAAGTACATTATTAGTGATGGTACACCTTATACATTCCCTCCATAAAGGGAAACAGGGATTTTTTTAGTGGTGATTAGTCACCAAATAGCGAATATGTCCCCATCGGGCTATAGAAATTGGCAAAAAAAAACACCATATACTAGTTGACCGGTTCACCTAGATTTTATAAAATACTCATATAGTGGTCGGAACGTTTGCCACTATTATTACATAATTTCAGTTTGGTAGTCAGGTTCTTTGCCCATATTTCTCTTTAATGTTTACTCTTATTCACCACGGAATTAATTGAGTGTCTCTTTTGATGATCATCATTCGCCAAATTCTCATTTTCCTATGTGAAATTTTTATTTGTCCTAGGACCCAATTCGCCATGCATCACACATAATGGGGTCCCAAATTCCTGCCATATTCACCCACTTGATTACTTGAAATTACGTCGGCTTCACCAAATATTAGTTCTTATCATATGTAATGGTCGGCCCATTCGCCAAAATGAAAATGATTTATTTGTAGTTGTCTATTTAAGACATGAGTTTCATTATTAAAACATGCCAAAAGGAACCTTCTTCATAGTATTGCTGAACGATTACGACTACGAGTCCATAGTATTTTATTGCAGCCTTAATTTGATCGAGATGTCATACTCAAATTTAAATAGGAAGAGGAGTAGGAATAATGAAGGTGGAGATGTCCAAGAGAGGCCAACGAAATGCAAAAATATATCTTCATACTTTGGTGGGGGTAGACGCAATAGTGTTGGTCAAACTAAGGAAGGTACATCATCAGAGGAGCTTGTACAATCTCAACCTACACAGGAGTCCATTCAACAAATTGGGGAGCCTAATAAATTTGGTGACAGAGTTGCAAAACCTGATATCTCTAATGAAGATGACCTTGAAGAAGAATATCCAGTAAATAACCAGTACTAGGATGAATCAATCGACTTCGGTGATGATGATGGTGCAATTAACAGTAACAGTGACACTAAAGGGAGAGGAAAATTGAAAGAAAAAATTGATCGTCAGTGGGAGATGGCTAGGAGATTTAAATTTGATTAGGCAGCAAAGTATCCATTCATTGAGCCCATGGACAATCCAATTTTAGGTGAGCCACTAGTAGAATGCAGATGTGCAATTTGTAGTTGGAAGTATAAAAAGGAAAAGTGGTTGCAACTTAAACTAGACACCATAGAGAAACATGTTGGTAAGATTTATGAAACCTCAACTATAGATGGTAAGGAAATAAAAGTGGTAATATATAAAACAAAGGAGCAATGTCAACATAAAAGGAATGCTGAAGAATATTATATGTTTTAGAAATTTCAGACGAAGCCTGGTGAAGTTCAAGGTTCTATTAATGCTATTTTTGCAAAATCAAGTGAAGTAGAAGAATGTGGAAAAGCTGTTCAATTAAGTAATTTTTTCTATATTTTGATCAGAGGGTGTCCAATGATAGACTATCCAGAAATGAGTGGTTTTTTACACTTTTTGAAAGTTCCTAACTATCTTGTCAGTCATTGGTCGATAAATAGTGGATGGGAATGGGCAAGTTGTATTGCACAGGTTGAAATAGAGGATGTACAAAGAAAAATAAAAGAGTCAAGCTTTATTTCATTGTCCTTAGATGAAGTTATGGCAATAGATAATATGTCATGGGTATGCATGCATGTTTATAGTGTACAGAATAATGTCTGCCAACCACATCTACTATCTGTTGCTAAATTGAGAGATAATGCGATAGCAAAAACTTTATTTCAGTTAGTAAAGAGAAATTTAATTGAATATGGAGCTATGGATGAATTGACAATAGTGAAGAAGTTGGTCTGTGTTGGAGCAAATGGAGCTTCAGTAATGCAAGGTCAAAGGAATGGCCTTTGCACAAATATGCAGGCTTCTTGTTCACCATATGTTGTTGCCATTCACTGTATGGCCCATAGGATGAATCTTGCTTTTAGAGTTGTGAAGAAGTTTCCTTCAGTAAACAAGGTTGAAGATTTAGTAAGAGAGTTGTATGCATATTTTTGTCAAAGTCCCAAGCATTTTAGGGAATTTCAACACTTTGCTGATGGAATTACCGATGGAAACAAGCTTCTAAAAGATGTTGATACCAGATGGATCTCTTTGGGTGGACCAAAGCATCGAATATTTTTCGAATATCAATCTTTGATTGGACTGATGTACGAAAATCAAGACAATGCAGAAAATCAGAGATGTGGCGACCTGCTTCAGAGGTTAAGCAATATAGAGACACTTTTGACTTTGGCATCTCTTCTTCCCATGCTAGAAGAAATGAGGTTAATTATGAAAAAAGCCTAGCAAAGAGCCATGTATATTGCAGAATATGCTCAGTTGCGTAAAATGTCATGTCGAGCCCTCGATAGTCTCTATCATACTGACCTAAATTTATCCGATGATAGATTTAATCACTGGAAAAAACTAACAAATTTGGACGATCCTGATAATTATTTAAAGATCATTGAAAATGGAGATTTATGTGTTTGTGTAAGGGGATTTCAGATACCAATGTACTACAGTGCCCCAAAGAAGCGAGCTACAAGAGTTACAAGGGAAGATTTTACCAAGATCGTCGAGTCTATAGCATCTACTACAAGGGACATAGCCTATAGAGTTTTCTCTGAAATAATATCACGATTCCCATATGATCAACTGCTTGAGGCCATGGCAATTGTGTTTCCTCAATATTGGTCCTTCAACAATAAGGAAGATTATCGTAGAAGGTTGTTGATTTTGATAAAGGAATTTCGAAAATCTATAGAATTCAATGGAGCAACTATCAATGGAATATTAGATGAGGGTCTTCTTAGATAGCAATCAGGCACCTTTGCAAGGACCATGAAACATCAATATCAATTAATGCGTAACCCACATGAAGAGGGCTCGGCAACAAAGCTTTGGACAAAACTAAAACAGAGCACATTATTGCGTGAAGAAATTTTAGAGTACTTCAAGCTTGCTGATCTATGTCAAACCATGATATTGGGTTCAGTGGAGGATGAGAGATTTTTCAATGCTTTGGGCTTCCTAAAATCAAAGCTAAGAAACAAACTAGACAAGAATTTGGAATCATGCTTGAGGGTATACACATCTAGGTATAATGTCAATACTTTTCCTTTTCAAAAAGCAATGGAAATCTAGAAGAAAAGATGCAAAAGAAGAAGGGTGGGACTGGGCAACACCATTAACCAATCTCCTACAGCGACTCCAAGTGGGACAAGTATAGTTGGCAGTAGCACTGGCCATGGGATTGGGAGTCCGAGTCATAGAAGCGGAGGTCAGAGTGAACTTGAAGTTGAAGAAGACACAAATGAAAATGAAGAGAATAATGAAGCAACTGGACTACCAGAACTGGATGATGATGATGACATAGAGATGAATTGGAAAATTTAGGAAATTTTTGCTAAATTAGCACTGGCAACCAATAGGTATTTTTTGAACTTATTAACTACTATATGATATCCTATCATTCAATGTTCATTTTAGAAAAGCAAGAAATTAGAATGTATTATGTTTCATCATTAAAATTTGAGAACAAAGAGTATTATTACTGTAGAGTGTAGTTTATATCATGTCATAAATGATCATTCATATTTGAATTTGAAATTCCTAAATGAATTTTTTTTTTCTATTTTATTCATTTATTTAACATACATTGAATTGGAAAACATGAAAATTAGATAGAATCATAGATTCAATTCCACAATTAATAATTATTAATGGTTTTCATTTGCAATATTCAGCTAATATGGTACAATTATTGTAAGCCAATGACCCTGAATTCCCTTTTATACAAAAAAGGGAGCAACAACAGCTTTAGGTCAATTTGCCTAATGTGAATTCTCAAAATCTAAATCAATAAGACATCTACAAGTCTAAAACATCTCTACAACTTTAGTTGTACATTTCTACATTTGACAGGCCGATTTAGTAAATTAGCAATTTTAGCATAGGCAATAGCATCTGCAAGACTGCAACATTGATCCTGTTCAAAAAACAAAGTTCAAACTTGTTACTTTAAACTCAATTCTAGAGTCTAGACTGTAGTATGTAGGATAATATGAAAGATATTCATATATAGTAAAGATATAGAGATGATTGAAACTGAAAGTACTTTCACATACAAACTATAAGTTTCTATAGTATGCTCCATTCTTCTTCGGTTAGAAGGGCAAAATTTTTGATGTTATGGTAAATGACCTGCATTCTCGTCAGCATTCCATACTTGCAAGAGTGAGTTTCAAGCAATATGCATTCCACTAGTGCATGCAAATTTGTGAATGTTTTGATGCACTTTGCAATGCGTTCATGAGTTCTATCCTGAGGAAGGTTTCCTAAATCAGAGGTTATTTGGTCCTCCAGCTTTTGTTTGTAAACTTCTCTTCCAACAAAACCCATTCTTGAGAAATCAGGTCCAGGACTCGGTAAACCAAGAGATATCAATTTTTTTGTTTTATTGTTCATCTTAGTGAGCTTTGGCCCAAATAAAGAAAGAACTTTTTCTGCTTCTATTAGTTTTTGACATTTATGAAATACAGAGGTCACCTTTATTATTGAACCAATGCGATCCTGAATTCCCTTGCTTGCCAAATGCCTGTCAGCAGTGCTGTTGATTTCTTCCATAATCTGCTTTGCAGTTTTTTGTCTCCGACCAAAACTTTTGTTCTCCTTAAGTTGCTCTTTCAGCTTCCCAAAAACATCTATAAGAGCTTCATAGAGTTCGAACCAATCACACAACCTATCAGCAGAAGTCTTTATGTGCCCCCAAAAGTAATTTTTATTTGCTTTACTGTATTATTTACATGGTCATTCAAGCCATTTTCATATTTTTTAATAGTATCATTTTCCTTCTTTAGGTCTTCTTTCATTTCTGAGTACTAGTGTTCACTATGTTTTCTTATTTGCTCTGCTTTATTTTCCCACCCTTTTACTTTCTCTTCCCACTCTTTTGTTTTTACCCTCTCATTTTCCAATTCTTTATTTAACTTATTGTTTACATTTGCAGCATTCTCCAAGTTTCTGTATAACTTTGTTGAAAATTCTTTTTCATCCTAGAGTTTTTTCCCCATTTTTTTCCAAATTTTCCCTCAGAGTTTTCAGTTCTATGTCCATTTGTTCTTGCTATTCAATTGCTTCTTTAGAGCCAAAGGATGGATTTTTTATCCTTTTCTCTAATTCTTTACATCTATTTACTGCTGCTTTCTCACTTGCCTTTACATTTGCCAAGTCTGCCTTTAACTTATCTATTGTGCCCTGAAGCTTTCCTTTCTCTCTCTCCAACTTCATCACTGAACCATAGACCACTTGGTTGGTCATTTTGGACACATTTAACTTGTCCACATTTTTAATTTTGGATAAATTCATTTGGAGGGTGCTAACTTGAAATTCAGATGGATCTAACTGGCTCTCTAGTGGATTGTTATCTCTAGCTGGGGGCACAACAACCATGAATTCCATCATATCTTTATCTGGGTCATATGTGGGAAGTAGCCTATTGGTTATAGGTTCTGCATCACGAGCTGCAACAATTGCTTCCATCTTCATTGTCTTACTATTTTGTCTATTCTTGTTTTTTGATTTTTCATAGTTAGTTACAAATGTTGGAGTTGAGGAAAGCCAACTCCGAAGACGCCAAGATCACCTGCATGCGAGACCTGTCAAAGAGAAGCCATAGAAGGGGAGGAGCATGGAGCACGGGCAAAACCCTAAACGGACATGAGAGCCATCATAATGCAAACACAAGAAGAAATGTATTTACAATAAGAAATGATATGATGATATATTTTACAATGAGAGAGAGCCCAAATATAAAGAGCTCATGGAAGCTTGTAGAACAAGCTGGAAGGAGGTAGAAGATAAGATTGACAACTCAGCACACATCCACAAAAAGTGGAATATGCTAAAAAAGGAGAAAACTCCTGAGTTGTCAACAACTAACCACTACATGCATTAAATATAAAATATTAAATGAATGCATGACCTAAGTAAGCTTAAGCAATAGAATAAATAATTAAATATTAATTATTTACTCTAACACCCCCCCTTAAGTGCAACTTAGGGAAATGCCTTAAGCTCACAAAGCTAAGATGAAATGCATAATGGGTCCCGGCAACGAGGCCATTTTAGGTACCCAAGTACAATGCAAGAAAAATGCAACCTCTGTAAACGGGGAAAGAGAGAAAACCACATGGGAAAAACCCTCCCCTAAAAAGAGGTAAGAACCCAGTGAAGAGCTGAAGAAGTCTCCAACTAGGGAAAATGTCCCCTAAAACAGGAACAAAGAGTGATCAAGAAGAAGTAGCATCATTGAAGCATGAAGAAGTCGCAAATCTGTCAAACTACTGATCTGAAGAAACCTCCATGGAAGAAGAAGGCATGAACTGAGCATGTCTATATGGTAGATGATCCATCTCACCGAAATGCATAGGTAGCCAGCCACTGCAATCGCCTTGTATGTAGGATCAACCACTGAATACATAGTTCACACTATCGAACCATCGAACCATGGATGCATTAGAACACAGCATAATCCCCCCTTAATGCAGACGGGGTGTGATGACAGGCAACTGAGAAGGTGAGCCAAAATCTTCTGCAAACGAACCAAGAACGCGGAGAGAGGAAAAGAAGTACAAACACCGATAAAGACACGGTCTAACTGAATCTACATGGGGCTAATGTCATGGAAGGGACACTCACTTGACAAAGGGAGAATGCCTAAAATAGCAAACAAATAATCCCCCCCCATGGTGCTTTATGAAATAGTGCAAGTACACCTGACTCAAAACAACGTTCATGACTCCCAGAATGTAAAAGTGACAGTTTATCTCAGTGCAAAAAAGAAAAATGCTTCAAAAGGATAGCTACAATGATCAAAACTAAAAAAGAGCTGAACCAAAAGAAAGTACAGCCGAAAAGAAAGCAAACCATGCCAGGAAAACGATCCTCGGGCCTAAAACACTCAAAATATCCACCATAGAGCAAAAATGCCAAAACTATGATAGAAAGAGAAGAGGCCAAAAGCAAAGAAAAAGGACTGCATTCCTGAAAAGATGAGAAAACCAGCTTTCCAAAAATATAAAGTTTTCAAAAAATAGGCATGGGACGCAAAAGATATGCATGCCGGAGTCAAAAATAGGACTTCAAACTTTAACAGAAAAAATAGGCAATAAAAAAGCATCAAAACCTAAAAATACCTGCACCAAAATCTCTGTCTCGGAACCAGCTTTTCGGCGCTTTTTTCGGATCGGAAAAATACCTCCGTATGCAAGAGTTATGGCCAAAAAACCACAAGTAGGTCCAAAAGCAATCGGGAGAGGTGCATGCAAGGGCTGATGCAGTGCTGATGTCAGCAAGTCAACCGATTAAATTTGACGGCTTGGAGGCCGTCGCAACAAAAAAAGAGTGCCACGTGGCATAGCCACGTGGCAGCTGATGTGGTAGCTGATGTGGCAGGGGTGACGTGGCGGGTCCACGTGGCAATGTGCCACGTGGCGCCCATGCCACGTGTGACCCCCGCAGTGGCCTACTCAGCTGACGATCCTGCAGAGTTGGCGCTGACTGGAGGCAGAGCTGTTGGGCGGCGAAACCAGTGGAGGTGGCCGCAGGGGCGGCAGAGGCAGAGGAGCCGCCGACGGAGGGCGGCGGACGGGCGGCGGCCGGGAGGAGGCCGGGGAGCGGGCGGCGCGCGGGTGGCGCGGCGGCGGCCCCGCGGTGGCGCTGCCGAAAACACCTTTTTTAAAAAAAATTTATGCTCTGCGTCCGTACGATCCGTACGGCAGCGACCTGGAAGCCTTAAAAATTTGCCAAAATTGCCCTGTGTCTGAAATCGAAAAGTTTTATATGAATCCTGACTGCAAACGGCCTTCCGGATCCAATGGTGATGTCCGTTTGGTCCCAAAGTGCTCCGAAAAATTGCTGATCCCCTGATTTGAAGAAAAAATGCACAAACAAACTAGGGTTTGTGACTTCAAATCATGGCTTCAAAATTTCTTCAACGAAGCAGCAGCAGGAAGGCTCTGATACCATGTTGGAGTTGAGGAAAGCCAACTCCGAAGACGCCAAGATCACCTGCATGCGAGACCTGTCAAAGAGAAGCCATAGAAGGGGAGGAGCATGGAGCACGGGCAAAACCCTAAACGGACATGAGAGCCATCATAATGCAAACACAAGAAGAAATGTATTTACAATAAGAAATGATATGATGATATATTTTACAATGAGAGAGAGCCCGAATATAAAGAGCTCATGGAAGCTTGTAGAACAAGCTGGAAGGAGGTAGAAGATAAGATTGACAACTCAGCACACATCCACAAAAAGTGGAATATGCTAGAAAAGGAGAAAACTCTCGAGTTGTCAACAACTAACCACTACATGCATTAAATATAAAATATTAAATGAATGCATGACCTAAGTAAGCTTAAGCAATATAATAAATAATTAAATATTAATTATTTACTCTAACAACAAATTCATTGTAATGAAAATCAGGATTTTGTGAGACAATTGAATGTTTGAATGGTGAAATAGCAGTAGCACTTGCTCTGATGTATGAGCTTCCACCAATACCATGAGGATAACCAACACCTAGACCCATTAGTGGGGTTTGTGGACTATTTTGAGGGTTTTGTCCTGAAGGATGGGCAATTGTTGGACTCACAGTCACCATTGGCGTTGTTGTACTAGTAGTACTACTAATACTTGTCATAACCTTCTGCTTCTGTACACTTTCTTGATCTCCCAAACCAATTTTTTTTGAATCTATATACAATGTCCTTTTTGGACCACTAGTTGTAGTTGTACCCATGATATCTACAGTTGTAGGAGTGATAGTTCATTCGGATCGAATTTGAGTGCTTGGAAGTGGAACTATAAATGAAGCAAGAACAAATTTAATTAACTGAGATGAATCCAATGTGGATGGAATTGACTAAGTTGATGATTGATCTCCATGCCCAAGGCCTAGTTTTTGACCATGTTTTGGTGCTAAAGCTGGTGGTTGAGGTGGTAACCAAACCCCTTCTCCACTAGGACCCAGACCACCAAAACCTTGGTAGCCCATTTTTTCTACAATTTCTGCCCCTTCGCTATATAGAAGTTTGGTGGATGCATCAACTCCTCTCTAAATTTGTGTACTGGATGAGGGATTCAAAGAATCTTGGTCATTGTAATCATCATCAGTATCACTGTGATGTGCTTCAGTTGGATGCTCCTTATTCCACAATTCGTCAAATATTCTATCCTCTTCAGCCTCATCACAATCTAATGAGGTCTTTGGCTCACTGAGATTCTTCCTCATTTCCCAAAATTGATAAATTTTGCTTTGACTCCATCCAAAATCTATAAAATAATTCATTAGCTCTTTTGGAATAGGTTTTGTAGATGGTTTATCAGCTTTCTTGTAGAAATTGGACGATGTCATGCCCTGCACTTTTCCTTTCTATTTGTGCAATGCCATTATTTGTGATGATAATTCCTGCATTGACATATTATTTTCAGCATCATATTTCTCCATCTTTTTTTTGACCTCCTCCCAAGGGTCCATGTTTTTAAAATTTTCAATCAAAGGCATACTTTCATGTTGATATTTGCTTGTAGAAGTCCCAATGCCCTTAAGCCTTGCTCCAATTATGTTCAGTGGATCATACTGCTAGTGACTGTCAACATCAAATCAAAAAATTGAAAAAAAGGCTTTCGCCACTTTGAATCCTCTTCTCTCAAATGTGAACCCTCCAAAGGGGAATGGCAAGGAGGGAAATATCATTTTCTTTTTCTAACCATGAAAGAGTACATCTGTGCTCTCCATTTGTCGTACATATTCCAATGCAAATACCCTCTCTGTTACATGTATTGGAAGTTTGTAGGGTTCTACCCATGAACCGTAAAACCTTAACACAATGTACTCTTCCATTAAGTACCAGTCAGCCAATTGTAGTTCACTTTCAAGTTGAATGCAATTTCTATGAGTAACAGGCAATCTAGACATTGGAGTGCCTGTAATTTTATGGTACATTGGTGCCAAAAAGAAGTCTACAAAATTGTTGTAGTTCCTTCTGTTATCAATCATCCTTATATGAGGTGTCCACTCATATATTGGATTTTGGCCTTTAGTCTGACTGCAAAGCTTGTTTGCCTCAAATAATGCACGATGCTTTGCTAGGAGAAGATAGCACAAGTAGGTTGTGAATCTAAATGTCTTCTCTGAACCTCTTTGAATCATTAGTAATTGATCTTGCATGCAACGAACAATGTGCTCAATAAAATGATATCTTACTGGTTCTTTTTTAAAATGAATATGATAAAGCATTTCAAGAATGCTGGCATCCACTTGTTTGTTACTATCCAATCCAAAACAAAATTCTAGCAAGGAAATATTGTCCTGTGCCCATGGCACAAAAAATTCAAAATCATAAGGAGGCATGTGATTTGGACTCAGCCTACAACCACTTGTTATTCCTCTAATATAAGAATCTCTCTGTTCTGCATCTAATTTTTCATAATCATCTGCCAGCTTTCCCAAGTCAATATGTACGTTTGAATGTTGTTGTTGAAACCCTAGGTTCAACATACTAGCAAATTCACTCTCAGTTATAACAAAATTTCCTCCTGAGTAATTTTATTCACAATTGCTTTTCTATTTTCATCATAATTTTCGGCACAGAGCATAACAATTTCTAGGCAAGGGAATACTTGAGGTAATGCCATGTGTGCCGACCTAGCTAGCCACGGTGCAACTTTATTTGCAGTTGCATTTACACTAGGGTTAAATGAACAAAATTTTGAAGCCTTATTTGGATCGTTCCACTTGTTTTCAAGTGCAAATCTTATCTCCATTATACCCTTATTTCCATGAATAACAGGGTCATGTATATCATGGAATAAATCACTGAAACCTGGTGTTTTAAGCATATTGTGGAATTCTGTTATTTTTCCCATGTTATTCTTGGTATTTGTTTTGCCCGTCGTGGTAAATATTTAAACACAACTACAAGCCTACAGGGGTGATTCAAAATTAAAACCTTACAGACTAAATTTTTTTATATAATATAAACAGTAAAGTTGTAAAATTTAAAATGCGAGACATAATTTTTTAGGATTTTAGTAGTTACACTTACCCGTTCATGTTCATGTTGCCCTTAGTTTCAATTTTTGTAGAGAGTTGAGAGTTTAGAGACTGTAGTTTGTTGCTTTCCTCGAACCACAATCCTTAACCAAGAAATTAAGAATCTATAACTTTCTTGCACTATAACTTTGTAAATTGTAATTTGTAACCCCTTTCTAATTTCTAAATCTACAAACAATGTATAACTGCAAAATTAAAGAAACTTAACATGCCAAAATTGTACAATCTGTACTCTATAGTCTATAGTCGATACACTTGTCACACAGTACACTTTCAGTATAAATGTGAGTGGAATTGTGGACCACTAGTGTTACCTAACCCGTCATAATGTATTAATGTCATTCATAACATCACTGTTAACTGCAAGTGGAATGTGATTATGTCAATGTGTTAACTGATCAGTGACACGTGTCATGTTTTTGAGATGCGTTTGAAATGACAGGGTTTCTTTTTCCTTTTCATCCCGAAACTCAACTTCGGTCGTTGATCTATTAACATCCAACGACACCGATGAATGGTGTGGTGGCCCCGTGGGTCATGGGTCCCACTCCCATTAACTATGGTAGTTAGGTATCAGGATGACTCACATCACGAGTTAGACGTGTCAGTGTCACGTCATCACCAAATTGAAACTACATTATTATTTTTTGGTCACCCAAGGAGTTTAGTAACACGTTTCATGTTTCTGGGACGCGTTTGAAATGATAGGGTTTCTTTTTTCTTTCATCCCGAAACTCAGCTTCAGTCGTTGATCTATAAACATCCAACGACACCGGTGAATGGTGTGGTGGCCTCGTGGGTCGTGTGTCCCACTCCCATTAACTAAGGTAGTCAGGTATCAGGATGACTCACATCATCATTCAGACATGTCAATTTCACGTCATCACCAAATTGAAACTACATTGTTATTTGTTGGTCGACCGAGGAGTTTAGTGACACGTGTCATGTTTTCAGGATGCATTTGAAATGACAGGGTTTCTTTTTCCTTTCATCCCGAAACTCAACTTCATTCATTGATCTATAAATATCCAATGACACCGGTGAATGGTGTGGTGGCCCTGTGGGTCGTGGGTCCCACTCCCATTAAATTACGAGTATAGTTAGTATATTATTGTACTTGCCGGTAGGCTAGTACTATTGCATTCAGTTTGCACAATAAGTGAATTAGTTTAGAATCAACCAACCAATAAAAATGAACTATTTTTCTTTTTATCAAATATTTCTAAAGTTTTTATATAAATTTATTATTCTCATATATTATCTATACTATTTATCTGAATGATAATTGGTTCTTTTTATTTAGTGTTATAAGACCTCTTTTCTCGGAGGCTACCTCCATGTTCATTTATTTTCGGCTAGATTCTCGCATACTTTTTGAAATAAATTTTCTTTTACATAGATTTCAATATCACAATTTTTAAATTGAATAAGAAATAATTATATTATTTAAAAAATTAATAATTCAAGAAAAAAGAGTTTATTGGGTTAATCCTAAGCTAGGTGATTCTGATAACATTTTGATATGCAATAATCTATAAATTATACAATTTTAAATCTAGAGAAGGATTGGTTAGAACCTTCTTCACTAACTTGGTTATTAAAAATTAAAATTAAATAATTTAGTAAACTATTTTAAATGTATATTTGTATAATTATATATATTCTAATAAAATATTTAAATTATTTTGTACATTTTAATTGAAGTTAAAATTAGTAAATTTTTGTATTTATTTTAACCAATATTTGATATGCAAATTAATAAACCTTTTGCAAACATTGGTATACCAATGAAATTTTTAGATTATAGAACTAATATGGAACTAGGTGATTCCGTTAGTTTACTAATAATATTTTATATTCACATAGGCTTTTATAAACAATTCAATAGAAAATTAAAAAATGCAAAATATTGCAATGTTGCATAAGTAAGCATAAGAAGTTAAAACAAAGAAATACAATTTTATATGGAACTGAAACTCAAGAAATTTCATTGATATTTCTTGAAATTTACAAATTTACAAAATCGAGGGAAAACCTTAGACTCTAGAAGTACTGTACTATTCATTGTAGAAACCACCAGAATTGACCATGGTTGTGAATTCTTGTAGCCAGTTGTTTTCATCTTCCACTTCATCCAAGAAAAACCATTTTCGAAGAAAATTCAACCCAATTCTTGTGCATTTCCTATGGTGTTACAACTGCCCAGCAGTCAAGCCTAGTAAAAATGGTTGCAGGACCACATTTTGGCCAGGTTCCAGAAGCTTGTGGACTTCACCCACCCAAGGGATCCCCACTCCTAAAACTGCATGAGTAACAATTTCAATGTCATCGCCCAAATATACTACTTTAAAAATCTTTCTCAGGAGCAACTGAATTTTGGCCCTTGCTTCTCTGAGGTCAAGCAGGGGGGCTAGAAATTGTGATGTAATGTCACTGTTGACACGATACCAATTCTCATTCTTCAAAAACTCACACCCCAGAACCATTTTGATAGCAGCAATAACAAACTTCACACCAGAGCATGGAACAACCTCATTGCAAATTGACAAGAGGTTTTCCTCAGGAACACGACCTAGAAAGGCCTTTTGCTCCTCGTACAAAATGTATCTCAGGCGAATAGGGTTCTCCATCTTTACTACAAATTTCAAACTAACACCAAACAATTAACAAACAATTAACAAACAAGACCTATCGACTACTAAAAATGAGATGAGCAATGATGAAAGAATTAGCTCAAATGCCTATAAATAAGCTTGGTGGGAAGGGTGACAAGGATTATTTGTTTGTTTCTATCTGACTACGAATTCAATTACATTAAATTAGCAAATATTCTCAAATCTTCAACATAATTACAAGTACGTGCCGAAAAGGCCAATTGTAATTAAGACTAATAGTAATAGTACTACTGCTAGTGGACTATGGCATGTCCTATAATGCATGCGAAGACACTTCATCGATGGAAAAGGCCAATTGTAAATTGTAATTAATAGTGACAAGACATCAATATACTATCTCCTGCAACTTAAGTGATACACGCTGGATAGAAACGTGTCACAATTCCAGACACTTGAACAAGGTCGAGGCTTCACATACTAGTGAGAGAATGTTGCTATCACGGACATGGCATTTAATTCTTTCCGGGTGCACTGTACTCCGCATACAACTTACCTTGATACGTGTCAACATTCTGGTGACTACCTCGACAATTCTTCTTCCTTCAAGAAATGTTGGCCGAAATTAAACCTCAGCCATTGATCTTGGATCATCAGATGGTCTGAGCTCTCAAATAATACATTTAACATAATTATAGTGGTAGTGGCCAATAATTTATGTAAGTTGGTATGTTAGGTTAGGCTACTTATTTCCCATCTTTTGAAAATAGCCATACCAACTATAACTTTTTGAAAACCATTCACCATAACAAATAAATTAATTCAATTATTTGGAAAATAATTTTGCCACCTTTTTATAAAAAAGGTATTGGTTATTAAAATATTCGCCAACCAATATACATATTTCAAAACATAATTCACCATCAATATTAATAATTTTATTTTAAAAAAAAATTATAATTGCCATTATTTTATAAAAATTGTCTAAACTATTAAAAAAATTGCCACCAAATATCCATCCATTGACGCATAATTTTCCAACACTATTACTTTTTTTTCACCCAAATGACATGTGATTCGCCACAATTTTATAAATTTTGGGAGGGGGGAGTTCCTTAAAGTTATCCCTGAAAGGAAATAAGTCACCAAATAGAATTTGTACTAGGGGATTCATTACCTTACAAAGTTTCTTACAAAATGACCCCAGAAAAAAACATAGTTTGTAGGACTTCATTCATTGTCTCTTGCTCTACCAGTCTTCATGGAAATAATACTATTTTGACATCAATAAAAACACAATCATGAATCAAATATTTCAATAATAAAGAGTATTTCCAATGCTCAGGTTACTCCCCAAAGTAATACCATCAACATTCATGCTAACAATATCCCCCTTTGGTATTAATAGAAACATAGATGAAAAACATTTAAGTTTCAAGAATAAAAAATCAAATTATGTTGTTTTTGTTGTTCTCTTCTTTTCAAATCCTATTGATCAATCAAATCTAAAAGTCATTGGATCATTTCTCTATCTACGCTTCCTTATTCTTGGGATTGATATAAATTGTTCATACTTTAAATCACAAGAACAACTTACATGGATGGAAACAAATTGTTCACAACTTTTCCCTTATTGATATAACTTAATGTTTCTCCACATTGACATCAATAAATAAATGAAAAATTAAGCCCCATACATACATCTCCCACATATTACTAGAAGTTTTCATCATGTACTCTCTCTCCCCTATTGTTCTACAGGATATTTTGTTAAAATATATAGTCCACTGATATAACTAAGTGGCGAGGGGGGATAAATAAATTATCCAAATATTATCACAATTATCAACTTTAAACAAACTAAAACCATAACAAGATACTCATACACAGTAACACTAGATATGTTAACTAGGGAAACCCTTGATCAGAGGGAAATCTCTAGTTTAGATGGAACCCACAAGATGATGTACTAATATAAATATTCCTTGTTAAAGGATGGACCCCATTAGGAGTCTATGAATACATTCAGTACATATGAGTCCCTATTAGGAGTTGTACCAACCCTCTTAGGAATTTTGGAAGACAACTACACCCATTGCCCAAATAGATTCAAGGGCAAGACTAATGAACTCACTATCCAAGTAATATCTATATTATTCCTTGTAGAATAATAGAAACTAAATGCACTTCTTTCCTCTTATTTTTTCCTATCAACCATATGTCTTCTCCTTCTAATCTTGTAACCATATCAAAAAACTCACATCCAATAATCCCTTGGATCGCTTACACACATTCTCCAAATACTCTACACCTTTTCACACTTTTCACTTCATACAATGATCATGACATAGTACAAACAAGAAAATATCTTTACTTTATACCATATCTTCATAATAATTCCTTGAGTCATCCTTGATACTTTCCCAATTAATTATAATAAATATAATTAATTAATTACAATTACAATAACACTACCAACTCATAGTCTATACAAAAATTCAAATGTGTGATACTAGGGTGTACACACCTGCTGGTGTCACTGGATGACTATCCTCTATCACTACCTAATTGTGCATCTCTTCATTACATCTTAGATGTAAGAAACCAAACAAACATCATAAATTGCTTTTCTAATACTCTATCTCTAAAATACTCTCTATAAATCAAGTACAACTTGTATGTATCTTCGACTTAGACTTTGCACACTTGATTATGTCATCAGGACATAGTGTAGAACATGTCCATGACTATGCATCACAAGACAATAAAACCATTATCTATGTTATCAAGATTCTCTATCTATTACGTAGATAGTCTTTATAAAAACCATGTTATGTTGACATTAATGAAAAACATAGTCATGAATGAAACATGTGTGTGCTCTCTAGTACTTAGGATACTCCCCCAAAGTTGTATCATTAGAACTCATGGTAACAATATCCCCCTTTGGTATTGATGGAAACATAGATGAAAAATATCTAAGTTTCAAGAATACCAAGTAGTACTCTATTGTTACTACTACTATTATTCTCATCTTCTCAAATCCTCTTCATTAACCAAGTCTAAAATCCTCTAGATTCTAGAACCGACATCAGTTTTCCACACACTAAAAATTATCAACACAATAGATGCATGCTCCTAATTCTTTGACAACAATATTTACTTCACAGTAAACAATTCACAATACATCAGGTGCATATTCCCACTTCCTTACATGAATCTTTCTAAATCTCCCTAAAGAGATATATCTCCCTCATTTCTTAGGAGTTCTTTTCCCCCATAACTTAGGAGATGCTTTTTATGCGTACTCTCCCCCATTGACATCAATGTCAAAGGCCTCAATCTTAATGTTACAACATATCGATTGTTACATACCAATTGCTAATATGTTGCTCCAAGTCTTCAACCAAATCGAGTGTCCAAAGACACTACTCAAAACCAAATACCAAGAGTCTTTAATAAATCTATTCATCATAGATACTCCCCCATACAAGAAGCATTGAAATTCACTCTAGGCTAATAATAGTGTTTTGTACCACTAGATTATTGCACTCTCTGCATCATCTACTCAAAATTAGGCAAGGGTATAACCCCAAGAATAAATCTCAAGTAGTCAAATGTATCTTTAGGAAAAGGCTTTGTAAAGATATCTACAATCTAATCTCCTTTTCTACTACTTTCTCTCTCAACACATGATACTTAATAGATATATGCTTAGTCTTAGAATTCAATACATGGTTCCTAGACATACTCACTATACTTGTGTTATCATAATAAATGATAATAGGTTCTTCAAATTCAATTTTGATATCCTTTAGCATATGCTTCATCCACATAACTTGATTACAATTATTTGATATTACAACACACTCTACCTTATCTTTACTCTAAGAAATGAAATATTTCTTCTTGCTTAGCCAAGCAACCAATCTTCCTCCAAGAAATAATGCTCCACCAATGGTTCTCTTTCTATCATCCATATAGCCTACCTAATTTGCATCAGTATATGCACATAGAGTGAAATCACTCGATCTATCATACCAAATTCAATCTTCAAATGTTGCTTTCAAATATATGAATATTCTTTTTACTAGTGCAAAATGATGCTCCTTAGGATTAGTTTGAAATCTAGCTGCAATTCCAACTGCATTTTCTATATCTACTTTGGTGTGAGTCAAATACTACAAACCTCCTAATTGGTTAGAACAATATCCTAGTAACACAAGGATTGGATACCCTTAAAAAATGAATCATTGTTGAATTTCATCATGTTTCTACTTAGAATATCATGCTAAACTCATTTATTGTATCAATCTAGGAACATAAACTTGAGATAGTGATTGCAAAGTTTATGCTTTAGTTCTTCTCATTAGTCATCACTACTAAGTTAAAAATAGTTGCTACAAGAAACTTATTCTAGAAACTAAACTTACAAATTAAATAAACAATGCTTGAGAAATAAACCTATGTTGTAGGATATAGTCAATGGTTCTACTCCTAGAGGCTATAGGAGTAATAATACTTAACAACTTGAAAGAAACTTAATTGAATTCTACCTAAGCATGAACAAAGGATTAACCTTCCATGTGGGCCCCCATGGAAGTATGAATAAATTATCACTCAGAAATTGAAGCAAAGAACTATCATATATTTACTCAATAAAACATGGACACAATATAGAATACCAAGATGCTCTAGTCTACAACTTTCTTATAACATGAATGTTTCAAAAAAAAAAATCTAACTGTCCCTAGAAACATAAGTTCCATCTTATTTAAAGGAAACTAGGAAAAACAAAATGTCTACAAACTAGTTCTTCCATTACATAGCATAACTTTTAGCTTCAATAGTGATAGCATCATTTATGAAAGAAGATAAACCACATTCAATGATTCAGAAGTATAGGAACACTCGACAACTAAACTTTCTTGAACGAAATCATCAACTACAAAGTATTGGAAGAAGTGGAGCTATAAATGAACTCTAAAACAATCACCTACCTTGAAGGACCCACTCATCTTTTAGTTTTCACTCCTTGTTGACTTATTCTTCCTACAAAAGGTTAACACAACAAAAATTAAAAACATGAATCCAAGGCATAGATCATAATATGTTTTTCCAATTTAAATCTAGCCTTGTCACACAACTACAGGAGGTCTACCCATTAAAACTTATAGAAGAAATATACCAAATTTACCATGACATTCATTAATCTAGATATATATTCAGTATTGTCTTTAAGTTTCGTAAGCATCAAATATTCATATAGTTAAAACTTATAAACATAAAAGATGGTATCATGTTCATAGAAAAATCCATAAAAACCATAAACAAAACATCCCAAAAACTTGACTCGTCATTCCCCCTAGCTTTGCCATTTGCTAGTCTCGCATCAAATAAATTCTTTAACCTAGCTGCCATCCTATAGTCAATGGCTATGCTCTATCTAGATCCTCCCTCTGTAAAACTCTAGTAGAACCCCTTTGTTTTCCTATGATTCTTCCACCTATCCTCTTCTTCCTGCATGGTAAAATAGTCAAGTCTAACTAAATTTGCAAGTAATGGGAATAATAACAATGGAGGCTAAAAGGTTAATGGAATCCAAGAACTCTCTCTCTCTCTCTCTCTCTCTCTCTCTCTCTCTCTCTCTCTCTCTCTCTCTCTCTCTCTCTCTCTTCCCCAAGAAATTTACCAAGGAGCACTTTGGGTTGCCATAGCAAAATTGAGAGGTGAATGTGGTTCTCTCTTTCTCATTTCCTCAGATAAATTGTTCCAATGCCATTGTATGGAATTTATAGCCTTATGTAGTTCATGAATCACCATATATTCATATGAATTGAATGATTCCTACCTCATTAGATAGATAATCTTACTACCTAATTTCGAGGGAACTATTCTTAGCCAACTATAATAGAGAGTTTGAGGATCCTTGGCTTCGGGTCTGAGGAATAGGTGAATGTCTAACTCCAAATTTATATATACTTCAGCCTAGGTGTTCCAACTAATTTAAATTTTGTTTCTAGGACATTAAGGCTCTAAGTTGAATATCCCCAACATAAAGCAAGGGATTCCAAACTTGGTCATCTAGAACTGCAAGATTGTGGAGGTAGAATCCACATAATGGATTTTTGATGGCTACAGGAGAGTTATGGAAAGTTTAGAAAAATTGGGTAAGCTCTTGCAATGAGGGAGTTCTATTCTATATAATGCAGGTCATTTAATAGTTCAACAACTATTCTTTAAGAAACAAAGCATAGACATGTGATGGGGATCTACAGCCCATTAAGTTAGGGATTAATGATGCAATTTTGTCAAGCTTTACACTTAACTATTCTACCTTTTCCCCGAACTTCTTGGATTTCATACTCTATCTTCAATACTCTAACTTCTTCACTTAGAATGTTATTCTTTACTAGTAGATCTTCTATTTCTACATCACTTTCACTAGAATTCCCATCGTCAAACAATCCTTTAGTATCAACTTCTTGATAAAGTATGACATCTATTGAATAGGTAACTCTCTTCTTTGCTTTAGTGACTTGTTCAATTCCTCTCTTGATTTTTTCAAGTTGATGCAATAAAATCCAGATGTCAATCACCTAATTCTCAATATTATTTCCCAATTTGTAGGCCTTCATCTCCAATATCTAAACTCTCAAGATCTTAAACTTTTCAAAGAGAACTAGGGATTTGATAACAATTATTGGAAGTCTTATTGGGAAACAAGATACTGAGAGGGGGAGGGGGGGTGAATTGGGATCTATATATATTTTTATCTCCTTAAATAAAATAATATATGACTTGAATTCACTCCTAATCCATCTCATATATTAAATCATATATATCATATAATCATGAACTATAAAACTGAAATGAATCTAACAATGCATGTCATCCTTAAAAATAGTAACACATAACACAAAGATTTTGGTAACCCAAAAACCCTCCAAGGTAAAGGTAGAAGTGGGGTGGGAATGACACCCACAAATATATACTACTACAACAACAAAAATTGGTCTGTTAGGAATACAATTTAATCACTTCTGATGATTTACCCTATAAGTGATCTTCTTAATTAAAGGAATACAAGATTGTTAAGTCTACCTTGATTAAATAATTTAAACTTACAATGAAGTAAGAAATTTACTAGGAAATTTAATAAGGTCTGTTAAAACTACTCTATTAAGATATTTTCCTTGATACACTAATTAGAATGTCTCAGTACCTAATCCTTCAGTTTTCTCTATGAATCTTATTATAGATCTCCTCTCTTCATTGTCTAAATCTAATCTCCTTATTTAATTTTTGTCATTCTTCCCTTCACTACTAATTTTCTCTACATGTTCTCAAAATCAAACTTAGTCTTCCTCTCCTTGATCCTTAGTCTCTTCCACTCATTCGCGAACTTTTTTTGTATCCTTCCTTTCTCACTCTCAAATATGGTTTATGGTTTGACCCCTTTTTAGATAGACAATTTTATAATGTTTTAGATCAGAATCAATGATCTAGAATACATTCTTTTTTCATTTAAGCCTTCTAATTTTATAATTGGTTAATTTTCCTTTCTTGGGATTAATGACTTTTGAAAAAATGTGTAATATACTCCTTAGTTTTCATAAATGTTGCATAGAATTCATCCAAAATTGATTTACATAAGTGTTTGTGCCATTACAAATACATATTCCAAAACTGGTTTACGTAGTAATTGAATGTCATGACACTCGGTCATAACTAGCATTCATGATGTCTCTTAGATTGTATAAGCTCAACATATGATAACTCACTTGACATAATTTAAATTTGCATCACTTGATCTTCAAAATGTTTTACTCGACATGTATAGTAGCTTTCTCTCTACTAGGGGGCTCAACAACCTTTGACTTATAAAATAAACACATCCATATAGCTCAACCTTCTCTAGATGGCTCTGTTGCAATGATGACTGACCAACATTTCCTAGGAAATAACTAAGTATTGTAAACTAATAGGCAAAAATGCTTAGCTATCAACAAAACAAGGGAGTATTACAAGCTAGGGTTTATGTTTTATGAAAATATTGACTTTTCAAATCCTAATACAACCACTAGACTTATAGAACATAAGAGATGGTTAAGTTATGTCATTAATCTTAAAGAGGAATTTTGGTTATTATTCCAAAATTCTCCCCTTTGTCATTACCCAAGGAGATTCAAAGATGTAACCAAACTCTAATGTTCTCATCTTCTTGAATTCTTGCATATAATTCCAATCCTTTTATCTAGTTCTACTTCTCCTTCTTGGTGTATTGAACTCCTTCATATAGCATTAGTAGAAAGTAATCCACATCTCATGTGCTCAATCAAGTACCCTTACCTATACAAAATCTTCTTATGATAATGTACTAATCAATACCTTGCTAACAATAATGTTATAATTATTTTCCTTTTTCTCTTCATCTATCCATGAATCTCACCCTTAGGTTTAATAGTAGCCTCATTCTTTATGACTAACTAATAATTGATCCCCATATAGATTAGATGTGTTCTCATATTTTTCTTCCAATTTTCATCATTATATTCATCAAATTTAGGGATGTCTTTCATGTACATGTGATTTTATATCTCCTCTAGATTTCTTCTCAAAGAGGACATGATGGTTTGATACTAATTATTGTAAGCTATGGTTATCATTGCACCAAAATAACAACTTGCCAATACCTAATACAGCCACTAGACTTATAGAACATAGGAGATGGTTGTGCCATGTCAAGAATCCTAAAGGGGGGTGTTAGTATTAGAAATATATAATACTAAGATGGGGGTTGAATCAGTATTCTACAAACTTCTTCCCAAAATTAGATATTATTAATTACTTTGCAACATGCATATGAAAGTAAACCAATAATTTTGAACAAAAAATAAAACTGTATACAAAGAGAACTCATAACACCATATTTTGTTAACTAGGGAAACCATGGCCAAGGGAAAACCTTAGTGGGGATGGTACTCACAAAATAATCCACTAAACAAAAGAATCATGTTAAGGATATTGACCATGTTAGGAGTCTATGAATTACATATAGTGTCTCAGTCCTTATTAGAGGACTAAACCCTATTAAAAGCCTCAAACTATTAGGAGTTGTTTCTTGGTATTACAATTGAAACTATATGCAAGAAGAGCTCACTACCCTAACATGAAACTAACAATATAGCTCATAAAAAAATGAGATGGATACATAACCTCATTATTATTAATTGATGTACTTCACATAGCTTTGATCTAACATTAGAATTTGCATCACATATCACTCATAGTTTGAATGTCATATACATAGTTCATGTACTCATCATATAATTCACATTCACATATATCACATCTATTACACTACACATACTTTGCATGTAATAATTCTTACTTATACTCTTTTCTTTCACAAAACTCTTATGATGTTTGATTGATGTAATCATACATTATTCTAACTTAGGGTAAACATCTAGGATGTCATCGCTATATAAATAAGTAATTATTTAGTAACCAAAATAATTCCTTAACACTTTTATTCCCTATTATGTTGTACTCTATTCTGATGTTCATATTGTCTTTACTGGTATTTGACTTGTAACATTTTTTTTATTATCCATACTAATCTACATACTTAGGTATGTCATCATGACACACTAATATATCTTCCCTTAACTTTGTGTTGGTGTTTTTAGACTACCAAGCAGAAAAGACCTGATAATAGTATTCAAAGGATTTATCTTAGTCTAAAGGCTTAGCTACTTCCCATGTTTAACTAAGAAAACTTAATATTTCATTCCAACTTCAACAAAATCACCAAGATTCTCTACTCTTCAAGCTCTACAAATCTTAGGTGGGTGCACCTTACAGATACATGGCCATATAGTTGATTATTTGGCAATTTTCTCACAATTCATTCAACTGATACTTCTCTTCTCTAGATATATCCCTTTAAAGAAGAAAATGGTCATATATCTTCTATGTTTTGCAATTAATCCTTCAAAATAGTAGCTAACAATGACAATTAAGAGATTATTACAAATAAGTGTTGACCAGAAATTTAATTATTCATATAGTAAAATAAAATTGATTTTATTTTATATTCATGCCTAATGCAACCCTATGACTTCTTCAAACATTAATTGAATATATGATCAGTGCCCTATCCATTGGGATTTAAAGTCTACCTAGTAAAACATTTTGACCTAATTAATTGCATTACAATTAATAATATCAACAATTGTCCCCAAACTCATTCTTATGAATATACCTACTATATAGCTAGAAACCCTATCAATTTATTGAAGCATTTACTTAATTCCTTCAATTAAAAGCAACAAAAAATTGATATGCAACCTATCCTTGTTGCATTAAATTGCATAAAAATTGCTTATACAATACCAAGATAACCATTACACAACAATGGAGACATAATTCAAAGACTAAACTATGGTAGAACTTCCTCCTTTGCATTTATTTTCATTGAAAATTGCAAGAATGCTGGTAAGACTACAAAAATATTCAAAATAAAATAGTAGATCTCTCAATATTCACTTGTATTCTCAAACTTAAAGGAGAATACATCATAAATCTTACAATAAACTCAATGTACTGATAACAATAGCATAATTCTTAAAATTAAAAGAAAATCGGACCTCTATTCCACATCTTGGGAATCCTTTTATAGAAAGGATCACATAAAGCTTCAGATGAGAGGTCACTTATCAAAATCTTTGTCAAAATCTAGGACAAAGATATTCCTATTCTGTTACAAACAAAACATTCTATGTACTTGGCCCCAAAAACTAAGATGTAGTTACAAAATTGGTAACTAGTGTTTGTTCGCAAATATCTCCTTAACAAATTAACTTTGTCTCTAGCTCATGTCACCATCCATGCCTTTTCTTCACCTTTTTCTTTTCTGAATTGCATCTCAACTACACCTAGTCACTATCACCAACTAGTAATGCCTTGATATTTGCAATCAACTCTGATATGGTGATGTTTGTATCAATGTCACGCCAGGTGACATCTCTGATTGTGTCCAGCTCCTCTAGGCATTTGGTCCAATTGGCATCAGTTATAGTTTTGACCTTAGAAGCCACCTTAGACATCTCTATGTCTAGTTATAAATTATATCTACTATATCATAGACAACACTGACACTTCATTATTACAAAAAGATAAGAACTTGGGATGATTAAGAATATTTTCAAATGATGATGACCATTCAACCTAGTCTTTTATTTTTACCTCACTATCCAAAATTGTAGGCACAAAATTTGGTGTCCTAGTAGTAATTTACTTTATCTTATTTTGTACTAGTTGCATCTTCCCCCCAAAGAAACCATTTAGACCTCTTACTTTATGAATTTCTTTTCTTGTACTCACAATGGTTGCTTTTGGTAGGTCCTTTTGGGGAAGTATAGTAATTATACTATCAAAAAATTGAATATAGGGGCCCCATGTGTTGAATAATGGAGATAATAGAGAAATTGCCTCTGTACATTTGTATTCCACTCCTTCTAATGCAATATAACTTCCATGCACATTTTGTGAGACTGTCTTCAATCCATTGATCTTATGAATTAACAGACTCTTCAAAGCTCTAATCTTTGCATCTTTACTAGCTTCTAACTTTTCTTCATCAATGTCCATATCCTAGCCTAATGTTTCCCCTGTCTCAAATGTCTAGCTCCCTCTATCTACACTTCTTTGTCATGAACTTCTATTATAGTTATGATATTTTTCTTTAGTTTAATGCTTCCTCCATTTCCAACTTGATAACATTTTTCTATAAAACATAAGTTTTCTTCATTTCCTCTTCATAACTTCTCCTAGTCTCAATAAATTTTTCATATCTTTTTTCAAGTTGGGCTTGAAGAGTGTCCATCTTATGCTTACCCATTAATGCTACCAAAGCATGCATTCCCAAAATCTTGTCAATGGAAGTAGGTTACACATGCCAAAATGTAAAATTTCCCTTATTGGACTCCTTTATTTCCATGAGAATGGGCTTATTACCCTTTGGAGCTAAACTCCATATCGCCATTGTTTCGGCATCTACATTGAATCCTAATCCCATCATCTCCCCATATTGATTTTCATTATCAAAAGAAATTGATCTCTCTTTTCTTCTTATTTGATCTAGTAGAAAAGAAGAACTAAAACCCCATATTGGGAACATAATCATTCCACTTCTCCTAACTAAATCGCTAGCCTCTTCAACAATTAGGGTTTCACTGGTAGGGTCATACTCCTACAACTTTTGTATCAATCTAGAAAACTCTTCATCTAAATCTTTAGGCTTCATTTGTAATTTCAATTCATTTCTCTTTATTTTAAAAAGGAAGGTTTTGAATTTATTTGACTTAATAAAATTGTCATCATCCATAAACTCCTTGGCCTGAATGATTCTACCATCATTCATTTGTGCCTTTAATTGCAATTTCTTTGTTCTTTGCTCATTCTTGAATGCTTGGGACATTAATAACCTTCTTCTTACTGTAGGACCAGAAAAATGGGTAATATGCATAAAACACTATGAGAAAATCACAAACTCAATCAACATGTATTAGCACCCACTAGTCTACCATGAAAGCAAAACTAATCAAGAAAGAAATAGAAACCCCCTTTTTCATTTGTAGCTCCCATGTCCTTCTTTCTTCTCCAAATGATTGTAGCTCCAAAGTTTCCTATAGTGCACACAAAATTGAAGCAAAAGTCTATGATGTGGATAATGCCATGAGAATACTTGAAGTGTGATTTTATGTGAGAGAGTGAGAATGCAAATTAGTAGAGACTCAAAAACTCAAAGATTCAAAGACTGAAGACTTAAGCATTCTAGAATCAAGGACCAAGGACCGAAAATGAGATAAAGAGTGTTCATTTTATAATTTTCATGGAGGTTGAGAGCATTGGATTTGTCACCCACAGACATGCGATGTGGCAAGAGATTCCTATGACGCATATGACAGAATATGCCAAAAGTAAGATTCTATGACACATGCAAGTCAAATTTGGCTAAATGTGGAAGAGAATCTATGATGCGTCATAAGATTCCTCAACCCACTTAAAGCCAAGAATCTATGACGAATAAGCCAAATAGGGACATGCGTAAGAGGTAATAATAATTCCTATGATGCGTATGATAGAATATGCCAAAAGTAAGATTCTATGACACACGACAATCAAATTTGGAAGAGAATCTATGACATGTCATAAGATTCCTCAACCCACTTAAAGCCAAGAATCTATGATGAATAAGCCAAATAGGGACATGCGTAAGAGGTAATAATATTTGATTATGAAATATTCTTAGCCAAGTGTCAAAGGAGAATCCATGAGGTGTCACATCCAAGTGTCATGATGATGAAATATTTTATGGAATATTTGAATTAAAAATCCTTTTATTCCACAAAATAAGAATTAGTAGAAAATGGAATTAATGATGGAAAATGGAACTTAGGAAATTGTAAATTTCCATGGTTTACAGATAATGAATCAATTAATTAATAAACTTAATTAATTGAGGATGATAATTGGGAAGAAAAATTAGAAAGAATAGGATTAAATTATGGGTTATTTAATCCTATAGAGAAAATTAGTAGATGATTGGCCAAATTGATTAAATGAATGCGACCGTATCTTTTGATGAAAATGTGACGATGATGGATATCGAATAAGATGATGAAAAGGTAGACCAAAGCCATGGTCAAATTAATTGATTGAGTTTGATAACATGCCAAGGACACATGACATGAATTGGTTGATATGTAACATTTAACCGACATTGTAAATGCTATAGGATTGAAATTGATTGATAAGTTTTGATCATAATAACACTGACAGACACTGTCAATATTATTAAAATGGTTGATGATGCCATGATCTGACATTGAAAGCCTCAACAATGTCAAAGATTGAATGACATGAATGATATTTTGACCTAGTACTGAGAGCCATGATAGTACTAAGGTTAGATTGATAAGATTGATAAGTTGATAGGTTTCCAAGGCACTAAAAGCCACAACAATGCCTAGGAGCGGATAAATTATGATTGATTTGGGATGTTTGATACGTTTCGGGTTGATTAGGACCGATTTCGAGTTGATTTGATATGATTCTGAGTTGATATGAAATTGATGTGAAAGGGGATACAAATGACAAAATATGATCAATCTGGCCAAAAGATCAAAGCTAGTAGAATGAGAAAATGGGACAAATTAGTATGAAGAAGTGATGAATTCATAGATATGAACCATTTTTGAGCGTCTACATTTTGCCCCTCTTTGATACAATGTGATTTAGAGCATTGTATCAAAGAATAACTGATGAGAAAGCCACAACATGCCCCAGTAGGGATGATATATATGGGTGCCCCCTTGAAAAATTGACTAAGATAAGCATATGATAAGTCAATTTATTGAAAACAAGAAGAAAAAACCATAGCAAATGACAGAATGAAAATCAGAGCTAAAATGTGAAAGTTATGAGGCCTAGAGTGTAGACCCGAAACTGTGCGTGCATGCCCAAAATGATGGACAGGTGTCATAACATGAGGGAAATCATAAAAAATGGTCGTATTTGGTCAAATATGATGAGACAAATGTTAGACTAAGGTTGAACCAGGTGGAAAGCCATAGAAAGTTGATTAATAGCGTAGGATGATGCAAGAATGCATAAATGCAAGATGAAAATGATTTGGTGAATCAGAAGACATGATCATGGTGATGGAGAATGAGATGAAGAAGAAAGATGAGATGAGGAGATGTTAGTATGATGGAAAGACTTTTGCTTCTAGAAAGTGCACTATATGTCAAATGGAGCTTTATTTTGATATGGCAAATGGAATGCAACACATCATGGCATTAAGGGCCAGAGCACAAATGCAAGCCTTTTGTGTAAAGAAGCACAATGCAAATAGAGAATGACCTTGTCCTTCCTGAGGCATATGTACATGCCCCAAACTCTCAAAGGTACATTGTAATAGACAAAAATGGAAAAAGATGACCATGAACCATCCTGGCCACTCTCATAGATCAATTTATATCATCGAGTAGCATGGGGACATGATCAAAGAAAAAACAAAGCAAAAATAAATCACTCACTAAATAGCATGAACCAACAGCTATTCTTGTCCATTATTACATTCTTGTTAATGTTTTAGTTGTGTATATAGTGTTCGACATGTTGATAATGTATTAGTTCTGGTTGTGGATTTAGTTGATAAGTTCATAGTGACATGTTGGATTGATTGTTGGTTCATGCTGCATAGATATTGTGATTGGCACTGAAGCGTAGTACTTTGATTTTTAGTCTACAAATCGCAAGTGTTTATGCAAAAGGGGTGGTTATCCATAGTGGAAAATGTGCAAGGTTTATTGCAAATTTTTGATGAGTTTTGTGATTTTTAGGGTTTTGTGGAGATATTTGATTTTTTTGTGTAACTGATTTCTTCAGGTCATTTTACATTTTTTAGGTTTTTCTCAGGACATTTTATGATTTTTAGTGATTTTTTCAGGATTTTATTTGAATTTTTAGGATTTTTTCGAGATATTATGTGATTTTTAGTGATTTTCTCAGAACATTTAATGATTTTTAGGGATTTTTTCAGGATCGTATAAGCATATAAAAGTGTTAGCTCCAATCCATTATGCGATAGATCCAATGGATAAAAAGCACTTAGGGATATGCCCCCAATTCAAATTCAAACTCATGCACCATGTAGGTAATATGCCCCCAGACAAGACACAAACTATGTACAAAGGCCAATGATAGAGTGTGTGTGCAGACTAGTGATGCTTAGGCAAGGTAACAAAGGTGATTAACCAGTTCGTGAGCCATGATAAGGGATCAAGGATGTTTTGCAATATGAAGGATATGATCAAGGAATGATGGAGGGGGAAAAGACTAGATGGAATCCTGATAGATGGAGGAGCAACACTGATTACACATGGTGCCTGTTTGCCAGGTTTTCACCATGGTACTTACCCAAAGCGCCTATTTGCCAAGTTTTCACTTTTGGACGGAATTTTTCTTTTGACTCAAATTTTCATGCCAAGATGCCTATTTGCCGGGTTTTCATCAAGGCATCCATTTTTTCATGACTTTTTTCGCTTTTTTCTTTGCTTTTTTCATGACTTTTTGCCTTTTTTTTTTGATATTTTTTCAAGACTTTTAGATGAAATCAAGAATGTCACTGACAAATGCTAAGAAGATATCTATTGTTGGTGCTGCTAGCTAATAATCTCTGGATCCATGACTGACCATAACTATGGAGGATTTGTTCTGAGTCTGTAGCTAAAATCAAACCACTAGAAAGCCCTCGAGAGATACCATCATGTACCATATGTAAGACAATGTTTATCTCTTGCGAATCAAGGCATCTAAAGATAATTGGGTCAATAGAAATGTCATGTGGGATGTCATTGATGATGACATATGCAAAGGCTTGGTTGTTGGACAAATTAGGTAGTTGGATTTGGGGATAAACAAAGGGATATAAGGGAGGGTTGGGAGGGTTGAGACCAATGACCTTCTGCATGAAAGCTGATTGAGAGAGCTCCAAAAGACTTTGTGGCATGTTGAACACTGAAACACTGATATTCATGGCATCATATTTTTCATTTTGTATCCTTGGGAGCTTCTTAGCTTTTGATTTTTTATGGTCTAATGGTGCCTTTCGATTTTCACCAAGAGACCTATGCTTGCTATCTTTTTTTCTTTTTGCTTTGTAACTAGAAAGTGGAGTTGGCTCCCCAAAATATGCCAATGTGTTCTCTTTAGGAGAAACTACTTCTTTATGATCTTCAGTCATAATGTGTTCAAATTCTATTATAAGAGTGCCATCATTGTTGAATCAATCAAAAATTGGTGGTCCATGTTGGTCCCAATCCAAAGGTTCAGGATAGCTTGAGGAGATGTCATCATCAGTATTGAATGGGCTTTGGTTGAAGGTAGATATATGGGTAACTGATTCAACTGGGTCATTGGGGTTATGCTCAGAGGCTAGGGGATTGTTGGTTTCAAGTGGGATATCCTCAGATGCCTTTTCATCATTCGAAACATCCATAGTCTTACATGTAGGTACCGTGGTACTAGGAGGACCTATTCGTAATGGTTTAAATCCAAGCCCCAAACTAGGAGGTTGTCCTTCTGTAGTGATAGGTTCAATGATTCCTTGTTTCTGAGATCCAAGACCACTATAGCCATCATAACCTTGTTTCTGCATGATGGTAAACCCAAGTCCATACTTGCTAGGAGATATCAAAGTGGGTTCTCATTCTGCTTTAGCTTTCTCAATACATATGGATGTATTCTCATTGATAGAAGTATCATTCTTTATGCTAATGGGAGAAAGTGGTGACTCCCTAAAGTGAGAGACTTGAGAGATAAAGTACTCTCCACACCCATTGTCTTCAATCTTCATCTTTTCCTTGGCTTTACTGAGCAGTATATCAGCATCCACATACTTAGAGGAACTTGTGGGTTGTGCTTCATTGTTTGTTGGAATTTGGTATGCAGTAGCATCTCTTAGATTAGCACAAAACTGGAAAGGATCTGGATCACCGAGGATGGTAACCTCTATATTGTGATAGGAAAACTTCAGACATTGATGATATGTAGAAGGGACTACTTTCATATCATGAAGCCAAGGGCGTCCTAGTATCATGTTGCAATTCATTTCGATGTCTAGGACATGGAACAATGTGTCTTCAGTAGTTGGACCAACTCTGATAGGTAATGTGATGATGCCCCTAAAGAAGCGTTCACCATCATCATAAGCTTTTATTGTGATTCTTCGAGAGGGATCCACATCATCTTCAGAATAACCCAAATTGTTGACAACCTTAAGAGTACATATGTTCAGTTCTGCTCCTCCATCTATTAAGACACGTCTGACTTTGGCATTATGGATGAAGACTTCGAGATAAAGGGGATCATTATGGTTAGGTTTGTCCTTAGGAATATCTTGGGGTGAAAAAGTGATATGTTGTGATGTAGATAGGTTCCCAACCATGACTTGGAACTGGGCAACATCAATGTTATCTGGGACTACTTACTCTTTAAAGGCTTGATCCAAGATCTTCTGATGTTGGGGAGATGCACGTAGTAGGTCCAAAATGGATATTTGTGCAGGGGTTTTTTTGAGTTGTTCAACAAGGAAATAATTAGATGAAGTAGGAGCAGTAGGTATACTTGAGGGTGCAAGTCTAGTAGAAGTAGTTGGTCTAGATGGGGCTCAAGTAGGGCGATCTTGCTATGGTGTGTAGTGACAACACAACGAGGATCTTCAACCTTCAATGTGAATGTGGATATGCAAAAGTCAAACTCATTAAAGCAATTGATGGTGTAGTCATAGCCGGTACATGTGTAATTCACATTACCTTGCGAGTTTGAGTTTGAACTTGAGGGTTTCTCTTTGTCATGATTACCCAAAGGATTTTTGAAAATAGTGTGATTGAAATTGGATGCTAACAGTGATGGATCAACTGTGATGATACCATCATCAATAAGGTCTTGTATTGCATGTTTCAGTTGAAAGCATGATGAAGTTTTGTGTCCTTTGGTGCGATGGTAATCACAATAATTTTTGTCATCCCACAAATCAGCTTTAGTCAATGGTTCATCTTTGATTGGGGGTAATTGCAGGAATTTATTACTCAGTAACTGTTGTAATGCAGTCTCAAGTAGTATCCCCAATGGTGTGAATTTCCTGTCTTTGGTTCTAGGATGTCTTCGAGGTTTATCTTGCGTGAGAGTCTCAGTTTTCTATTGTGGAGCTGATGTTTAATTAGAGGTTTGTGAATTTGTAGGGTTTACACCTTTCATAGTTAATTGAGGTTGTGTTGTGCTAATTGTGTGAGCATCCACAATACCATCATTAGTCACATTCTTGTTTTTGGAGAAAATTTTTTCCTTGTCATTAGATGAGTTGGTGTTTGTGTTTTCTTTGTTTATCTTGAGGATTCCCTTACGGATAAGAGCATCTTCAATACTAGCCCCTTTTTTCATTAGTTTAGAAATGGTGCTTGGACTCTTGATTTTGAGTTCATACATTAAGTCCGAAACTACGTTTTCAATGCACATGTTTACTTGTTGTTCTTCAGGAATATCTAGTGAGCATTGACTAACTAGGTTTCTCCAACGCAATAAGAATGTGATGAATGATTCTCCTGCCTTTTGTTTAGTTGAGCACAAATCAGCAAGTGTCACCTCATTTGCGATGTTAAAGGAAAAGTGGGAGATAGACTTGTCCGCTAGTTCTAACCAAGATTTGATATTACCAGGAAGTTTGGAGTACCATTCAAGTGCAGGCCCACCTAGATAATGAGGGAACAATCTCATAAGTTACATGGGCTCGTCACTGAGTTCGATGCATGAAGCATAAAATTCTCGGATGTGATCAATAGGGTTTCCTTTTCCTCGTTATTTTTCAAACCTTGGAGCTTCAAAGTGTTTTGGGAATGGAGGAATATACAAACTTTTATCGAATGGGTTAGGACGTAGGTCCCTTTCTGTATATAGAGTCTGTTTCTTTTGGACTCCCAATGCCTCGACTTGTTTGGAAAGTTGTTTGAATTGTTGTAATAGTTCTTCATTGGGGTTTTGCATGATGGTCTTTCCTTCAAGTCTTTTGTGTCTATGAGTAGACCGTTTGCTATGGCGAGAACTATGTCTACTTGATTCTGACATTTCTGTGTCTAATGAATCTGATGAAGTGTCGCTAGGTGGTGGAGGTATGTTGGCACCTTGAAGACAAAAAGGTCCTTGTTGTTGGGGAAAAATGTAGACACTCAAAAATGGTTTGTATCTATGAATTCATCACTTCTTCATACTAATTTGTCCCATTTTCTCATTCTAGTAACTTTGATCTTTTGGCCAGATTGACCATATTTTGTCATTTGTATCCCCTTTCACATCAATTTCATATAAACTCAGAATCATATCAAATCAACTTGAAATCGGTCCTAATCAACCTGAAACATATTAAACATCCCAAATCAATCATCATTTATCCACTCCTAGGCATTGTTGTGGCTTTCAGTGCCTTGGAAACCTATCAACTTATCAATCTTATCAATTTGACCTTAGTACTGTCATGGCTCTCAGTACTAGGTCAAAATATCATTCATGTCATTCAATCTTTGACATTGTTGAGGCTTTCAATGTCAGATCATGGCATCATCAACCATTTTAATAATATTGACAGTGTCTATTAGTGTTATTATGATCAAAACTTTTCAATCAATTTCAATCCTGTAAGATTTACAATGTTGGTTAAATGTTACATATCAACCAATTCATGTCATGTGTCCTTGGCATGTTATCAAACTCAATCAATTAATTTGACCATTGCTTTGGTCTACCTTTTCATCATCTTATTCGATATCCATCATCGTCACATTTTCATCAAAAGATACAGTCGCATTCATTTAATTAATTTGGCCAATCATCTACTAATTTTCTCTATAGGATTAAATAACCCATAATTTAATCCTATTCTTTCTAATTTTTCTTCCCAATTATCATCCTCAATTAATTAATTTTATTAATTAATTGATTCATTATCTGCAAACCATGGAAATTTACATTTTCCTAAGTTCCATTTTCCATCATTAATTCCATTTTCTACTAATTCTTATTTTGTGGAATAAAAGGATTTTTAATTCAAATATTCCATAAAATATTTCATCATCATGACACTTGGATGTGACACCTCATGGATTCTCCTTTGACACTTGGCTGAGATTTTTCATGATCAAATATTATTACCTCTTACACATGTCCCTATTTGGCTTATTCATCATAGATTCTTGGCTTTAAGTGGGTTGAGGAATCTTATGATGCGTCATAGATTCTCTTCCAAATTTGACTCTCGTGTGTCATAGAATCTTACTTTTGGCATATTCTATCATACGCATCATAGGAATTATTATTACCTCTTACGCATGTCCCTATTTGGCTTATTCGTCATAGATTCTTGGCTTTAAGTGGGTTGAGGAATCTTATGACGCATCATAGATTCTCTTCCACATTTAGCCAAATTTGACTTGCATGTGTCATAGAATCTTACTTTTGGCATATTCTGTCATATGCGTCATAGGAATCTCTTGCCACATCGCATGTCTGTGGGTGACAAATCCAATGTTCTTAATCTCCATGAAAATTATAAAATGAACACTCTTTCTCTCATTTTGGGTCCTTGGTCCTTGAATCTAGAATGCTTAAGTCTTGAGTCTTTGAATCTTTGAGTTTTTGAGTCTCTACTAATTTGCATTCTCACTCTCTCGCATAAAATCACACTTCAAGTATTCTCATGGAATTATCCACATCATAGACTTTTGCTTCAATTTTGTGTGCACTATAGGCAACTTTGGAGCTACAATTATTTGGAGAAGAAAGAAGGACATGGGAGCTACAAATGAAAAAGGGGGTTTCTATTGCTTTCTTGATTAGTTTGGCTTTCATGGTAGACTAGTGGGTGCTAATACATGTTGATTGAGTTTGTGATTTGCTCATAGTGTGTTATGCATATTACCCATTTTTCTGGTCCTACATTTGGTGAACCCGACCTCATCACTTCTTCATACTAATTTGTCCCATTTTCTTATTCTACTAACTTTGATCTTTTGACCAGATTGACCATATTTTGTCATTTGTATCCCCTTTCACATCAATTTCATATCAACTCAAAATCATATCAAATCAACTCAAAATTGGTCCTAATCAACTCGAAACGTATCAAACATCCCAAATCAATCATCATTTATCTGCTCCTAGGCATTGTTGTGGCTTTTAGTGCCTTGGAAACCTATCAACTTATCAATCTTATCAATTTGACCTTAGTACTGTCGTGGCTCTCAGTGCTAGATCAAAATATCATTCATGTCATTCAATCTTTGATGTTGTTGAGGCTTTCAATGTCAGATCATGGCATCATCAACCATTTTAATAATATTGACAATGTCCATCAGTGTTATTGTGATCAAACCTTATCAATCAATTTCAATCCTGTAGCATTTACAATGTCAGTTAAATGTTACATATCAATTTATTCATGTCATGTGTCCTTGGCATGTTATCAATTTTGATCTATCAATTAATTTGACCATGGTTTTGGTCTACCTTTTCATCATCTTATTCGATATCCATCATCGTCACATTTTCATCAATGGATACGGTCGCATTCATTTAATCAATTTGGCCAATCATCTACTAATTTTCTCTATAGGATTAAATAACCCATAATTTAATTCTATTATTCTCACTAATTATTCTTCCTGATTATCATCCTCAATTAATTAATTTTATTAATTAATTGATTCATTATCTACAAACCATGGAAATTTACAATTTCCTAAGTTCTATTTTCCATCATTAATTCCATTTTCTACTAATTCTTATTTTGTGGAATAAAATGATTTTTAATTCAAATATTCCATAAAATATTTCATCATCATGACTCTTGGATGTGACACCTCATGGATTTTCCTTTAACACTTGGCTGATATTTGTCATAATCAAATATTCTTATCTCTTACACATGTCCCTATTTGGCTTATTCGTCATAGATTCTTTGCTTTAAGTGGGTTGAGGAATCTTATGACACGTCATAGATTCTCTTCCAAATTTGACTCTCGTGTGCCATAGAATCTTACTTTTGGCATATTCTGTCATATGTGTCATAGGAATTATTATTACCTCTTATGCATGTCCCTATTTGGCTTATTCGTCATAGATTCTTGGCTTTAAGTGGGTTGAGGAATCTTATGACGCGTCATAGATTCTATTCCAAATTTGACTCTCGTGTGTCATAGAATCTTACTTTTGGCATATTCTGTCATATGCGTCATAGGAATTATTATTACCTCTTACGCATGTCCCTATTTGGCTTATTCGTCATAGATTCTTGGCTTTAAGTGGGTTGAGGAATCTTATGACGCGTCATAGATTCTCTTCCACATTTAGCCAAGTTTGACTTGCATGTGTCATAGAATCTCACAATTGGCATATTTTGTTGTATGTGTCATGGATTCTCAAAGGAATCTCTTGCCACATCGCATATCTATGGGTGACAAATCCAATGCTCTCATCCTCCATGTCAATTATAAATTGGACACTCTTCCTCTCATTTTTGGTCCTGGAGTCTCTTGAATCCTTGAATGCTTAAGTTTTGAAAATCCAAATCTTTGAGTCTCTACTTGTTTGCATGTTGCATTCTCTCTCTCACATTCAAATCACAACTTGAAGTATTCTCATGGCATTATCCACATCATAGGCTTTGGCTTCAATCTTGTGTGCACTATAGGCAAATTGGAGCTACAATCATTTGGAGAAGAAAGAAGGACATGGGAGCTACAAACGAAAAAGGGAGTTTTTGATTATGTTTGCTTTCTTTTGTTTAGTTTGGCTTTCATGGTAGACTAGTGGGTGCTAACATATGATTATTGAGTTTGTGATTTTCTCATAGTATGTTTTGCATTCTAACCCATTTTTCTAGTCCTACATTTGGTGAACCTGACGTGAACACCCACCCTACCAAATTATTACCTCTTACGCATGTCCCTATTTGGCTTATTCGTCATAGATTCTTGGCTTTAAGTGGGTTGAGGAATCTTATGATGCGTCATAGATTCTCTTCCAAATTTGACTCTCGTGTGTCCTAAAATCTTACTTTTGGAATATTCTGTCATATGCGTCATAGGAATTATTATTACCTCTTACGCATGTCCCTATTTGGTTTATTCGTCATAGATTCTTGGCTTTAAGTGGGTTGAGTAATCTTATGATGCGTCATAGATTCTGTTCCAAATTTGACTCTCATGTGTCATAGAATCCTACTTTTGGCATATTCTGTCATATGCGTCATAGGAATCTCTTGCCACATCGCATGTCTGCGGGTGACAAATCCAATGCCCTCACTTTGAGTGTTGATTATAAAATGAACACTCTTCTCTCATTTTGGGGTCCTTGAATCTAGAATGCTTAAGTCTTGAGTCTTTGAATCTTTGAGTTTTTGAGTCTCTACTAATTTGCATTCTCACTCTCTCACATAAAATCACACTTCAAGTATTCTCATGGCATTATCCACATCATAGAATTTTGCTTCAATTTTGTGTGCACTATAGGCAACTTTGGAGCTACAATCATTTGGAGAAGAAAGAAGGACATGGGAGCTACAAATGAAAAAGGGGGTTTCTATTGCTTTCTTGATTAGTTTGGCTTTCATGGTAGACTAGTGGGTGCTAATACATGTTGAGTGAGTTTGTGATTTTCTCATAGTGTGTTATGCATATTACCCATTTTTTTGGTCCTACATTTGGTGAACCTGACGTGAACATGCATATCTAACTTGGGTTTTCTTGTTTTGTGCTTGTAGGTGCAAGGAAGGAGCTCACTTGGAAGGGTATAATGACTATCTACTCTCTCTTTTTTTTTCACATCTAGATCTGTACTATCAGAGCACACCTAGGTTCATAGTAAGCACATGCACCAATCAAAATCTACATTTCAAGCTCCTATCACTCTCTAGGACATAGATTAGGTGATTTTGTGTTACTAATGGTCTATTTGTAGCATGTGGCGATCGTTGGATGAAGATATGATCATAAAAAACTACTGATGTGTGCTTTGCAGGACGTTGTCGAAGACTTTGTGTGTCTTTCAAAACTATGTGTGTGGATTTCCTAGATTCGATAACATTTTGTTTGGTGCTTAAAAAGAACCTTTTTCTTTTCTGCCTGGCATGTCTATAGTGTTAGATCCCTAGGAGTTGCATTTGACGTATCCTCTCCCCTCACCATTCATGGATCTTGGGTGTAAGACAAAATCAGTGTAACTTCTATAGGAGGCCTGCCTTGGACCAAGATATTTGATATTGGGCATGCCAGGGGACGACCTCAGAGCGACAATGGGCCAAAGCCAGGTCAACCTTCCAGCCGCTATATAAAACTTGATTACAGTGAAAGCTGTGTCGGTGGTATTTCTGCGCGATAGCTCTCCTCTAGTACCCTTGTGGTGCATCAAACCCCGATTCTCGGGGCTGGGAGACCTTCTGCGGAAGTTTATCATTAACTTGCCGAATGGAATGCCCTTACTAAAAACCATGTTTTAGTGGCCAAAATCCTTTCTATCCACTGGCTCAAGGGGTCACCCATGCCCATGAAGACATCCTACATTCTTGTGGTCCTTAGTAGAGGCAACAGTCCCTTGGGAAGTCATGCCCCTTGGGAAGCAGATCTTGGTAGCCCTGAGAAGTGAGTGCGCTGTAAGGGGGAGCCTGTGGCACCAAGATCCTAGGTTGTCTGCTCTAGATAAGCGTGGTTGAACTTTGGTTCAAGTAGGAATTTAGTGGATACCGTCCTAAAAGCCTAGGTTGTGGTGTGTTTGTTAACTTTTACAATAGCTATTCTTGTCTTAATGTGTTTTGCGTGTGTGTAAAACATAATCAAGATAAAAGCCAAACTTTTAAATTTACACCTTGGATATCATTTGAACTTGTCCAAACCTCACACATTGCCAAAACATTTCAACCTTTATCAAACTTTGCAAACATTGATTCAACACACTCAAACCTTGGAAAACATGGCGACTTGTGCTCTTAAATGTGCTTGGAAAAATGTAGATCTCACACTTGCATTCACCCTAGTTTAGGCTTCATTCTTAGATCATATAGACCTCATATTGCACCTTTTAGTCCTCATTACTTTTCATATTGCATCCATTTAGGTTCAGTTTTACTTTCCTTAGTTTTTGCATTCATCATCTTGACCACTTTATCCATCATTCTAGGTGTCCTAATCATCATTTTGAGCATCCAAACTGGCCCTAACACTATTTTCTACCATTCACTTCTCTGTGATATCCCGCTTAGCATCACCATCATTTTGAGTCCTCGAAACATCATTTTGAACCCCCAAAACCTTTGAATTTAGTCAAAAATCTAGAAAAAGTATAAGTCTTAGAGTATCTCCTAGTGTTGACGGATAATGGATCTTGACTAGTCCTTTTATCTTTGCTTATCATTTTCTTTGGTCAAAATTTATCTATGTCTTGATATAGTTGACCTTTTCATCTTTTATCAATTTGATCTTTTCATCTTTTATCATTTTTTGGTCAAGATCCAAAGTCCTTTATCACAAGGTAAACTCTTAGGAAAAATACTTCCAAAAGGTTTTACCTAAGTTCAAAACTTTCCATATACCTTTGTCGTAGCATAATCATATCCCTAGCATCCACAAACATCATTTTGACTTACCCTAGTGGTATATCCCCTTCATCTTGCATGGTCCAAACCTTAGCATCATTCTCACTACCAAACCCTATCAAATTTTCCATCAACCAATTACCTTCTTGAGCATTTACCCTCATTTTGCATGTCCCAAACATCATTTTGAACCCTAGAACATCATCCTTTACATGATACACCTTGCATACATCAACCTATATCATCCTTAACAAGTCCAAAACATAACCCTAATTGTCATTTTGCATACCTTAGAGTCATTTTCATCCCCTCTAGTCAAACTTCAAAACATCACCTTGCATTTGCATTTGCATAACATCCCTAGGATATTTGCACTTTGAAAATCAAAACCATAATTCATTTAGCATTTCCTCACATTTCATAACATTCTTAAACAATTAAAAATCCCAAAAACACTCATATCTTGCATACCCACCACTCTTTGCACTCTTAGGTGTCATGCCAACACTTACTAGGAGACAAGCAGCTCAAAGACCAGAGGAACTCTATCAACCTTTGTTTTCTGAGGTACAAGCACAACCAAAACCTCATCCAAGACAAAGAAAGAGCAATAAAATTCAACAAACCTTTGACGAAGATCAAATTGAGGCATCACAACCATTACTATTGGACCCTTTGAATATGTATCCGCAAGATCCTCATAATTAGGCTATGGCACAAAAAACCTTGAAAAATGCACCTATCATGAGATTTCCTCCAAACACTTCCCCCACACATGGGATGGTTCAATGGAGTCCTAACTTTGAACCTATATTCGTGCCAATGACACCAGGAGAAGGAAGTGTACCAACCTCACCTGAAGATGAACAATCACATTCATTTGAATTCAACCAACCTAACACATCAAACATACAACAAGGTATTGTACACCTAGGTGATGACTCTGACACTTATTATGACATCACTAATCAAGAAATGGCTAGGGCATGTCAAGACAAAAGTTTTCGCAAGAACTTCAAACATTTGGCGGCACAAGAAATTGTCAAATTTAACCCAAACTTGGAAGGTCCTAAGTCCAAAAATCAAACCAACACAACAATTGAAAACATCCAACCCATGATAAATTTGGATTTAGACAAGGGAAAACAATCTTCGGAGTTTTCAAATGCAATAATGGTACCTATAAGATCTCATCAAGAACCAACAATTGAAGTCCTCCAAAGTACATTTGAAAACATCAATGTCAACCCCTTGTTTGATGAAATACCACCAATCCCTAAACACCCCAAAAGGACATTAAGACTTGATTTTAGTCACATGATGCAACAACAAGATGCACCTAAAGGGACCCGTGCTCTAGGGATGCTAGACATACCTTTTTTGGAGGCAAATCAACAAAGTACACCTTTGCTCCTAACTTCACCCAGTGTTATGACTTCAAATACTATGGAGCCTCTCATAAATACAACATGTGAAACATCAAGCGCAACCATCCCTATGGACACACAAAGGAAAAGTCTTATTGACATTACACCCATTCCCAATAGAAATGCATCTCATAGTCAAGTCAACACGATGTCACAAGCAGGAACATCTAACACACAAAGGTATCAAAACAACAATATAAACATGAGGTTAAATTCTCAAGGACTTAGTCAACCCCCATGACAACAACAACCTACAATGGTACAAGGACTCAACATTTCCAAGGCACAACCAAGTCTACATCCGCTTGACACACATCCCACATATCAACAACAACATCAAACACAACAACAACAACCACAAGTGGGGCAAACATCCAACATTCCTAACATGCAATCCCATGTGGACCCACTTGACTTACACACAATTTATCAACAACAATTTCAGCAGCAATTCCAACAACAAAAAATGATGTTTGCTAAACAACAAGAGAAACTCAAGCAACAGTTGGAATACCAAAGATGCCTTGAGCAAAAAATTGCATACCAGCAACATTTGTTACAACAACAACATGTGCCACAACAACCTCAAAAAATACCTCTACAACAACAAGCACGCACATGGTCTCACATACTACCAATAGAGGTATCCCAACAACAACCACAACACATGGCAAAACCACAACACATGGTACAACAATCACAGTCAATCCTACAACAAGTACCACATCAAATACCACAACAAGTTCCCCAATAACAGGGACCTTTCTATCTTCGAGGTGCCAACATACCTCCACCACCTAGCAACACTTCATCAGACTCATCAGACACAGAAATGTCAAAACCAAATAGACATATTTCTCGCCACAGCAAATGGTCTACTCATAGACACAAAAGACTTGAAGGAAAGAACATCATGCAAAACCCCAATGAAGAACTATTACAACAATTCAAACAACTTTCCAAACAAGTCAAGGCATTGGGAGTCCAAAAGAAATAGGCTCTATATACAGAAAGGGACCTACGTCCTAACCCATTTGATAAAAGTTTGTATATGCCTCCATTCCCAAGACACTTTGAGGCTCCAAGGTTTGAAAAATACTGAGGAAAAGGAAACCCTATTGATCACATTCGAGAATTTTGTGCTTCATGCACCGAACTCAGTGATGAGCCCACGTACCTTATGAGATTGTTCCCTCATTCTCTAGGTGGGCCTGCACTTGAATGGTACTCCAAACTTCCTGGTAATATCAAATCTTGGTCAGAACTAGCAAACAAGTTTATCTCCCACTTTGCCTTTAACATCGCAAATGAGGTGACACTTTTTGATTTGTGCTCAACTAAACAGAACGCAGGAGAGCCATTCATCACATTCTTACTCCGTTGGAGAAGCTTAGTTAGTCAATGCTCACTAGACATTCTTGAAGAACAACAAGTAAACTTGTGCATTGAAAACTTAGTCCCCGACTTAATGTATGAACTCAAAATCAAGAGTCCAAGCACCATTTCTAAACTAATGAAAAAAGGGGCTAGTATTGAAGATGCTCTTATCTGTAAGGGAATCCTCAAGATAAACAAAGATAACACAAACACCAACTCGTCCAATGACAAGGCAAAATTTTTCTCCAAAAACAAGAATGTGACTAATGATGGCATTGTGGATGCCCGCACGATTATCACAACACAACCTCAACTGACTTTGAAAGGTGTAAACCCTACAAATTCGCAAACTCCTAATCAAACAACACCTCAACAACAAAAAACTGAGACTTCCACACAAGACAAAAGACATCCTAGAACCAAAGACAGGAAATTCACACCATTGGGAATACCACTTGAGACTGCATTACAACAGCTACTGAGTAATAACTTCCTGCAATTACCCCCAATCAAAGATGAACCATTAACTAAAGCAGATTGGTGGGATGACAAAAAGTATTGTGATTACCATCGCACCAAAGGACACAAGACTTCATCGTGCTTCCAACTGAAACATGCAATACAAGACCTTATTGATGATGGTGTCATCACAGTTGATCCATCACTGTTAGCATCCAACTTTGACCATATTATTTTCAAAGATCCTTTGGGTAATCATGACAAAGAGAAACCCTCAAGCTCAAACTCAAACTCACAAGGTAATGTGAATTACACATGTACCGGCTATGACTACACCATCAATTGCTTTAATGAGTCTGACTTTTGCATATCCACATTCATATTAAAGGCTGAAAACCCTCGTTGTGTTGTCACTACACACCATAGCAAGATTACCCTACCTGGTGCCCCAGCTAGACCTACTGCTTCTACTAGACCTGCACCCCCAAGTAGACCTACTACTCCTACTTCATCTGATTATAGCCTTGTTGAACAACTCAAAAAAACCCCTGCACAAATATCCATTTTGAACCTATTGCGTGCATCCCCCCAACATCAGAAGATCTTGGATCAAGCCTTTAAAGAGTCAGTAGTCCCAGATAACGTTGATGTTTCCCAGTTCCAAGCCGTGGTTGGGAACCTATCCGCGTCATAGCATATCACCTTTTCCCCTCGAGATATTCCTAAGGACAAACCTAACCATAATGATCCCCTTTATCTCGAAGTCTTCATCCACAATGGCAAAGTTAGACGTGTCTTAATAGATGGAGGAGCAGGACTGAACATCTGTACTCTTAAGGTTGTCAACAATTTGGGTTATTCTGAAGATGAAGTGGATCCCTCTCGAAGAATCACAATAAAAGGTTATGATGATGGTGAATGCTTCTCCAGGGGCATCATCACATTACCTGTCAGAGTTGGTCCAGCTACTGAAGACACATTGTTCCATGTCCTAGACATCGAAATGAATTGCAACATGATACTAGGATGCCCTTGGCTTCATGCTATGAAAGCAATCCCTTCTACATATCATCAATGTATGAAGTTTTCCTATAATAACATGGAGGTTACCATCCCTGGCGATCCAGATCCTTTCTAATTTTGTGCTAATCTAAGAGATGCTACTGCATACCAAATCCCAACAAATAATGAAGCACAACCCACAAATTCCTCTAAGTATGTGGATGTTGATATACTACTCAGTAAAGCCAAGGAAAAGATGAAGATTGAAGACAATGGGTGTGGAGAGTACTTTATCTCTCAAGTCTCTCACATTAGGGAGTCACCACTTTCTCCCATCAATACAAAGAATGATACTTCTATCAATGAGAATGCATTCGTATGTATTGAGAAAACAAAAGCAGAATGAGAACCCACCTTTATATCTCCTAGAAAGTATGGACTTGGGTTTACCATCATGAAGAAACAAGGTTATGATGGCTATAGTGGTCTTGGATCTTAAAAACAAGGAATCATTGAACCTATCACTATAGAAGGACAACCTCCTAATTTGGGGCTTGGATTTAAACCATTATGAATAGGTCCTCCTAGTACCATGGTACCTACATGTAAGACTATGGATGTTTCGAACGATGAAAAGGCATCTGAGGATATCCCACTTGAAACCAACAATCCCCTAGCCTCTGAGCATAACCCCAATGACCCAGTTGAATCAGTTACCTTCAACCAAAGCCCATTCAACACTGATGATGACACCCCCTCAATTTATCTTGAACCTTTGGATTGGGACCAACGTAGACCACCAATTTTTGATCAATTCGACAATGATGACACTCTTATAATATAATTTGAAGGCATTATGACTGAAGATCATAAAGAAGTAGTTTCTTCTAAAGAGAACACGTTGGCATACTTTGGGGAGCCTACTCCACCTTCTAGTTACAAAGCAAAAAGAGAAAAAGATAGCAAGCATAGGTCTCTTGGTGAAAATCAAAAGGCACCATTAGACTATAAAAAATTAAAATCTAAGCAACTCTCAATGATACAAGATGAAAAAGATGATACCATGAATATCAATGTTCCAACATTCAACATGCCACAAAGTCTTTTGGAGCTCTCTCAATCAGCATTCATGCGGAAGGTCATTGGTCTCAACCCTCCCAACCCTCCCTTATATCCCTTTGTTTATCCCCAAATCTAGCTACCTAATTTTTCCAATAAACTAAATCAGTCCTTTATCCAACAAGCCTTTGCATATGTCATCATTAGTGACATCCCACATGATACATCTATTGACCCAATTATCCTCAAATGCCTTGATTCGCAAGAGACAGACATTGTCTTACATACGGTACACAATGGTATCTCTCGAGGCCTTTCTAGTGGTTTGATTTTAGCTACAAACTTGGAATGACTCCTATGTATTTATGGTTAGTCATGGATCTCGAGCTTATCAGCTAGTAGCACCAACAACAGATATCTTCTTAGCATTTGTTAGTAACATTCTTGATTTCATCTAGAAGTCCTAAAAAAATATTTTAAAAATAGTAAAAAGTCATGAAAAAAGAAAAGAAAAAAGTGAAAAAAGTCATGAAAAATGGATGCCTTGATGAAAACCTAGAAAACAGGCATCTTGGCACAAAAATTTGAGTCAAGAGAAAAATTTTGTCCAAAAGTGAAAACCTGGTAAACAGGCGCTTTGGGCAAGTACCATGGTGAAAACCTGGCAAACAGGCGCTATGTGTAATCAGTTATTGCTCCTCCATCTATCAAGATTCCATCTGGTCTTTTCCCCTCTATCATTCCTTGATCATACCCTTCATTTTGCAAGACATACTTGGTTCCTTATCATGGCTCACAAATTGGTTAATGTCCTTCGTTACCTTGCTTAAGTATCACCTGTCTACACACACACTCTGTCATTGGCCTTCGTACATAATTTGCGTCTTGTCTGGGGGCATATTACCTACATGGTATCAGAGTTTGAATTTGTGTCTTCAATAGCTGGACCAACTTTGACAGGTAATGTGATGATGCCCCTGGAGAAGTGTTCACCATCATCATAAGCTTTTATTGTGATTCTTCGAGAGGGATCTACATCATCTTCAGAATAACCTAAATTGTTGACAACCTTAAGAGTATAGATGTTTAGTCCTTCTCCTCCATCTATTAAGACACGTCTGACTTTGGTATTATGGATGAAGACTTTGAGATAAAGGGGATCATTATGGTTAGGTTTGTCCTTAGGAATATCTCGAGGGGAAAAGGTGATATGCTGCGACACAGATATGTTCCCAACCATGGCTTGGAACTTGGAAACATCAATTTTATTTGGGACTACTGACTCTTTAAAGGCTTGATCCAAGATCTTCTGATGTTGGGGGGATGCACACAGTAGGTTCAAAATGGATATTTGTGTAGGGTTTTTTTGAGTTGTTCAACAAGGCTATAATCAGATGAAGTAGGAGCAGTAGGTCTACTTGGGGGTGCAGGTCTAGTTGGGGCACCAGGTAGGGTAATCTTGCTATGGTGTGTAGTGACAGTAAAATGAGGCTTTTTAGCCTTTAATATGAATGTGGATATGTGAAAGTCAGACTCATTAAAATAATTGATGGTGTAGTCATAGCCGGTATGTGTGTAATTAAAATTACCTTGTGAGTTCGAGTTTGAACTTGAGGGTTTCTCTTTGTCATGATTACCCAAAGGATCTTTGAAAATAATATGATCAGAGTTGGATGCTAACAGCGATGGATCAACTATGATGACACCGTCATCAATAAGGTCTTGTATTGCATGTTTCAGTTGGAAGCACGATGAAGTCTTGTGTCCTTTGGTGCGATGGTAATCACAATACTTTTTGTCATCCCACCAATCTGCTTTAGTTAATGGTTCATCTTTGATTAGGGGTAACTGCAAGAAGTTATTACTCAGTAGCTGTTGTAATGCAGTCTCAAGTGGTATTCCCAATGGTGTGAATTTCCTTTCTTTGGTTCTAGGATGTCTTTTGTCTTGTTTGGAAGTCTCAGTTTTTTGTTGTTGAGGTGTTGTTTGATTAGGAGTTTGCGAATTTGTAGGGTTTACACCTTTGAAAGTCAGTTGAGGTTGTGTTGTGCTAATCGTGCAGGCATCCAAAGTGCCATCATTAGTCACATTCTTGTTTTTGGAGAAAAATTTTTCCTTGTCATTGGACGAGTTGGTGTTTGTGTTATCTTTGTTTATCTTGAGGATTCCCTTACAGATAAGAGCATCTTCAATACTAGCCCCTTTTTTCATTAGTTTTGAAATGGTGCTTGGACTCTTGATTTTGAGTTCATACATTAAGTCGAGGAGTAATTTTTCAATGCACAAGTTTACTTGTTGTTCTTCAAGAATGTCTAGTGAGCATTGACTAACTAAGCTTCTCCAACAGAGTAAGAATGTGATGAATGGCTCTCCTGCCTTATGTTTAGTTGAGCACAAATCAGAAAGTGTCACCTCATTTGCGATGTTAAAGGCAAAGTGGGAGATAAACTTGTTTGCTAGTTATGACCAAGATTTGATATTACCAGGAAGTTTGGAGTACCATTCAAGTGCAGGCCCACCTAGAGAACGAGGGAACAATCTCATAAGGTACGTGGGCTCATCACTGATTTTGGTGCATGAAGCAAAAAATTCTCGAATGTGATCAATAGGGTTTCCTTTTCCTCGGTATTTTTCAAACCTTGGAGCCTCAAAGTGTCTTGGGAATGGAGGAATATACAGACTTTTATCAAACGGGTTAGGACGTAGGTCCCTTTTTGTATATAGAGCCTATTTCTTTTGGACTCCCAATGGCTCGACTTGTTTGGAAAGTTGTTTGAATTGTTGTAATAGTTCTTCATTGGGGTTTTGCATGATGGTCTTTCCTTCAAGTCTTTTGTGTCTATGAGTAGATCGTTTGTTGTGGCGAGAACTATGTCTACTTGGTTCTGACATTTCTGTGTCTGATGAGTCTAATGAAGTGTCGCTAGGTGGTGGAGGTATGTTGGCACCTCGAAGATAGAAAGGTCCCTGTTGTTGGGGAACTTGTTGTGGTATTTGATGTGATACTTTTTGTGGGATTGACTGCGATTGTTGTACCATGTGTTGTTGTTGTGCCATGTATTGTGGTTGTTGTTGGGATACCTCTGTTGGTTGTATGTGAGACCATGTGCGTGCTTGTTGTTGTAGAGGTATTTTTTGAGGTTGTTGTGGCACATGTTGTTGTTGTAACAAATGTTGCTGGTATGCGATTTTTTGCTCAAGGCATCTTTGGTATTCCAACTATTGCTTGATTTGCTCTTGTTGTTTAGCAAACATCATTTTTTGTTGTTGGAATTGCTGCTGAAATTGTTGTTGATAAATTGTTTGTAAGTCAAGTGGGTCCATATGGGATTGTGTGTTAGAAATGTTTGATGTTTGCCCCACTTGTGGTTTTTGTCATTGTGTTTGATGTTGTTGATGATATGTGGGATGTGTGTCAAGTGGATGTAGACTTAGTTGTTCCTTGGAAGTGTTGAGTCCTTGTACCATTGTAGGTTGTTGTTGTCGTGGGGGTTGACTAAGTCCTTGAGAATTGAACGTCATGTTTGGATTGTGGTTTTGGTACCTTTGTGTGTTAGATGTTCCTATTTGTGACATCATATTGACTTGACTATGAGATACATTTCTATTGGGAATGGGTGTAATGTCAATAAAACTTTTCCTTTGTGTGTCCATAGGGATGGTTGCGCTTGATGTTTCACATGTTGTACTTATGAGAGGTTCTATAGTGTTTGATGTCGTAGCACTTGGTAAAATTAGGAGCAAAGGTGTACTTTGTTGATTTGCCTCCAAAGAAGGTGTGTTTTGCATTCCTAGAGCATGGGTCCCTTTAGGTGCATCTTTTTGTTGCATCATGTGACTAAAATCAAGTCTTAATGTCCTTTTGGGGTGTTTAGAGATTGGTGGTATTTCATCAAACAAGGGGTTAACATTGATGTGTTCAAATGTACTTTGGAGGATTTCAATTGCTGGTTCTTGATGGCATCTTATAGGTGCCATTATTGTGTTTGAAAACTCCAAAGGTTGTTTTCCCTTGTCTAAGTCCAAATTTATCATGGGTTGATTGTTTTCAATTGTTGTGTTGGTTTGATTTTTGGACCTAGGACCTTCCAAGTTTGGAATAAATTTGACAATTTCTTGTGCTGCCAAACATTTGAAGTTCTTGCAAATTTTTTTGTCTTGACATGCCCTAGCCATTTCTTCATCAGTGATGCCATAATCAGTGTCAGAGTCATCACTTAGGTGTACATTACCTTGTTGTATGTTTGATGTGTTAGATTGGCTGAATTCAAAGGAATGTGATTGTTCATCTTCAGATGAGGTTGGTACACTTCCTCCTCCTGGTGGCATTGGCACAAATATAGGTTCAAAGTCAGGACTCCATTGAACCATCCCATGTGTGGGGGAAGTGTTTGGAGGAAATCTCATGGTAGGTGTATTGTTCAAGGTTTATTGTGCTATAGCTTGATTATGAGGATCTTGCGAATACATATTCAAAGGGTCTGATAGTAATGGTTGTGATGTCTCGATTTGGTCTTCATCAAAGTTTTGTTGGATTTTCTTTCTCTTTCTTTTTCTTGGATGAGGTTTTGGTTGTGCTTGTGCCTCAGAAAACAAAGGTTGATAGAGTTCCTCTGGTCTTTGAGCTGCTTGTCTCCTAGTAAGTGCTGGCATGATACTTAAGAGTGCAAAGAGTGGTGGATATGCAAGATATGAGTGTTTTTTGGGATTTTTAAGTGTTTAGGAATGTTATGGAATGTGAGGAAATGCTAGATGAATTATGGTTTTGATGTGCAAAGTGAAAATTTCCTAGGGATGTTATGCAAATGCAAAAGCAAGGTGATGTTTTGAAGTTTGACTAGAGGGGATGAAAATGACTCTAAGGTATGCAAAATGATAATTAGGGTTATGTTTTGGACTTGTTAAGGATGCTAAAGGTTGATTTATGCAAGTTATATCATGCAAAGGATGATTTTCTAGGGTTCGTAATGCCATTTGGGACATGCAAGATGAGGGTAAATGCTCAAGAAGGCAATTTGGTTGATGGACAATTTGATAGGGTTTGGTACTGAGAATGATGCTAAGGTTTGGACCATGCAAGATGAAGGGGATATACCACTAGGGTAAGTCAAAATGATGTTTGGGGATGCTAGGGATATGATTATGCTATGACAAGGGTATATGGAAAGTTTTGAACTTAGGTAAAACCTTTTGAAAGTATTTTGCCTAAGAGTTTACCTTGTGATAAAGGACTTTGGATCTTGACCAAAAAATGATAAAAGATGAAAAGATCAAATTGATAAAAGATGAAAAGGTCAAATATATCAAGACATAGATAAATTTTGACCAAAGAAAATGATAAGCAAAGATAAAAGGACTAGTCAAGATCCATTATCCGTCAACACTAGGAGATACTCTAAGACTTATACTTTTTCTAGATTTTTGACTAAATTCAAAGGTTTTGGGGGTTCATATGACATTTTGAGGACTCAAAATGATGGTGATGCTAAGCGGATATGTGATACCAACAATGCCTATGATGGGATGCAAGGTGATGAGTGCAAAGTGCTAATTTTGAGATGGGAATGCAAAAACAAAGGAAAGTAAAACTGAACCTAAATGGTGCAATATGAAAAGTAATAGATACTAAATGAGGACTAAAAGGTGCAATATGAGGTCTATATGATGTAAGAATGAAGCCTAGACTAGGGTGAATGCAAGTGAAATCTATGCAAGTGTGAGATCTACATTTTGCCAAGCACATTTAAGAGCACAAGTCAACATGTTTTCCAAGGTTTGAGTGTATTGAACCAAAGTTTGAAAAGTTTGATAAAGGTTGAAATGTTTTGGCAATGTGTGAGGTTTTGAAAAGTTCAAATGATATCCAAGGTGTAAATTTAAAAGTTTGGATTTTATCTTGATTATGTTTTACACACACGCAAGACACATTAAGACAAGAATAGTTGTTGTAAAAGTTAACAAACACACCACAACCTAGGCTTTTAGGACTGTATCCACTGAATTCCTACTTGAACCAAAGTTCATCCGTGCTTATCTAGAGCAGACAACCTAGGATCTTGGCACCACAGGCTCCCCCTTACAGCGCACTCACTTCTCGGGGCTACCAAGATCCGCTTCCCAAGGGGCATGACTTCCCAAGGGACTGTTGCCTCTACTAAGGACCACAAGAATGTAGGATGTCTTCACGGGCATGGGTGACCCCTTGAGCCAGTGGATAGAAAGGATTTTGGCCACTAAAACATGGTTTTTAGTAAGGGCATTCTGTTCGGCAAGTGAATGATAAACTTTCGCAGAAGGTCTCCGAGGCCCGAGAATCGGGGTTTGACGCACCACAAGGATACTGGAGGAGAGCTATCATGCAGCAATATCGCCAACATAGCTTTCACTGTAATCGAGTTTTATATAGCGGTTGGAATGTTGACCTGGCTTTGGCCCGTTACTGCTCTGAGGTCATCCCCTGGCATACCCAATATCGAGTATCTTGGTCCAAGGTAGGCCTCCTATAGAAGTTACATAGATTTCTCTTACACTCAAGATCCACGAATGGTGAAGGGAGAGGATATGTCCAATGCAACTCCTAGGGATCTAACACCGTAGACACTCCCGGCAGAAAAGAAAAAGGTTCTTTTTAAGCACCAAACGAAATGTTATCTAATCTAGGAAATCCACACACATAGATTTGAAAGACACACAAAGTCTTCGACAATGTCCTGAAAACAAAGCATTAGTAGTTTATGATCATGTCTTCATCCCACAATTTTCCACATGTTGCAAATAGACCATCAGTAACACAAAAACCACCTAATCTATGTCCTAGAGAGTGATAGGAGCTTCAAATGCAGATTTTGATTGGTGCATGTGCTTACTATGAACCTAGGTGTGCTCTGATAGTACAGATCTAGGTGTGAAAAGTAAGAGCAGATAGTCATTATACCCCTCCAAGTGAGCTCCTTCCTTTCACCTACAAGCACAAAACAAGAAAACCCAAGTTAGATATGCATGTTCACGTTGGGTTCACCAAATGTAGGACCAGAAAAATGGGTAATATGCATAACACACTATGAGCAAATCACAAACTCAATCAACATGTATTAGCACCCACTAGTCTACCATGAAAGCCAAACTAATCAAGAAAGCAATAGAAACCCCCTTTTTCATTTGTAGCTCCCATGTCCTTCTTTCTTCTCCAAATGATTGTAGCTCCAAAGTTGCCTATAGTGCACACAAGATTGAAGCAAAAGTATATGATGTGGATAATGCCATGAGAATACTTGAAGTTGTGATTTGAATGTGAGAGAGAGAATGCAACATGCAAAGAAGTAGAGACTCAAAGATTCAAAGATTTGAATTTTTAAAACTTAAGCATTCAAGGATTCAAGAGACCCAAAATGAGAGAAGAGTGTTCATTTTATAATCAACACTCAAAGTGAGAGCATTGGATTTGTCACCCATAGATGTGGGATGTGGCAAGATATTTCTATGATGCATATGACAGAATATGTCAATTTTGAGATTCTATGACACATGCAAGTCAAATTTGGAACAGAATCTATGACGCGTCATAAGATTCCTCAACCCACTTAAAGCCAAGAATCTATGACGAATAAGCCAAATAGGGACATGCGTAAGAGGTAATAATAATTCCTATGATGCATATGATAGAATATGCCAAAAGTAAGATTCTATGACACACGAGAGTCGAATTTGGAAGAGAATCTATGATGCATCATAAGTTTCCTTAAGCCACTTAAAGCCAAGAATCTATGACGAATAAGCCAAATAGGGACATGCGTAAGAGATAAGAATATTTGATTATGACAAATCTCAGCCAAGTGTCAAAGGAGAATCCATGAGGTGTCACATCCAAGTGTCATGATGATGAAATATTTTATGGAATATTTGAATTAAAAATCCTTTTATTCCACAAAATAAGAATTAGTAGAAAATGGAATTAATGATGGAAAACAAAACTTAAGAAATTGTAAATTTCCATGGTTTCTAGATAATGAATCAATTAATTAATAAAATTAATTAATTGAGGATGATAATCAGGAAGAATAATTAGTGAGAATAATAGAATTAAATTATGGGTTATTTAATCCTATAGAGAAAATTAGTAGATGATTGGCCAAATTGATTAAATGAATGTGATTGTATCTTTTGATGAAAATGTGACAATGATGGATATTGAATAAGATGATGAAAAGGTAGACCAAAGCCATGGTCAAATTAATTGATAGATCGAAATTGATAACATGCGAAGGACACATGACATGAATTAATTGATATGTAACATTTAACCGACATTGCAAATGCTACAGGATTGAAATTGATTGATAAGGTTTGATCATAATAACATTGATGGACACTGTCAATATTATTAAAATGGTTGATGATGCCATGATATGACATTGAAAGCCTCAAAAATGTCAAAGATTGGATGACATGAATGATAGTTTGACCTAGCACTGAAAGCGACTACAATACTAAGGTTAGATTGATAAGATTGATAGGTTGATAGGTTTCCAAGGCACTGAAAGCCACAACAATACCTAGGAGTTAGATAAATGATGATTGATTTGGGATGTTTGATATGTTTTGAGTTGATTAGGATTGATTTCGAATGATTCTGAGGTTATTTGGGGTGATTTCGAGTTGATTTGATATGATTCTGAGTTGATATGAAATTGATGTGAAAGGGGATACAAATGACAAAATATGGTCAATCTGGCCAAAATATTGAAGTTAGTAGAATGAGAAAATGGGACAAATTAGTATGAAGAAGTGATGAAATCGTAGATGTGAACCATTTTTGAGTGTCTACACTTACATCATCAAAATATTTTCTCCCCTTGGAAGAATTTGGAGAGCCTTTTGCTAAGCTTTGTCTAATATTTCTACCATCTTCTACTTCTTATGTCTTTGTTCTACCCATGTAGAACTCTCAAGAACATCTTGTTCAAGCTGGTCATCTTTAGATTGATCTTCTTCATCAAATACCTACACTGTGTCTCCATCATCAAAATAATTTGGATCAATCTTCTTTCTAATCATCTTAGGGACTTGAGATACCAACTCATCAAAATTATCAACACATTTATCCAATCTAACCCAATATTCCTCATTAGGATAGAACCCTTTAAAAGATGGGTCTGCCTTTCTCATTTCTCACTCATAGCTAACAATATCTTTGCATTTAATCATTCTTTCCTTGCAAACATCCTCACTCAAAACATCAACAATAACATCCTCTTCCCACATAGGCTTTTTAGGGGCAGATTATATCCTCTCATGCTTTTCAAAGCATGCCTTACTACATTGCAAGGGTCATAGTTTCTAGCTGGCCCAATTGGCATCTTATAACTTTGTAAAAATGAATTAGTCTACTCAATGGCATTCTTGCCAATATCAAAATCCCCTACCTTAGTACAATTACATAGAAATGTCCCCTTCTTGACACCTTTTCCCAAATACTTCCTATTCAAAGAAATCAACTGCCAAAATATTTCTACCAATACTAACCTCTTAAGAACATACTTAGGCAAAATGTGGGGTGGTTGAGGACACCCAAAATCTCTTATAACAATATATTCTTCAAACAAGAAAACACTACCCCAATCATGAGTCAATTTCTTTCCAACATCAAAGCACCATTTAGGTCTAATAATCTTCCTAACATTTCTAGGAACTCTTTCAATTATAAAACCTATCATTTTCAAAATTGGATAAAAAAATTCACTATAGAAAGAGATAACATTTGAATATGGATAATAAATTCTCCATACTCATGTCCATCATTGGACTAGAAGCCTCTCTCATTCCTATTTTGACTCGAAGAAGCTTGGATCAAATATGTCAACATTATTTGACAAGATAAGGTGCATGAGTAGGGAGTAGTGAGGAAACTTGAAATCCTTCAGTTCTCCTTGTTGGGTAGCAATAATTTCTTTGTGAATGCTCTCAATGATTTATTATACAAAATCATAACTTATATAGTGATTTGGGTCTTGAATATTCAAATCCATGACATAGTATGCCCTTGAAGCATTAATGGTTCCATCTATACCTAAGGCTTTGTCAATCCCAAACACAGTATTCTAAAAATACCTCTGAAAGAAATCCAAGGGCATGATTTCTCTAATATCTTTCCTCTTTGGAATTTCTCCTACATCCTTCTTCACCTTGGGAATATGTTTGGTCATGTTTTTACCCATGTAAAAACACTTATGTTTTTTGAAATTCTCGTTCAACTCTTTAATATCAATGGGCAGTGACATAGGTCCACCCAAATCAAATGCCTCTATGAATGTATCCTTATCTAGTGCTAGAAAGACACTTTTATCCTTCCTGTGGAATGACTTATTAATAGGATTATATCATTTGATTAATGCCTTGACCAAATCCACATCCACGAATACTTTTGGCATTATCAATTTTACAAAAAAATTTACCCAAGGGTTATAAATTGGAATTTCTTTCACTCTATTCTTATAGAGAAACCAAAACAATTCGTACCCATTTCTGTCAGGGACAATTGCATCTCTACAAATTGTATATGGGTCTTTGAACACAAGGTCATTGGCATTTTGAGCATTTGTGGAACCAGACAAGATGTGTATCCATTTTTTTACAAATGTGCTAGGCACCCTTGGTTGTGTATCTAGTACTTCAATTATTGCATGTGAGATCATTTCTCCTTTTCTTTGGGTCATTTCTGCATATGTTTTCACCGATCATGTATGCTATATTGACAAAAATCACTTAGCAATCACATTTGTAGCTTGAAATTGCTCAAAAAATTCAAACAATTTGAGAAATGGTAATAACAACCTATTTCTTTCCAAGATTTATCAATTTTTGTGATGAGAGCATAGCTTTAATTGGCATTTAAGGGTGGCACATTTGAGAACCTATCAATCTTTGAAAAAGAAGTTAAATCTATGCTCTTTCAAATTTTTGTACATCAATCTCATATTTTGCCATTGAAAAAGTCATTTTATGCTTTAAAACTTATAAGTGTGAAAGTTGCAAACAAGACCATTTCACCACTTCACATCAGAATCTTTCTTTGTTACAACATTGCTTGCGATGTTGTGAACCCTTTGTTTCTCATTCAATTGCAGCTTTGCAACTACATTTAATCATACCTCTGTGATTGTTGTGACCTTGCAACAAGCCTTTAACTTCTAACACTTCACAACCTCACCATGGCCTAGCCCTCAGAACACTTTACTGCTATGATGATGCACTTAACTAACTTACCTTAACATTTATTTTGCCTTGCAACTTCATAACTTAGCTTTTAAACTATTTACTTAACCTTATGAACGTGTGCTTTACTATCAACCACCACTTCACAATTTAAAACATTAACTACAAATAATCCCTAAGATGACATGATCACAAGAATTTGCAACTTCGCTTCTTCAACCCATGGTTCATTTATACTACCTGCAATGATGCACTAACATAAATCTCTTAACTCAACACTAACTCATCACACCTTTGCAGCTTATCTTTGACTAGCTTTCTAAACCTTTGCGATGCCACACTAACAATTTATATTGACTATTTTCCTTCATTTGCACAATCGAAGCTATAAATGCCTTAAGCTAAAATAAGCATGCAAACATGCACTCTTCTTTGCTTCACACAGTTGTAACTTAGCATATTTGAAGCTTTCATGAAATATAATAGCATAATTATTTCAAAACTTACGATAAAGAACATATGCATGGAAAATACATGTACATCCTTTAAAGGTCAAAATTATATTGTACGAGCTTCAAAATAATCAAACAAAAGAACTTCCCTAGGGTTTTTCTTAAGGGCTAACAAAATTTTACAAACCTTAGCTTCTTCTCAACACAATTCTTCCAATTTTTTAGAATCTTGCACAAATTGGATGAGTGAAAAATCAGGCCATCACTTTGCACATGCCAAATATCTCTGTAGTTTTTGCAATACCAAAAAGTGTCCCTGGACTGCTAGAAAAACTAACACTTAGACAATTTTTTGTCTTTGACTATAGAATCTTCAACATTATAACCTGTCATCTCATCATAAGATATATGTTGCCATAAATGACAACCTTAACTCATCCTACCTAGCCATATTGCCAATAGTTTGAAGTTAGTCCAATAGGGACCTCATCTCCAAATTAAACATTTAGCAACATTCCCTAGTCATTTTCAAACCTTAATGGAAAAAACATCAATGCAACTTAACCATTAAAATATTCAAGTACTCTCTCTTTTGTATGATCATTTTTGTTTCCATTAATTTGATTAAATTGTCAATATATTGATGTCAAATCTCTACATCCTCACAAAGTAATTGATTAAATGACAAGAGGTTTTGAAGGGACCCTAAAACCCTATAACCCTAGACAAAGTGGGTTTTAAACAAAGGGACCTCAAAGCCACACTAAAAGATATATGATGAGCTCCACATAGAGAAATGGAAGAAGGAAAAAATAGGACAAAGACAAGGAAGGGGGGGCAAACAACTAGAAACCCCTACAAACACAAACTAGTAGTCAAGAAAAGAAAAGCCATCAAGCACAAGACAACCCTAGGAAGAAATATTAACAAAAAAATTAAGATTCCCCCTTGGAACCATGCTTGTGGGACCTAAGAGTCATGTTGAAAGGATAGTGATTCTTTAGATGTTTACCTTTTTGTGTAATCCATCCATCTTCCACCTTGGTTTCCATAACATGCCAATCCACTGAATCCATGGACCTATTAGAACCAGTTGTGATATTCTTACCCAAGGAAGCAGAGCTAGTACTAGCTAAGACACAAGGCTCCTCAAGAGGAGCAAAGCTAGCAACAACATGATTCCTAGGAGGGGAAGAGCTAGAAACAATAGAGAATGATACATTTTCCATAATAGCAAGGGCAAAAAGTACCATGGGAGCATGAGGAGAAGTATAAACAATTACTCATTAACTTTTAGCAGGGGCAACAATTGCACCTAAAATATTTACATTAGATAGAGTAGCAAAATTATCCAAAGAGGAAGTACCCATGGTGGAGTCAAGAGGAGAGTCACCATTCATTCAAGGAGCATCCTTGAGACTTGTGTAATGCTCTCAAAAAATGTTACAAATCAATTTAGTAAGAAATTTTATCATTTTTATTTTTAATATTCATTCCTTAATTTTAGTGTCTATACATCACAAATTTACAAATGGTAAGAATGTATCTAAATACATGACAATGCTTATGAATCCTTAAATTTAAAAACTTGGTAAGGTTTTTCCCCTTTTATACTAGTCCTAGGTGTCAATTTTATTTTATTTTTGGCAATGTGCAACAATAGAAAATGCTAGTACTAGGATATATAATCAACACAATAAAGGTCATAGTTTTGACTATAGTATGGCTAGGAAAACATTGATTCGAGAAGCATGACTAATGTGAGAAAAGGAGAAATAATTATTTTTTAATGATCAAAATCTATGTCAATCACATTAGCATTGGACGAAAAATATGTGTTATGGCTACATATTTAGGACTTCCTTACAAAATGGCATATGCGAGGGAAAAGTATAAGGTGCATTTTTTTCTTCAAAATAATCATACATTATTCTTCCTATGGAGAACATAAATTCCTTCATCCAATCTTTTTTGTTTCCACAAATTTTATTTAGTTCTCATGACATCAATGTCAAATTTTTATGTCATGATGAAAGACTAAGATTCACTTTGGTAAAATAATGATGTTCTTAGCTTATAAATGTATTGCATCTGATATACTAAAATTGTGTATATTAAACAAAGTTTAAATGTGTCCATGTGTGTCATCATCAGATTTAGATATATCACAACTCCAATTTTATAATACAATGAAAGGGAAAAGTCTAAAGATGTGTACTTTTCTTCTCTAATATCATACACTAGTTTTTGTAAAAGACTTAAATTATTTTTCCCAATCATTTTTTGTCTCTTAAAATTTATTTATTTTTAATTATATTGATGTTGAAGTTTCATAACATAATGGAAATATTTATTTAAAAAAATTATATCTCGCATAAATATACACTTGCATAGATGCTTATACTCATAGATTATTGCATCTAATAAACTAATTTCTTTTAGAAAAACTATTCAATAAAAAGACTTTTCGTCTCCTCAAATTACATCATTGATTTTAATAACTTTATATATTTGGAAAAACAATAACTTTATATATTTGAAAAAGGGTTAAAATATAGTAGTAAGACTATGTACATTATGAAAGATAATATAAAAAAAAAAAATGTAATTCATGTCCAACTACAAGCATGTAGATTTTGAAATGCATGGAGGACCACCATGACATGACTCTTACAAATTTTTTTCTTGACAAAATTTAAGCTGAATCAGTATGGCCCCATTTCCATTGTGTCTTGGGGCCGCATGAGAGTTTCTTTTCATCTACCTCTAAACTTAAAACCTTTTTTAAGAGCTCTACATCATCACTCAAAAGCATGTCATTCTGCAATTGGGTCTTTATGTTGTATGAGGTTATAGAATATGTGTGATGAAAGGATTGTGAATTGCCGTGTACCTGCTATGAAAGCATATAAAAACAATATAGAATTCAGTGTGATCTTGAGAGGTAACTAGCATTCATAGCTTGGGAGACTATGAGCATGTATTTATGGCTTTTTGACTCTTTTTTCCAACTTTCAACTCAATTTTTTTATACTTGCACTGAATTCGTTGCACTTTAATTGATAGGAATATGAATAGGAATAACAAAGCACTTAGACATATTACTTTGGTTGTAAAGTTGTGGATGAGACAGACGTCGTCCCAATTCAAAGAGAGCAATCAATGTTCACTACCTTATCCATGGTCACATCAATAGAGAGTATGGGTCACTCGTTTGTATTTGATATTAGACATTACTGTGGTTTTTAGTGTATGAAATTGTCAAATGACGTGAGGCTAGACCCATGGGACACATGCTGAAGTTGATGTAGAATATGGTTGCCTCTTTTATATTGGAAAACAAATTAGGACCATTTTTATTATTTATGTTTTTAGCTGTAGTGGTTACCCATGACCAGAATTTATTTGTTAGCAGAGAAAGGTGGTTGAGACCATTGCATAAACTTATCATTGTTATTGCTTAATAATGGGCAAGATGCAGTCATGTGAGACGGTGAGATGTTAAATCATATGTTCAACATTTGTTGATGAGAATTCTTCGAATAGTTTTATAATGCAGGAGAAGCAGTCATGCAAGATGGTGAGATCTTAAATTAGAATAAGAGAGAAGATTTAATAATTGAATACGTTTTAACAGACTATGATTCTTAGAATATTTTTATCAGAGAGGGGAGGTTATCATGCAAGATGGCGAGATGATGATAAGTTAGCATAAGAGAGAAGACCTAATCATTGATTATGGTAGTTATATTATTGGTTGATGAGAATTATATGTAGATATTTATATCTCAGAGTAAATATCAGATTTGTATAGTTTCTGTTTTATAATGTTGAGTGTCATGAATGTGATGTGAATTCTATAAAATTTGACAAAGGAATTCTATATCAAGGAGTTCAATGTGAATACAAGATTTTTCTTAAAGAATTTTTAACTTTTCTAATTATTAATAAAGAAATTGCGCACACTCAAACAAGTGTTCACATGTAACATTGTATTTTCTCATATATGAATATGACATTTCTTATTAGTGGTAGGCTATGATAATTATTAGACAAATAACTTCGACACTTCTATAAGAATAATCAATTTAGACATATAAAAAATAAACACTTAGTTAATCTATTGAAGTTCCCATGTGATAAGCTCATTATGAATATGTTAAATAATTAAAAGTTATGATTGACATAAGTTATTTAAAAGTTAGAAGGTTCTTAAATGTTTAATATCATTAAATATTAGTGAGATTAAATTACAATAAGGGAAATGATCTTGAAATTGAGCATCTTCCAATAGTTGTGGTTAAATTTGTTTGTAAAACTATTATAAGTAGTGTATTGGATGTGATACAAATATGAGTTTTTTAAATACGTGCTTTATTTTTCAAGGATTTAGATTTAAATTTAGAGTTCAAATGGTTTTTAAGCAAGAAAACTTTGTTTCTTTTTTTAACAAAAAAATTTGACAATCAAGTCAATGTGAACTCTATAAAAAATTGACATATGGATCATCTCATCAATGAGATTTTTTTCAAAGAAGTTCAACTTTTGTGATCATTAATAAAGAAATTAAGCATCCAACCAGATGCCAACATGTAACATAAGACGTTTCACAAATTTGAATATGGATCATCCTACTAATGAGATGGGATGATAATGATCTAAATATAACTTTGATGCTTTGTTAAATATCATTAACTTAGAAAGTAATATTTTGCAGATTATAATCTTTTAAAATTAGATAAATATATACTTAATATTATAAATTAATAAGAAGAACATTATTGGATAAATAAATGATAAATAAATTAAGATTGACCAAAAATGTCATTTGTGATTAATTTGATTATGAGCTATTATTACAATAACTTTAACTACTGTATGTAATATTCTCTCATTACATTCAAGCTCGAAAATTTCTCTGCAATGTGACAGAAGCACAAGCGGCCATAGAAACAGACAAGGCATACACCCCAAAATATCAACGCCTGCTTTGTTTTACCCTCGGTTGTTTCTGTTAATCCAAGGAGTATTAATTAACAACCATTAAATTGAAAAACGATATTGTACTCTGCCTGTCACTGCCAAAGCATGTGAACTTGGTCGTGCTGTTGTCTCTTCAATCTGGCACATGAATAACAAATGTTCATATCTCATGGTCATTGGATAGAGAGGGTTCAATCAAAACTCTCTTATATATATTTGAGAAAAAACAAGCCTCCGTGGGGGCTTGAAATCTTAAATTATTATATTTTTGTTGGAATGGCATGACTGAATTCCAATGGGATCTTATAAAAGATCAAAGATTGTAATTTTAAATGCATAGGAGATGATGAATGTGCTATTATTTAAAGTAATTTTTTTTTTTTTGTATTTGGCTTGTTTTGATATTTTGAAATTCTATAGTGAAATTCTAATACTTTTGTCTTCCAATCTATTGTATGACTTTGATTTTGTACTTCTCAAGATCCCTAGTGGTCATGTTGTATGACTTCTCCAAATGACAATGCTAATGATAAGAAGAGACTATTAAACCATTTTCCTAGTCTAAAATATCATTTCTAAAACTCGTCAAGGTTTGAAATCTCTCAAATCTTATAACATAGAAGCTCATTCCTTTTATGTATCCCCTTCACATGGAATAAGACAATTGTGTTCCGAGTATTGAAATGCTTCACTTACGGTCCATTTGTTTTAGGGAACCTGTATAATATTGGAATTTTCAAATACCAGAATTTACCAATTCAAGAAGTTTTAAATTTGGAATATGGTTTTTGGAATGTAGTTGGAACCGTTTGGTCTATCTCAAAGATGAGTGCGAAGATGCATTTTTTACGTTGGGTTCCACAAATTTATAATTGGAGTACCATTTGAATAAGGTTCTTTATTTTATTTTTAAAAAAATTAACAACAATAAAATGTGATTAATATTGATCAGTGTTGCCTATTGTCGTTGGATTATGGATGTCTTGATTCAATTTCATTCTTAGAATCAAGAATAAAAGAGAGCATTTTTTAAATGTGTATACTTGAAAATCTTTTTTCACAAAGAGGAAATCACAAAATGAGAACTATGGGTTCAAATCAAACTAGTCATTATAAAATAGTAGCAGTACTGGGCACATCTTATATTTATCTCATGTTCATTGCATAGAGAGGGTTCAATCAAAGCTCTTAGATATACTTGTGAAAAAACAAGCCTCCATGGGTGCTTGAAATCTTAAATTATTATATTTTTGTTGGAATGGCATGTGTGTATTCCAATGAGATCTTATAAAAGATCAAAGATTGTAATTTTAAATGGATAGGAGATGATGAATGTGCCATTATTTAAAGTGTAAGAGTGTGCGTGTGTGTAAACATATATATATATATATATATATATATATATATATATATATATATATATATATACATATACATATACATATACATATACATATACATATACATATATATATATATATATACACATATATATATATACACATATATACATATACATCTATATAAATACATATATGTATATGTATATATATATACATATATATAGATACATATATATATATATATATGTGTATACATACATATGTGTGTATATATATATGTATATATATGTCTACATATATATATATATATATATATATATATATATATATACATATGTATGTATGTATGTATGTATGTATACACACATATTGATGGGGACACAACCCAACAACCAGAATAGACACAATAGAAAGGGGAAATTATATTAACTGAAAAAATAAGCTGGTACAAACAGTGCAGAGAAAATAAACTCAAAACATGCCCTGCGGGCTTACAATAGCATAAATCTGGAGAATATTTCTCCTTTTAGCACCTCCTCTCAAGCTCCAATCCGAACTGCCTTTTACAATGCCAGAAATCTCCTTAAATAGACCCCAGAGGGTTAAGGACTAGGAGTACATTCTAGAAAGTGCTAGTAGGCATCCACCGACAAAATAGAAGGTTCCGAAAGCTGTGTTAGAAGTCGGTGCAATTCTAGAAGAATCCAGAAACGGTAGCCGAACTTCCGAGAGGCATAACTTTTGAACCGTAACTCCGATTGACGAACCGTTTACATTTTCAGAAAGCTCTCGAAGTGCTCTATAGCCCTATGGACAAGCTTCACTCATCCCCCATTTTTTGACCCTTTTCGAGGTCATTTAATGCCCCAAACCTGACTTTGAAGCATTCTTAGGGGGTCTCCAAAACCCAAAAAATTGCAATAACTTTCAAACCGTGGGGCCTTTTGACCTGATTCTTTTTCTGAAATGCTCTAAATCTCTATTACATTCATCTGGCCAAGTCACACCTTCTAGGTCACCAAAATGATGGTTAAATTGCATGCTCCTATTTTTTCGGGATTTTCAAATGCACTGATAGTTGAACTATGAGAATTGGAACCTTTATTTGAGCCAAATGGGTATCCAAAAATGTAAAGACATAAAATAGAAACTAAGTCTAAGTACATTTTTTTGGGTGACACAGGATTGCCCTTATACCTCTGGATGCTCCTGCATCACATATGTATGTATACATATATATATATATGTATATATATGTATACATATATACATATATAGATACATATGTATATGTATATGTATATGTATATGTGTATATGTATATGTATATATATATATATATATATATATATATATATATATATATATATATATATATATATATATATATATATATGTATATGTATACATATATACATATATAGATACATATGTATATATATGTATACATACATATGTGTGTATACATACATACATACATACATACATACATACATACATATATATATATATATATATATACAACATATGTATGTATACATGTATAATATGTATAATATGTATATATACATATGTATGTATGTATATATATATGTATACAAACATATGTATGTATATGTGTGTGTGTGTGTGTGTGTGTATAGATATTTGGTATTTGGTTTCTTTTGATATTTTAATAATTCTATAGTGAAATTTTAATAGTTTTGTCTTCCAATCTCTTACATAACTTCTATTTTGCACTTCTCAAGATCCCTAGTGGTAATCTTGTATGACTTCTCCAAATGGCAATGTTAATGATGAGAAGAGACTATTAAACCATTTTCCTAGTCTAAAATATCATTTCTAAAACTCGATGAGGTTTCAAAATCTTTCAAATATTATAACATAGAAGTTTGTTCCTCTTATGTGTCCCCCTCACATGGAATAAGACAATTATGTTCCTAGTATGAAAATGCTTCACTTGGGGCCCATTTGTTTTAGGGAATTGCATAATATTAGAATTTCAAATACTAGAATTTGCCAATTCAAGAAGTTTTAAATTTGAAAATTGGTTTATGGAATATAATTGGAACCATTTGGTCTACCTCAAAGATGAGTGAGAAGATGCATTTTCTATGTTGGGTTCCACAAATCTAGAATTGGAGTACCATTTGAATAAGGTTCTTTATTTTATTTTTAAATTTTTTAACAAGAATTAAATGTGGTTAATGTTGATTAGTGTTGCCTATTGTCATTGGATTTTGGGTGTATTGATTCAATTTCATTCTCAAAATAAAAAATAAAAGAGAGCATTTTTTAAAGGTGTATGCTCAAAATCTTTTTTAACAAAGAGAAAATCACAAAATGAGTACTATGGGAAGATCAAACTAGTCATTTCAAAATAATAGGGAATTGCATAATATTGGAATTTTCAAATACCAGGATTTGCCAATTCAAGAAGTTTAAATCTAGAAAATAGTTTTTGGAATATAGTTGGAACTATTTGGTCTACCTAAAAGATGAGTGAGAAGATGCATTTTCTACGTTGGGTTCCACAAATCTAGAATTGGAGTACCATTTGATAAGGTTCTTTATTTTAATTTACATTTTTTTAACAACAATAAAAGTGATTAACATTGATTAGTCTTGCCTGTTGTCATTGGATTCTGGATGTATTGATCCAGAATAAAAAATAAAAGAGACCATTTTTTAAAGGTGTATACTTGAAATCTTTTTTCACAAAGAGGAAATCAAAAAATGAGTACTATGGGGAGATCAAACTTGCCATTACAAAATAGTAGCAATAGTGGGCATATCTTATATATAACCATGAGGGTTCTCCTTGTTATGAGTAACACTCTAAGTTGGCAAACTCATTCATAGAGGTATCCACGTTTTGCTTTGTATTGTTGGAGATGTGTGAAGATCATAGACCTTGTGTATCTATGCCTTAGAGTTTGTTTAGAGGCTCACCATTACCAGTGAGAATACTTTCTCACGTTTAAGGTTGATAAACTATTTCACTAGTTGGTTAGATGTGAGTAGATTGTTGGATATTTAAGCAACTTCTTGTTTGAGGTGGACTTAGACTTGGTATTTGTTGAGTGGGGCATATTTTTAACAAGATGCATGATAAATGTTGTCAAAATTTAATAGAAAAATACTTGTTGATTTTAGGAGTTCATTTTAACAATATAAAAATAATCAATTGTAGATTAGTTAAAAAAAATTGTAATCTTGTGAATACTAAAAGAATATAGTAATGACAAATTTAAATACTATCAGTTATGCCTTTAAACTTGCACTTCAAGTATGAAAATGAAACATTTAAAACCACATGCTAATTACTTGACAAAATATTTACAACAGAAACAAGAAAACAAGAAAAGAAAAATGGTACCAAAAAAGGGTGGTTTAAACAGCTAAAATTTTACTTTTAACCTAAAATTGACTATAATAGAAATCTATTAATCTTGATTAAAGTCATGGAAATCTCACATAAAACCATAAAAAATGTTGTAAGTTTAGCTTTCACTTAGATGGGTTGGCCCGTCACTATTCTATTGGGCCACATAGTAATGGTTATATTGAGAGGGAGGTGAACTAGTATAATTTTGATAACTTCAAACTTTAACCTAGCTATTAGTGTACATAACTTTGGCCCAATGAATTAGTAAGTAAATGAAAATACATTTAAAAAAAATTGGGAACATCATATAACACAAATTTATCTCATGGAGACATAATTAGGCTGAAAACCATGGTTGTGAGGAAATGCTCACAAAGCTTGGACCCTTCTAGAGTGCGCTCGATCAAGAGTTTATCCCTATTAAAAGATTACAAAGATATTGTCAATCACCACCTAGTTAAATGATTTTATAGAGACTCGTTAGAGTCTTTACCTGATTAAAGGTTGTTTGATTAAAGGAGTTAAGGTGCAAATGAATGTGTCACCATTTTAGGGGATTCGATATAAAATACTTGTTAGATTCCACCCTCAATGGGTATTGTTATTATAATTATAAGAGAGTAATAGAATGGTTGACCTATGAAAATATCTACTTGACTAGAAGCTTGATTTAGATATCCTTTATGCTCATGGACTGGTCTAAAAATTGTTGTATTCTTCCTTGGATATGCAACTCAAGCTCGATATCTTCTATGCACTACTCTACTTGGATTCAACACTTGTATGCTCTGTGTGTGTTTCTCACTACCTCTACTAAATACACTTCACTTTCACACTCTTTCTTCACTTTTCTCCTTTTCCTTCCTTCAAAGACTCAAGCTAGGCTATCTCTCTAGTGTTATATATTCTAAGTTGTTCTTTCATAAATAAAAGTATTTTATATGATCAGTGTTCATTCTTATTCATACCTAATTTGTGGATTCAAAATTTGAATCTGGCTGTCTCTATCATGTGTATTCTCCTTTCCTTGTCTTGCACTATTCTCAAGTAACATTTTTCAGACATACGTTCCCATTATGGAAATCATGGGTCGTTTGTGACCCTTGCCTACTCACTAGGAAGAATTCAAATTTGAATTCTCTGAGCTATCTTTCCATGGAAACTTGATATGAAAATTATTTTATCATTCTTCAAGGTGTCAGACCAATTACACCTTCTCTATGCTATGTCCATTCATGGTTTACTTGAGTCTATGTTATGGCCTTGATGTCTTCCCTTCATCTTGTCTGTGATACTACCAGTCTCTTCACCATGTCTTCCTATCTCATCTTCCTTCTTACTTCCAACTTTCACTTAGTGCAAACTTTTTAAGTACAAATGTGAAGACCACGTGTATTTTCCATTCTTTCTTTCATCATACTCTAGTCATGTCCTCTTATGAATGGGATAAACTCATGTTCTTTTATTATTTCATTAGTTACATTTCATACACTGATTCACACTTTTATTTTGCATTAATAATAATGACAACACTTCTTATCAACTATCTTAATCAATAAGCTTCACTAGTATATTGGATTGATTCCTTTTAATAGTTATGCCAAAAATCTTTCCTTTTGGAATTGATGGAAACCTTAAGTAACTTCATCATTATTTTATGCCTTAGCTATTAAAGTTGATAAAAGATCAATCCCACAGCTCCCAAGAATCACTTGTCACAAAAAGAGAGAAGTCAAAGCTATGGAGGCTAGAATTCCCAGATCTATAGATGAGACATTCTTGAATTAATTAAATTACAAAGAGATAAATCCTTGTAAAAGGAGATCAAAACCCTAATAGGTAAAACTTAGGTTGCATGATAATAATTAATAAAATAATTAATTATTATATGCCTAAAGTTTAGCTTAAGTAAACTAGAGATAATAAGTGACTTAATAATTTAATCAAAATAATTTAATTAATAAGGAAATATCTTATTACTCTAACACCCCCATTAAGATAAACTTAGGGAGTAGCTAAAAATCTAGAAACTACTACTAAAAGAAAATTTGGGTCCCAGTAGCAAGGCTTGATGAGATACCCAAGCACAACCAAATCTCTACAAGAGAGAAGAAATAGAGAAAACCTAGTGGGAAAAAATCTACTCCAAAAAGAGAGAGAAATGGATGCACAAATGAAACATCTCAAGAGAATCTCTCAAGACCATAAGTACAATGAAAGCCTCCATGATAGAAGCTTGAGACTCCATAGCCCCACCAAAATGGAATACTATGTCAATGAACATACCAATGTGGCTCCAATCTAAAGGAAAAAAAGGTAGTGGACAAGAATGATAAAACCCATGTATATAAGATGCAGTCAGAAGTCCTAGCTGATGCTTAATGGAGAAAACATGAGAATCCTAAAATGGAATCTCCAATGGAGGTAGGATAATAGGTGTGTTGAATCTATCATCTAAGAGGATATGTGTGTCCTCTAATATATCCTCAAAAACTATAGTAGGCAACTTGATGACTAGAGCTGAAATAGTAGGTAATGTTGAAGAGTAATAATGTGCAAGAGAAGGAATTCCAATAGGAGGTGGAGTTGTAGAAGTCACAACATTGGTCTCAAGAACAACACATAAGTTCAAGCGACCTGACTTCACCTCAGTAGACTCTCATAAAGAAGGAGATTGAGTCTATGATAGTCAAGATGGTGGACAAAAATGTAAGAAGGAATATAGGTGGGAAGCATGATCAACAATTCCTATAGCAATAATATTGCGTGTCTCACTATCTCTGATTTGCATTGAATCTTGTGCAAACTCAATTGTCTTCCATGTCCCACTATGTGTAATCTAATAAATAGAGATAAGGTTAGAGGAAAAATATGGAACAAAAGTACATCATGAAATGTACCATCATCAATGTCAATAGAACTTTTTCCACATACAGTCATAGAATTTTTTTTCCTCATCAAAATGCGTGTAGGAGAAGCCTCAAAAGAAGAGAACAAATCTTGAGAAGATTCCATATGGTGTGAAGCACCTAAATCTAGTAACTATGTAGAAGAATTAGGAATAGTAGTTGCACATAGTGCATGACCCTTTCCTATATCTTTACCATCTGATTGAAATGGTGATAATGAAGAATATCTATGAGAAGTAGAAGTAATATCAATGTTGCTCTTCTGAAGGAGCTGTCAAATCTAAAAACTATTTGGCATAGCCATCTAACTTTTTCTCATAGAAATGTGACTCATCGTGATTAGGATTATTAAAATAATCACACCTCAGTCTTTCTAGCTTTGGTTCACCCCCCTTAGAAGGAGGTGGCTCTAATGAAGTTTGAGTGCTAGCATCAATTTGAGACTCTATAGAATGAGATTTTTGTGTCTTCTCCTTTGCCCCTGAAGATGGCCAAGCTACCAATGCATAATTCTATGAGCCTATGAGAGAATCCAACTAAGAGAGCTTAGCTTTATCTCAATTCATACAATCACAAAAAACCTCAAAGGATGGCATGGTAAATATATTACCCAAAGCATCTTTGATGGAATAAAAGGTAGAAGCAAAAATTTGAAAGTTTTCAGGAAGCTTCAAAATAATAAGATAAATGCACTCAGTGTCAATCTTGGTCTTCCAACATCCCTCCAATAAAGATCTTTATTGATTAAACTTCACTAAGAATTTCTAAATGGAAGGAAAAGAAAATGGTACAAGAGAGGTAAGCTCTACCTCAATTTGAAGTGCCTTGGACTTATTCACTATACCAAACAAGCCTTCAAGCTTGGTCCACATTGCTAGAGGGGTATTGCACCCATCAAGATGAAACTGTAGACTTTTAGATACCTATAAGAAAAACAATCATATTTCCTCATCCATCTTGTTGCTATGCTTCATGACCTCAAAAGGTCTTTGTAAAATTGGTTGCACTACATCTAAACAAGACCACAACCCTTTTTACCGAAGAAGCCATGTCATCAAGGTCTTCTATGTGTGATAGTTATGAGGGGTTAGAAGTTCTAGAAAAGAAGAGGTCTTAGCCATTATTTTAGAAGTTTTTGGCTAATTTTTGAATTTTTTTTTGGTTTACTAGTGTAAATAACATAAACAATAATACAAAACACCCCCCACAATATAGAATACTGAACCCCAGCGACTAGAAGGAATGCATAAACAAGAAGAGAGAAAAAATACTTAAGTTTATTTTCTCATATACCTTTGATTAATACTAATGAAAAATATTAGAGAATCTAAATATTTCTTGAGAAGATCTTTTTGGCACTTTTTCTAGATCGAAAAATGGAGCTATAATGAAGAAGTTATGCCCCTTGAAAGATAGAAGTCATCAACAGACTTCGAGCACAAAAATAGGTACCAAATTGGGAAAAAAATCCCAAAAATACCTATTTCATCATCTCTATCTTGGAACCACATTTCTAGTACTTTTTTTGGATTAAAAAAATACCTTGGTATACTCAAGATATCACGAAAAAATGGCAGGCACCTCCAGAAGCAATTTTAAATAAATTTAAGAAAGAACTACCCACTAGTGGAGTGGTGGTGGTGGATGGGTGGAAGGAGGGAAAAAGAGTAGTGGCAGAGGTGGGGGAGAGGTGTCGTTGGCGGTGGTGGAAGGTCAAGTGATTGGCAGTCCTCACGAGCCATAGTGATTAGTGGGACCGCTAGTAGTTACCACTATCGCTAGTGATTTTGGTGACCTTTAACGGGTTTCTAAACCACATCAGCCTACAAATTATGTTTTTTGCAAATTTTTTAATTAAAATATCATCTCAGAGTGGTTGCAGAGGTCGTATGACCCTATTATGCAAAACAAAATCACCTCCCAGATCAACGTTGTACAAAATTGACAAAATTTATATCAAAGTGGGGGTTTTGATGCCTTTGGAATCCAACCTTGAGGTTTTTTTGGCCTCAAAGTGCTCCAAAAATCAAAGAACCCTTGTTTTAAGAAAAAAAATCAAAAAGCTCTAGATCTATTATGTCAAACCCTCATTGTCCTTTTTCTCCAAATATTGAACAAGCTACAATAGTTCTAGCTCTGATACTATGAATGACTTGAGAAAAAGAAATCCACAAAGCCCAAAGAATACATGCATGTAAAAATCTATCATTGAGAAGAAAAAGACAAGAAAAGGCAAGGATTTTCTCTAGAAGGTGTTGGTTTTTTAAAATGTTTTGGTTTAATGATGTAAATAATAGAAACAATGATGCAAAACATTAGCATGTAATCTTCTCAAAATCTAAATATAATTCACTAGTTACTACATATTTGGCAAATAATAACATTCGATTACCTTGTCCATTATCTTTCACACCCTCCTAGGATAGTTAAATCCTTTGGTGTTCCATTAATGATTTTATTCGTTCTTGTTGTCATCTATTCTATTTTTTTTGCACAACTCCACTCAATTTTGCTCTAATCTTACTTCTTCCCATACTCATCATGTTTACTCTCCTTTTACTTCTGCAAGTACTCTATATGGTCATTCTTCTTCGCCTTCCATCACTCTTCTTCATTACATCTCCCCTTTTGACAACAATGTCAAGGATGCATATATTCCATTGTTTTTTTTTTGTCTCTTTGATTGCTCCCCTATGTAATAATCCCTCTTAGTCATCAATATAGTTTAATTATAACCTTTAAAAATCATGGATTAATGTACATCATTTCTATTATACTTCAAGAACGATAGGGGTATGACTATCTTGTAAGTTATATTAATAAAACCTGTTGACATTGAATTAGGTCTCGAACTATAATTCATCTTGTATCCAATTATCTTACTAATTACCCTTACGTATATTTTCTTTTATTTGATAAACTCATTCCTCTCCTATCCCATTTGTCTCTTGGGTTCTTTTCTACTTCTTTCTTCACAAATTTTCTAGCTTTACAAATAATTCTAGCATTTCTTAGTCTAGTTACTTTGTGAATTAACTCATTAGTGATCATCACTAGTCGGTCTTGCATCGAAAATATGTCATCATATATTCTACTAAATGCAATCCTAATCCACTCATTTTCATTAAATTCTTCATAAAACATGAATTGTATAATGTTCAACTCTCCTAAGTGTTCAAATCCTCATTTGAGTGATTTTTGTTCATGATAAACCTTTTCTAAGTTTGAATAGATTTCCCTATCTCCAATTGACTCAAAATCATAATGTGTGTATGCTATAATTTATTCTATGTACACCACCCCTTCAGGGGTTTGTAATAAAGAACCCGTGGGATCATCTTCCATTGAAATAAAAGGGTGTTTCTTAAATTGATACCTAGGTCTCTCATTTACACTACATACTTCTAGATTTCCATAACAATTGATGTTCAAAACCTCATTTCTCTATCAAAATTCAATTTTCTTCAAAAACTAAAAATATCCTTTTCTAGATCTTAGGGTTAAGATCATCATCAGATAGATTTCATAGTGTTTTGGTTACTTATTTAATATATTATAATTTTAAAATATTAAAAGTAGATATTTTAACATTTGAGAAGATGCTACTTCAAAAAAAAATATTCATATCAAAAAATTCAAAATTTATATTTAGTAGTAGAGGATAGAGTAATTTGTGATAAGCTGAATGTTGAGTAATTATAATAGAGAAAATATATCTCAAAATCAATAGTTAGTTTTTCTTGTATTAGTTATAGATGCCAACTATTACATATTTTTAAATCAAAGCAAAAAAATTTATTTTCATATACTTGTTTGATGGGAACTACAACCCCTTTTTTTGCAATAAAAAAAATGAATTCAAAAACTTAAAAAATGCATAAATACTTGCTTTAAAAAGTAAAAATTTATAGGCTTAAACTTCATCACACTATCTTCAAATTATAAACACAAATGTCTCTTTTATGTCATTAAAGTTGAACAACTTGTATTTTGTGGTCCTTTTCCTTTACAGAATGATGATACAAGTTTGTGCTTTTACCCTCAAATTGATTTTCTAATTGATTGATCATATCTGATAGTTCATTAGGTTCTTGTTCAATTCCATGCTCTTATGTTATCTACTTCAAGATTCTTCTGCAAGTGTACTCAATACATAGTGACCTCACTTAAGCTATTAGGTTCATTTTGAGTTATTCTTCTTTGATACCAATTCTTAGGAATACAGAATATTGAGAGAGGATGGTTGAATTATTATTCCACAATTTGTTTCCCAAATATATTAAGCTTTAACTTGCATAAATGAAAAGAAGTAATTAGAAAATCACAAGGAAACTCATAACACCTTTTTTTTTAAACTAGGGAAACCTTTCCCAAGGGACAACCTTAGTGGTGATTATACCCACAAAATGATCCACTAATCAAAACTACCTTGTGAAAGGTGTTGACCCTATTAAGAATTTATTACATATAGTGTATATGTCCTTGTTAGAGAACTAGACCTTATTAGAGGCATCAATCCTATACGGATTTTTATTTTAAAAATGGTGATCTTGGTGCTCTTACAATAATGTACAACTTTGGAAGTAGTATAGAGAAATACCAAAACTTGATAGTGTTGATATCCAAAACATCATATAAGTCCTATGTTATTACTTACATCTAATCATGCATATAATTATTTTCTCGACTCCATAAAAATAGCATCCATCCAACATAAATAAAGTGTGTATATTACATTCATAACATTATATTACAACTAGGAACTTCATAAGAAAAAATATCTCCTTTTATATTGTGTTCTTTATTCTATTGGCCTTGCACTTAACCACACATTACCAAAAGTAATTTTACATTCTACTAGGTGAGGATTAACATGTAGGATGTCATCCCTACCTTATCAAGCTCTTTATTTGACAAGTCAAATCAATTCCTTAACCAATTTGATCATACTCTTGTTAGAATACTTAGAATAATTGAGAGGGGGGCGGGGTGAATTAGTTATCCTCAGGTCTAGATGTACCAGTTCAATTTTTACTAACTTTAAACAACTTAAGCAATCTCATTAAAGCAATCAAGCCATATAGAAAATCATCAAAAAATTAATATTAGGCTCATTGCTTAACTTTATATTTAGTATATGTTGACCAAAAATAAACAAAATAATAACATTAAATAATGTGCATTACACATATATGATTCATACATATATGACACTACCCAATTTAATGTGGAAACCCAATTTGAGAAAAACTACCAATTAACATACTACCACTTTTCACTCTTGTGATGTGAGCTTGGTTAAGAGCCAACCCTATTAAAGGTTACAAAACACATTGTTAGGTGTCACCTATTAAAGGATTTAATCATCATGTTAGGAGTGGCTTGGTTAGAGTACTTTGGATCATTCCATTATAATTTCACCTTTATTAAAGTATTTACAAAATGACTATTAGGTAAATCTTGATAAAAATATTTTGACTACCACAATGGTTAGAAAATAATAGTAGTTTTAATCTATAAAACATAACTTAGTATACAAATCTAGATTATTTTTTGGTTCATTGCTTGGACTTCATTATCATCTCCATTAGTGATCTTCTTGTCATCTCTTTTTCTTCAAGAAATCACACTTCAACAATCCTTCACTTTTCCTCTGTTACTATGCTCATCAACATGTTGAAAATAATTATTCAATTTTATGTTGTCTTTTATGTTACACAAAATGTCAAGCCTTTAACCAGTAGTCAATGGTAGTCATTTTCTCACTTGGGCATCGAAGGAAGTTTCCTATGTATGTCGAGCATTCAGTTATAATCAAGTTCAGAGACAGTACTGACTGAGCTTAGTCATTTAATGAAGTGAATTTAGTAGTGATTGAGTTGGGTTGCTTAACATTACAACTCCTTCTCTAACTAAGCTAGGTCAGTTAATGAAGGAATCATTTGTGTTGACCAAGTACTCAATTTTGTATTAGCTGGTAGTCAACATATTAATTTTCATAAATTTATTGGTTAATATATGCCAACTTAAGGGATGACAATCATTTAATTAAAAGAGTATTCAAGTTCACTTGACAAAGTGAATCATATATATGAAAGTTCAAGTTGAGGATTGAAGTGTGGAATTAACGAAGGTGAATTAAGGAAGTGAATTTTAAGGATATTTGCAAAGGGAAGAGCATCTAAGTTGACCAAGCTGCAAAGAACATTTTGATCAAGGAGTATCAAGTAATCAAGCCAAAACTAAGATTTGAATTAGAAAAGATAGTTGCATAAGAAATTAGGTCAGGTCATTGTTACTCTCTAATAATTGTAGTAGTTAATCAAATCTCCTAATAGAGTTAGCCTAACAGTTATTTAGCAAATCCTCTAACAAGATGGCATTTCTAGATTAAAGTGTCTAAAGACCTCTAACAAGGTCACTCCTAATAGGGTGAATTAAATCCTCTAATATGGTCACACCTAATAGTGTGTTTTGTAACCTTTAACAGGGTTAGTTCCTAACAAGGCTCACTTCAAAAGAGTGAAAAATAGTAACTAGTTGCAATTGGTGCTTTTTCCAAATTAGGTTTCTAAGTTAAATCTTGGTGTCTCTTTTTGTTCATATTATTTCCTCTATGTTTTTAGAAATAAGTTAATAAAGGACAGTCTTATTAATATCTTAAGACCTAATTATCTCTGTGCTAATCGAGTGACGATAGTATATTTACTATTAACAGAGTTATAGCAGAATACTTAGTGTTAACCAAATTACAATAGGGTTTGGTTTTATATTGTCTTGACATCTTAATAGGGACTTGGATTTATTTTTGTAGTAATTGATTCAGCCCTCCCCTCTTAGTTGCTCCTTTCCATTTACAACACAATGATTCTCCTTAAGATTGTCAATCAACAACAAACAAACGTCCACAAATATCTCTTATGCTTTCTTAAATAGGTAACTTAAATCTTTTTCTGCATAAAAATTATCATAGATCTTAGGGATAAGTTAGATCCATTGAATCTCTCCATTATTTTGTGCTTCTACTCCTTTCTTGATACTTCTAGAAACTTTTCCTTAACTCCTTTCCTTTGATCACATGACAAAGTCAATTTGTGCATTAAATATGTCATGTCATTAATCATTGTCATCCATGCATTTTGACTAATCCAAAAACTCAACTATGTTGGCCTCCAACTCAATTCTTTCACAAACTGTAACTTTTTTGACACTTGAGCATCCCTATGCTCTTCTACTTGATCATCACTATGTAGCTTGGTATCTAGTGTTCTATCTCACTATACTTCTACTGGCTCTCTTGATCTTCACTATTCTTGGTCGCTACTTTATTTTGCATCTCCAACTTTCTCATCCATAATTATCACTTGTCTAATATTGTTTACTTCGCTATCTCGTAGGTTCCTTAATCTTTTGTTTCATATCCTTCATTGACCAACCATATTTTACTAAGATTTTCTTGTGTATAACTCAACACTTCTATACTTCATACATTGAGTAAACAATAAATTATCTTGCCAAATAGTAACTGATCAAGTGCCAATTGTAATTCCATCATACCTGCTCTTCTTCACTCAAAAAATTCACTAGTTCATCTACTTATTTCTCTTTTCAAATCCTCTTCATTAATCAATTGATATGGCACTCTACACTATTAGTAAATGTCTCTTCAATAGGTTTGACATCAACGAAAACATAATAATTATTCTAATTGTAGTTTCCAACAATCTCTCATTTTGGCATTGACGAAAACACCTCTAGTTTCCATCCAAATGCAAAAGACACTATCAATATTTAACAATAGAAGATCCTTAATAGCTCCCTCTATGATTTGGTATAGATTTTCATTAATATCCTTAGTTTCATTTTTATTCTCATCTTGGACTAACTTACACTTCTCTCTTATGATACCAATTGTAATACCAATTGTATTAACAACACGTCTTTCACATCTTGTCTTGTAATTCAGCTTCTCCCTCTATCATTGGATGGAAACACCTCTAGTTCTAATCATCCTCTAATATACATCTAGCTCCATATGTCTCCCTCTTTTGAAAACAATAATTTCATATAGATTCTCCCTTTTCATATAGATATAGGGTGGTATGAATGATAACTGCATTAACTTTTCCCTCTTTGTCAAAAATGCCAAAGACATCAACCATCTACATATACAACATCCTCATGTCACTATCTGGCTAATATAGACATCTTAATTTCTCTCCTATCTTTACCTTGAGTCCTTGTAGTCTGATCTTCTTCATGTTTCATTTCATCTTTTCACAATTTTTAGGCAGCTCCTAAAGTGTGACCTCTTTGCATCAATGTGTAAGATATTATGATCATAACATTTGATGCAATGCATCAGCTCTCCTTAAATTTCTTCAGATAGAGGATTCATCCCTTATTTGCCTCTTAGGTACTCAAAAGAATCCTTAGATAATGCCTTGGTGAATATATCAAATATCTTCGTATTCATATACTCCAAAATCACTTCTATGTATTATACCAACTCTCTCAAGTAATGATACTTGATCTAGCAATGTGTTTGGTCATTGTGTGCATAACAAGATTCTTTGATATGTTAATATCACTTGTGTTATCATAATATATCACAATAGGTGCAGTGATCTCTTCCTTCATACCTTTAGATAATTTCTTGATCCACACAATGTTAGAGAAATTGAATGTTGCATCAACATATTCATCCTCTTCTATAGATTGAGAAATACAATTTTTCTTCTTGCTTATCCATGAAATCAATCTTCTGCCTAGAAATAAAATGTTTGCACTTGTACTCTTTCTTTCATCTATGTTTCTATCTCAATCAGCACTTGTGTAAACTTTTAGCTAAAATTTATCACTCTTTTTGTACCATAGTCCATAGTCTAATGTTACTTTTAGGTATCTCAATATCCTTTTTAGATCTATTATGTGATTTTCTCTAGGATTAGAAAAACATCTACCAACAATACCAACTTCTAATGAAATTTCATGTCTACTATGTATGGGTAAGTGCACCAAGTTGTGGTGCCAAAAGGGGGGTATAAGTGTACACCTTTTTCCTAAAATCAGCAATTTATGAACTTCAACAAGAATTTGAAGATAGTTATGATCAAAATTTTAAGATATGACAAAAACAAAAGTCGCAGTCCTTTGAATCTAGTTTCTAAACTACTAATTTTTTTCAAAATGGTTTAGTTTTAGGTCCTTAAAATGGGGGCCAAAAAAAGTGGTACTGTTTATTCCAAAAAAACATAACACAATACAAAGTGTGGCCCCCTTAAAATTTTAACTTTTTTTTTTGAAATTCTTTAATCGCTTTAGTCAAAAGTTACTTAACACTATGTAGTTTATCCCATATTTTTTGAGTAATTTTATAATGTGTAAATTTATTTTTTTATGATTTTTTTAACTAGACACATCCCAAAAATGTGAAATATCAGTGTGCTCCCCCCAGAAATAATTGAAAACTAATCTAAATCAAAACTTTTTTTTTCAAAGTGTGTAGAATGGAGTATAGTTTCTAAAAAACTAAGTTGTTGCAAAATTGAATGAATGAGCTAAAATCTACAGCCCAATTAGTACATGTTGATTTTTGACAAAAAATGAACATACATTCAAAAGAAATTATAGATGAAAGGCTTGAAATAGTTCAAATTAAAAATAAATTATATGGTTATATAGCTAACATAGAGACCTACAATGTCATGTAATCTAGTCTTATCAATGCCCAACCACAAGGAACCTTGAAGGAGAGCACACAAGAAAAATCAATCATTTTTTGTATGTTTGCAACAAAACACGTCTCAAACCTTTTTATAAACTCCAAACCTTTGGGTTGGATATCCAAGGAAAAACCAAGCCTTAGGCTTGGTTTTAATGAAAAGCTTTGAATAGCATGTATGCCCTATAGTGCATGCACACTATAGCACACACGCGCTATTTAAAGCATTTGAATTTTGGTCTCAATAGCACATGTGTGCTATAATGTGTATGCACTATTGAGACCTAAATAGTGCATAAAGAAGGAAGAAGAGATGCAAAGCAAGAGCAAGAGAGAGCGGGGGGGTGAGATGGCTATGTGTGTGTGTGTGTGTGTGTATGAGAGAGAGAGAGAGAGAGCGAGAGAGAGAGAGAGAGAGAGAGAGAGAGAGAGAGAGAGAGAGAGAGAGAGTAGGGGATGGGGGAGAGAGGAACTGAGAAAGAGTAGGGGTGGCAGAGAGAGTACGAGATGGGAGAGAGAGGAAGTGAGAAAGAGTAAGGGTGGCAGAGAGAGTACAAGATGGGAGAGAGAGGAAGTGTGAGAGAGAGTAGGGTTGGCAAAGAGAGAGTATGGGATTGGAGAGAGAGATTGAAAGCAGGGTATGGGAGAGAGAGGAAGTGAGAGAGAGAGTAGGGGTGGCAAAGAGAGAGTACAGGGTGGAAGAGAGAGATTGAGAGTACGGGATGGGGAGAGAGAGATTGAGAGTATGGGATGGGGGAGAGAGAGAGTAGGCAGTGGGAGATAGAGTGGGAGAGGAAGAGTGAGAGAGAGGAGGATGGGAGTGCATGTGTGTGAAAGAGAGAGAGTGGGGAATGGGAGAGGGGGAAGAGAGTAGCTCGAGAGAGAGCAGGGGATGGGAGAGGGAGTGAGAGAGGGAGAGAGAGGGGAGATGGAAATGTGTGTAAGAGAGAGAGAGAGAGAGAGAGAGAGTAGGGGATAGGAGAGAGTGTGAAAATGTGAGAGAGAGTAGGGGGTAGCAGAGAGAGAGTAGAGAGGGAGAGAGTGAGAGTGAGAATGAGAGAGAGAGAGTAGGAAATGGGAGAGGGAGTGGGAGAGGGAGAGTGAGTGAGAGAAAAAGTAGGGGATGGGAGAGGAGAGAGGGGGGATGGGTGTGTGTGTGAAAGAGAGAGAGTAGGGAATGGGAGAGGGGAGAGAGATAGAGAGAGTAGGGGATGGGAGAGAAAGAGAGTAGGAAATGGGAGAGGGAGTGGGAGAGGGAGAGGGGGGGGATGGAAGTGTGTGTAAGAGAGAGAGTAGAGGATGGGAGAGAGTGTGAGAGTGAGAGAGAGAGAGTACGGGTAGCAAAGAGAGAGTGAGAATAGGGGATGGGAGAGAGAGAATAGAGAGGGAGAGAGAGTGAGAGAGAGAGATAGTAGACAGTGGAAGAGGGAGTGGGAGGGAGGGAGAGGGGGAATGGGAGTGTGTGTAAGAGAGATAGAGTAGGGGATGGGAGAGAGTAGGTCGTGGGAGAGGGAGTGAGAGAGAGAGGGGGGGAATGGGAATGTGTGTAAGAGAGATAGAGTAGGGGATGAGAGAGAGTGTGAGAGTGTGAGAGAGTATGGGTTGGTAGAGAGAGCTCATAAGGGATGGGGGGGAGAGAGAGAGAGAGAGAGAGAGAGAGAGAGAGAGAGAGAGTAGGGGATGGAAGAGAGAGAGCGTGAGAGTAGGGGATGGGAGAGAGAAAGTAGAGTGGGAGAGAGAGGGGGGATGGGAGTGTGTGTGACAGATCTAGAGAGTAGGGGATGGGAGAGAAGAGAGAGAGAGGGGGGATGGGAGAGTGTGTGTGTCTATGAAAGAGAGTAGGGGATGGGAGAGAGTGTGAGAGTGTGAGAGAGTAGGGGGTGGTAGAGAGAGAGTACAAGATGGGAGAGAGTGAGTGAGAGAGTAGGGGGTGGCAGAGAGAGAGAGAGCACGGGATGGGAGAGTCAAACTAAAAGGATGAGAGAGAGTGTGAGAGAGAGTAGGGGATGGGAGAGAGTGTGAGAGAGATTTGGGGATGGGAGAGAGAGAGAGTAAGAGTAGGGGATGAGAGAGAGAGAGAGTAGAGAGGGAGAGAGAGAACTTGAGAGAGAAAGAGAGATAGTAGGTAGTGGTAGAGGAGGAGAGAGAGGGGGGTGGGAGTATGTGTGAGAGATCTAGAGAGTAGGGGATGGGAGAGGAGAGAGAGAGGGGGATGCGAGTGTGTATCTATAAAAGAGAGTTTAGGGGATGGGAGAGGGGAGAGAGAGAGTAGCGAATGGGAGAGAGAGACTAGGTGGTGGGAGAGGGAAAGAGAGGGTGGGGTGGGAGTGTGTGTAAGAGAGAGTATGGGATGGGAGAGAGTATAGGAGGTGACAAAGAGAGAGAGAGAACAGGATGGGAGAGAGAGAGTGAGAGTAGGGGATGGGAGAGAGTGTGAGAGACAAAGTAGGGGATGGGGGGAGAGAGAAAGAAAGATAATAGGAAGTGGGAGAGGGAGGATGGGAGTGTGTGTGAGAGATCTAGAGAGTAGGGGATGGGAGAGGAGAGAGAGAGAGAGAGAGAGAGAGAGAGAGAGAGAGAGAGAGAGAGAGAGAGAGAGAGTAGGCGGTGTGAGAGGGAGAGAGTAGTATTGGGGTTTGATTGTTTTCTTGTCTCTTAAGTTCTGACAAGATTATCTTATGCATTTGATCTACTTTATGGAATTTGCACAAATGAGTTGGCATTACCATGTGACAACTCTGCTGCATTATGGAATTTGCTAATTTGGATGCCTTGGGGTTTGAACCAGTAAGTGAAACTTTGGAATTTTCCTTCCCTTGTCCTAACCTAATTGTTGGATGCATTGGTTTGGTCTTTCTCATTAGATTTTTGGTATTTCCTTTGTTAAGATGACCTAATTGGGGCAATTAGACCTGTATAATAGTCCAATTTTGGAAGGCTTTTAAATGGTTTCAGCACTTGCCCTTTTGGGAATATAACAAACTCAATAAAGGTTACTTGGAATGATAATTAGTTCCTAATTTCTTTTGGAAGATATGGTACTTGTTTCCTAATTTTTCTTTGGAAGGGCTAGTAGCCTAGATACTACATTATGAGGACAAAGTTATGAAATTCATGTTTGGATTGTTGTTTGGCCATGGTTCCTTGGTTTTAGTGTTGGGATGAACCCCTTAACATGTTGATCAACCTTATTTGTGAGAATCCACCATTCATGGGTTTGAAGCCAAGTTTGCTAGTGTAAAGTTGTATGGATTAATGATGATTCCTTAGTGTTAATGTTGTGTCAAGGTGTAAAAGTTTGGGTTTATAATCTATCTTGTTGGATTGACATCAGCATTGTGCTTATTGTAGCCTAACCTCTGCATCATTCTACCTATAAAATTCTATCTTCTATAAGGTACAACATTGACCAATTGTGCATAGAAGGAAATATATGCATTGGAATACATGTGAGTGCCCATTACAATTGGTATTCTATGATGGTAGATCTAACAGATGGAATTAATGGAACCTTGAGAATCCTATTAGGCTCTACATCATAACTAAACCTTGGAATTAATGTAATGTATTGTTTTCAATTTCATATTTGTTATATGTTTGTAATAATAATTTATGATAAATTTTTAGATGCATAACATAGAAGGAAGGCTTTAAACATGAACAAGAAGATCATAAATCAATATGACAATGACATAAATTGCAAATGATAAATTTTTGACTATATGTAATAATTTATGTTTTGAATTGAATTTTTTTTTTGACTCTTGAAGTATGATTATTTCTAACACACACACACACACACACACATATTGATGCAGAGTGGCATAGTGGAAGGATACAATTCCTTTACCCTTTAGGCAACTAGGTTTAAATCAACAACAATCTCCTTAAAGACTCACCAAGAGTTATAACACTTAGAGTTGTTTTCTAGGGCTTGTGCCAACCTCTAGGACCTCAAACCAATCCTTTCAATACAACCCACAATTTAGAATGGTGACCAAACAACAACTTTGCAAAAATAGGGCTCGTAGGCAAAACATGAAATTTTAAGGTTTTCACTTGAACAGTCTATGCAATCACTAAAGGTATAGTGGATTTTGGTGACATTTAATAGCCCTAACAACATATCCCAAGACCAAAACTTGATCCACTCCAACACTCCAAGCATCTACCAAAGTACACAGACCTAATAGAGCCCTAAAAGGCTTGGTTTTCAAAGGAGGACCATAAGAATGGGTTCATGAAATAGATGTAGGGATTAGGATCTCTTCTAGGGACTATTTAAACACCAAATACACCTTTACTTAGTTGATTTGTATCACCTACAACTCTAACAACTCAAATTCCTACAATTTAGGACCAAATACATGCAAATATTTGGCCTAGGGCTTGCAAGTAAAATTATCTTGCCTTGGTTTTTCAACTCCAACTTTTTCACTTTGTAAGAACACTCCTATGGATTTAATTTCCATTTGGTTTTGTGCCATTTGAGCCTTATAGTTTAAAGCTATAGGTCCATTTGCACAAAACCCTCTTGAACCTAGGGTTTCTAGACTGATTTTAGAAAAAATACTCTAACTTTGCTTAGGAATCACCAATAAACCTCAAATCAAGTGGATATGATAGAGGACTCAATAAAATTTCTCCTTTGACCATTAAACCTCCTATCCCAATCCGTACAACACGTGTGGAAGCAAGAATGCAGCAATTTTGAGCCAAAAAACCAGTAAATTTTATTAAAACTTGTAAAAATTTGTACATCAGACCAACCTATTCTTTTGGGAAGGTTGGGGGTTACATTTATATTATTGATTAACCTATTAAATACCAAAGAAATAGTTGTAATTTGTTCAAACTTCTTCCTCCCCAATTAACAACTTTTGACAAAAAATTGCTTAGCAACTTCTGTTGCATTTTTGCAATTTTCAAACCAAGAAGTCCTAAGACTTTCAAACCTACCTATCTAAGGTTTTTCCAACCTTCTTTGGAGTATATTCCTTATTCTAAACCTATTTTTCCCCTTATATGTCTCTAAGGATTCATGGTTTATATGAACACCAAATGAACCTTGAGCCTTTAAAATGGGCTTGTTATGACATGATCTTATTCTTGATACCTAAAAACCTTATCAACTTGTTGAAGAGACACCTAGAAAGGTGGTATGATGTAGAGTCCTTGAAAATGCTTCATGAAGACCTTGAGTGCCTTGAGTACCCTACATCATGTGTGTGCGCGTGTGTGTGTTATTTAAAAAGTAAAATAGACTAGTAGAAAATTTAACATGCTTGTAAGTTTTGTGGCCTATCTACACATAAAGAATCAAAGGCATCACAAGTCTCAATTTCAATAACCACAATATTACAAGAAATCAATCCAATAATCTAGGAAATCTAGAGAGTAATTCTTCCTTGTATCCCCTTGGCAGGGAACATAAGAGATCACATAACTAATAAGGGTAAAAGTGGAATAAATTTTATTCTATTTTTAACAAAAAATTGAAGCACATACATTTCATTTTCAATTCTTCTAACATTGAATATTTTGATATATCTCATTGATTAAATATATGAATATTCTATATTAACTCAACAACCAAGTTCTTATAGGTTCCCAAACATCACTACTAGAAACACATACATAAGTTCCCATAAGTAAAAACCATCATAAATATATGAACAATATTTCATTATAAATAATTGAATCCATTATTACAATTAGATAGCATAAAAATCACATAAGCATACCAAGGACAATCATCTTGATATACCCATTCTTCTTTATTGCAACTAAGCATGTGTACATATACATATTAAAAGGAGAAAATAATCATTATATATCATGTTTTCATATAATTATAACATTTTTCTCCTCCAACATGATATCTATACAAAATGGATACATAAGTACTATATCATAGTCATGATAAAAAAATATGATGTTGCAACATCTAGTCACACACAGTAAAAGATGCAAAATTGGAATGTGTGAAGAAAGATCATCCAAGGCTCTTGAAAAACTCTGGAAAAAATACTCAATGGATAAAAGACTTTCCACCCAACCATGGAACCTTACTTCCCCACTCCCCTAAGCTAGGAGATAACACAAGGCCCCACACCAAGTTCAAACATAAGCAAGGGGATAAAATAGTTATTTTAACACTGATAAAGTTTATTGCTGATCAATATTGTATCAAAAATTCAAACTAATTAGGTATTGAATTAAACTTGGTAAACAAATGATAGAGAAGGAGAACTTTAAACATGAGAAAGATCATATATCATATGATGATGACATATTGGAAATGATAAACTTATGCTTAAACAGTGATAAAATTGATTGTTAATTAATATTCTATCAAAGTTTTGAATTGATTAGGTATTGAATTTAATGTCATACATTAACATATCTAATTTAATGTCATACATGAAAATATCTAATTTAATGTCATACACAAAAATATCTAATTTAATGTCATACATGAACAAACATATAATATAAAATGATAACCAATAATGTCATACATGAACAAACACATCATCTATTAACCAATAATGTCATAAGTCTAATAATTTCATGCATCAAATATAAAATGTCATTTATACATCAAATGTATATCGAATATGTCCACTAACATAAAATCCAACATATATGTCCACCGATGCCTATACATATACATGTCTATCAACTATATTTTCTCCTTCCCATGAGGGGAAGGAAACGAATCTCTTGAGGCCTATTGTCGTCATGTGGAGGGAGATGATAGTGATGGTGGGGTCTTGCTCACACGCTCGCTCATCCTCTTGTTGAGGCTCTTCTCTAACTTGAGCCGATACAAACAAAGTAGACATGAATCAATAATTATTATACATTGAAATCAAATATATGTACAAACAAAATTAATTATTTTCTTACCGTCATCAAATAGTCGCTCTACAAGTCCACCTCGAAGGGTCGTAGATGACCAAGTGTAACGAGACCCTACAACAATTCAATCAATATAATCACTTATAAATAACATTAGAAATTTTGATACTAACTATTATAAACAACAACTAAAACCAAGAAAATTCTTTCATACCTCAGTCAATGGTTGTGAACTAGCCATAGCTACAACCACTTCATGATCGATGAACTACAGGAGATGAGGAGGAGTGTCTGATGTCATGAGCTGCATTTCATACAATACACGTTACATGTAACATTAAACATGAAACAAATATAATCAAATGAATTAAATTAACATGAAACAAATGTACCTCTATGAAGCTCATATGATGTTTATGCTCTTAGTCTGTAGTAAATGTCGATGGTCCTGTAGAGAACTGATGCACATGCATAATTTTTTTGTCAATCCTTAATATGATTACTTAATAAATATATGTATTAATTTAAATGATTAAATCGATACATACCTCTAGACTCATGGACAGGGCAAAAAATGGGGCTAGAGGATCGCTACTAGGCCTGCCAACACTCTGACCTTGAATTGTGAACAATGTCAATAGATGCTAATTAATTAATCATTCACTATACATATGAAATTTGATCAAATTAGTAAATTATAATAGTAATTTACCTGTGTGTCAATGCCAAATGTGTCATTCAGGAACTAATTAGTGATGATCCCATCATCTGCACCATCTCCAGCATGAGTGCCAAATATGCATAAGGATCTGCATGATGTGCACATGTGACCGCAATGCACGGAAGGCTCCTCTCAACTAATGGACTCGTGCAATGGATGAGGGTCTGCGTCAAAGCATTAATGGTCCCCAAAGCACTGGCCTCTACATATTCCTTCACAACTAAAGGAATACTCACATGGTCACCCTATGGCTTGACCATAGGTGCCCTAACTACATTAAGGTCACAACATGCCCCTGACCTCTCAAATGATGACCCCCCACCTCTACCCTAGGAGTCTAATATATCAAAATAATTGGGGATCTCCCCAAGGAAAAACTCACAATACAATTTCTTTAAAAAATACATGGGGACCTCATGATCGTTGCAAGGAGGGGCATCAAAAACCATCTACTATCTATCCCAAAAATTATTTCTAATAGCATCATGTATGCACCAATGGATGGGGAACCATTTAGTACCCTCTCTAACTATATATTGTTCACCGCGTTTTCTAAATAATGCACATATTCTACCTTTTGGAATTTTTTTTTTTTTTTTTAACATCCTGATATGACAATTTATTTGCATAAAATCTTTTATGTTCATCCCTCTTAAGCCACCAAACATCTAACTGACCACTAAGAGAAGTTATTTGGGTCTTACTGGATTCGAGAGATAATGCCAATTGAGCTCTCATTGGATTGATTTGTCCACATTCTTTCAACTGACCAATAGTCATTCTAATTCAGTTTTGCTTCTTTCTATTTCATTTATTATATTTTCTTATGTGCCAAGTGGAGGTCTTGCAATTGGTTCAAGCTATGAAATTTGTTGTTCTTCTTATGGAGGGTTTTCTTTTTTATTTTCTTGAGGGTTTTGAGCTTCTTGGGGATTTTCCGATTCATTATTGATATTTCCTGATAAGAAATCAATTGGAATCTGAATAAATAAACAAATCTAAAGAAAATTTGTAAAAAACCCTACAAAACAATATAAAAAACCTATAATTTTTTTTTATTTTTAAATCAAACAATGCAAAAATAAATTTAGATAGCATACGGCATGCTCGTGATCTCAAGCTTTTTCGCTGAGGAGGCATATTGGCAAGGCGGGTTGTGAAAAGTTTGATTTCTTACAATTCACGTACGTGTTGCTGCAAGGAGAGGTAAGAAAAAGAAGTGAAAATGAATGGTCTACGGGTATGCAACCCATTTATAATATTTTTCTTTTTTAAAAGTGCATACGCACTATTGAAATTTGAAAAAAAAAGGGTGTCACCTTTTTGGCACCACAACTTGGTGAACATATCCATACACCATATTGCAATTTTCCAATCATTGACATGTATAATGTTTGATTCACTTTAACTAAATCATCACTCTTTGAAATTTTATGGCCAGTAACCATAGGTGTTCCAATTGGTCTTGAGTCCTTGATTTCAAAAGTCTTCAATATCTTCTTGATATACAATGATTGTGTAATGTAAATACATTTTTTCCCCTCATAAACTTGTAAACCAACAAAGAACTTGATCTCTCCAAACACTGAAATCTCAAATTCCTTCTTCCTCTCATTATTACATGGCTTACACAACAAATTATGTCCTCCAAATATGATATTATCAACAAAAACCCTATCTATCAATATCATGTTCTCAGATTCACTTTTCAGGTATAGATTGATATTGTCATTAGTTCTTGAAAAACCAATTTTCACCAAATGAATGTGGAACCTTTCATACCAAGCTTCTAACAGCTTACTTCAAACCATATAATGCTTTATGTAGTTTACATACCATATTCCTCTTACTAGTATCAAAAAATCCTTCAATTTGATCAATGTAGACTTCTTCTTCTAAGATTTCATTCAAAAATGTAGATTTAACATCCATTTGGTACACATTGAAACCTTTGTAAGCAACATGTGGAAGAATTTTTTTTACTCCTTCCAACCTTGCAATTGGGGAAAATTACTCACCATATTCAACTCCTTTCTCTTGTGCATATCCATTACAAACTAGTCTTTCCTTGTTCCTTGTGACTTCAACATTCACATTCAACTTGTTTCTAAATATCCACTTTGTTCCAATCACATTCTTGTCCTTTTTTCTGGGTACCAATGTCCATGTCTTGTTCTTCTCTATTTGGTCAATTTTCACATTCATTTCCAATTAATCCAATCTTCATTCTCCAAAGAATATTTAACTAATTTATGATCAACTTCACAAAGTCAACATGTATCATTCTTCAACTTACTTCTTGTCACGATTCCTGAATCTTTGCTTCTGATGATATGGTCTGGTGTATGATTCTTCCTTACATACTTTTATAAGATGGGTATAGGTCTTCTTTCTTCTTCTTGTATTTCACTTGGTTCTAGTTGCTCTTCTATTACATGTATCTCTAGCTAAAACTTGGCTTGGTCTATTTGGTCTTCAGTTTCTTCTCTCTGATGTTTCACTTCTGTTGTTTGTAACTCAGCTCCTATAACTTGATCCTCGGTAGTTTGTTGGTGCTTAGAAGATCTCTCTTGTTGAACATTGGTAGTGTGTGTTTGTTGATGCTTGACAACCTCTTTCTATGGTTCAAGTAAGGTGCTAGGTTCACCTTTATATATGTAGACAAAATTTATGTAATCTTTAGGTTCTTTCTTGCATTCTTCTTCATTATTTTCTGCAAATTCAACTCCTCTAACATTTGTAGTTTCCACAATTTTTTTAGTGTTAGAATTCAAACATTTGTATTCCTTTCTTTTAGAAGAATATCCTAGAAATATGGATTCATCACTTTTTGCATCAAGTTTTATTTTAAATGCACCCTTCAATATGTAATATTAGCTTCCAAAAACTTTGAAATAATTCACATGAGGTGCACAACCATACCAAAGTTCAAAACATGTTTTGTTTGTACCTTTCTTCACGTGAACTCACTTCAGAGCATATAATGCAGTACTTACAACTTCTCCCCAATAATTTTTTGAAACATTCTTCTCCATTAGCGATGTCCTTATGCAGTCCATGATTGATATATTCCTTCTTTTAGCTATCCCATTCTATGGTAGAATCTTTGGTGCACACATTTGTATCTTGATTCCTTTTTTATTGCATAATATGTTGAAATCATTTGATATGAATTCACCTCCTCTATATCATCTCAAGTACTTTAGACTCTTTCTTGTTTCATTCTTAACTCTAGCTAGATACTAAAACACTTGAAACATATCAAATTTTTCTTTAAGAAATATCACACTCATGATTATACAAAATTCATCAACAAATAGAAAGAAATATTTGTCACCATAATAGCTTTGCACTCCAATAGGACCACATAAATCGGTATGAACCTATTAAATTCTTATAGTCACTTCAGATAGAATGCATTTATTTATCTAAGGTATCTAATAGCTTTTTTATGTGTATTACATTTATATTAAAATATTTATAAACATCATCAAATTTTAATATTACCTTATCCTCCCATCGATGATATACTAATTTTATAAATTAAGTAGTGATATTATTAAGGTTACATCCTAATTGAACATGACTCATGCCCATCAAGTTGAATGTGACTCATGTATGAGTCATGCCCATCAGGCTTCGTATTAAAGCTACCAAGTACCTTTGTGAAAAACATAGATAAAAAAATGTCTACTTACCTTGAACTATTAAAGTGACATTAGCAACAAAGAAAATCTACCTCTCACATTATTGGTGATGTCAACAAAAAGGAAATATCTTACACACACACACATACATATATATACATATATCTATATATATGTATATGTATATCTATATATATATATATATATATATACATATATATATATATATACATATATACATATATATACATATGTATATATATACATATATATGTATATATGTATATATATATATATATGTATATATATGTATATATATATATATATGTATATATATGTATATATATATATATATGTATATATATGTATATATATATATGTATATATATGTATATATATATATACATATATATACATATATATATATACATATATATACATATACATATATACATATATATACATATATATATATATATACATATATACATATATATGTATATATATACATATGTATATATATATATACATATGTATATATGTATATCTATACATATATCTATATATATATATATATATATATGTATACATATGTATATATATACATATGTATATGTATACATATGTATATATATACATATGTATATATATACATATGTACATATATATATATATATATATATATATATGTATATATATACATATGTGTATATATATATATATATGTATATATATATACACATATATATATATACACATATGTATATATATACATATATAAATATGTATGTACATAAATATGTATATATAAGGTGTTTCATATATTAAATAATTACTATGTAAATATAGTTATCATTATTATTAACACTAATTTATTGTAGAAAATAATAATATTATAGTATGAATGTAATAATTATTTTGGAAGTATTATTAACTAAGTGAATATTAGATTTGTCCAAATTTTACATGGTATCAGAGCCACATTAAGAAAAATATAAATCAGACAAATCTATCAGAATGGTAAATGGTATGAGGCTAGAGGATTGACTTGAGGGTGACTCAAACTTTGTAGGATGGAAACTATGATTGAAATTAGCACTAAAAGAAAATGGACTCATGAATTTTTTTGAAGATTCTGATCAAATACCAAAGGAAGTGATGAAGTAGAAAAATGGGAAATGGATAACATCAAAGCTATGAGATTGATTATTGATGCAATTGAAAGTCATATATTACAAATCATTTAAGAATTGCAGACAGCACATGAAATGCTTAAAGCTCTTTCGAATATGTTTGAAATTAACAATACTACTAGAATAATTACTCTAGGAAACAACCTTTCCAATAAAGGAGAAACCATATCTTCTTACTTCATGAGAATAAATGAACTAAAAAATCAACTATCCATAATAGGCCATATATGTAAAGACAAAGAGCTAGCAATAATGACATTAAAAGGTCTACCAAAATCATGGGAAACATTTAGAAAAGGATTGTGTTTGCAATACAAAGTTCCTAAACTCAATAAAATAAAAGTTGATTTCTTACAAGAAGAATGTATGTTAAAAGCCTGAGATGATGTCTTTGCTTCAAAAGAAGACTTTAAAATTCCCTCCACACAAGTAAATAAAAGGAGGAAACTAGATTCAAAAAGGAAACATTGATACTATTCAAATATCCAAGTCTATAGATGTGATAAATATGGACACCCAACATATTAATGCCTTGATAGACTCAATAAATGGGCATCCTTTCTTAAAACCAACATATTATACATTCAGAAAATGACGTTTTCTATTATGCACTTTCTAGTGAAACATCTAACAGATCTAACGTATGGGTAATAGATAGTGGATCATCTCAACACATTACTAGTTTTAAAGAGCAATTGGATACAATAAATGAAGATTATGTTGATGATGTAACAATTGGAGATGAGACGAAATACCCACTAAGAGGAATTGGAAAATGTACCATCAATCTATAATCAGGAATCACACTTGAACTCAATAAAGTGGTTTATGTTCCTGGCATCAAAAGAAATCTAGTTCCAACCTCAACTCTTGAAGATGAAGGATGTAGAGTTGCATTTATAGAAGGGAAAGTAATAGCAAGGCCTAAAAATTATAATATTGAAAATTCTCATAAGATTGGTTCAAGACATGGATGTCTATATAAATTAAATTTATGCACTTCTATAGCACTCTTGCATGATTTCTTCAAAGAAATTGAGTTATGGCATAAAAGATTAGGGAACTTCCACTTTTAAGGATTACCCTCTTCAGAAAAGATGGTGATAGGGTTACCCAAGTTAGAATCAAATCATGAAGGAATTTGTAAAGGGTGTTCAGTAGGGAAGAACACTAAGAATCCTTTTCATAATAGCACAAGAAAAATCAAAGAAATCCTAGAGATTGTTCATTTAGACTTATGTGGCACAATGCCTCTTATGTCCCTAGGAGGATTTCTCTACTTCATTATCTTTATTGATGAATTCTCCAAAAAATATTGGATCTATTTTCTAAAATGTAAAGAGTCTAATAAAGTCTTGACAAAATTTAAAGAATTTAAAGCTCTTGTTGAAAACCTTTCTAGGAAGAAAATTATAATCTTGAGAACAGATAATGGAAGGGAGTATATATCTAAAACCTTTCATAATTTTTGTAGAAGTATTGGTCTTAAGAGAGAGCTAACTATTCCTTACAACCCTCAACAAAATGGGGTAGAAGAAAGGAAGAATATAACCATAGTTGAATCTACTAGGGCTATGATACTTGATCAAAATTTGTGAACCTTCCTTTGGGGTGAAGCCTCAAACACTATTGTATATATCCAAAATAGATATCCCCACTCGCACCTTGATCATAAAACCCCTAAAGAAGTGTTCTCTAGAAATAAACCAAATCTTAGCCACTTTAAGAATTTGTGGATGTCCTTCATATATCCACATACCTAAAGAGAAAAGGTCCAAACTTGAACCTTTTGGAAAAAGAGGATTTCTTGTATGTTATAATGAAACCTCTAAGGTATATCATATCTACATACCAAGTCAAAGAAACATTGGGTTAAGTAGAGATGTAATTTTTCATGAAGAAACTGCATGCAAAAAGACCATATCAGAAGATGAGTCAAACTGTGAAAAACCTATTAAAGATCGATCTCATGATATTGAGAGGGAGATTCAAATGGAAGAAAATGATTCCTCTGAACCTATGTACAACTGATGAACATAAAGAAAAGAAAATTTTGAAAATAATTATTCAATTGTATGTCATCTTTGATGTTACACAAAATGTCAAGCATTTAATGAGTAGTCAATGATAGACTAGGTCACTTGGGCATCGAAGGCAATTTTCCTATATATGTCAAGTGTTCAGTTATAACCAAGTTCAGAGACAATATCGAACGAGCTCAGTCAGTTAATGAAGCAAATTTTGTATTGACCAAGTTCAAATAGTTATCAAAGGAAGTTCAATGTGAAGTCAGTATTTATCAAGTTGGGTTGATTAACATTAGAGATCTTTTTCTAACCAAGTTAGGTTGGTTAATGAAGGGATCCTCTATGTTGACTAAGTACTCAATTATGTATTAGCTGACCATCAACATATTTAATCTAATAAATTTATTGGTTAATGCAAGTTGACTTAAGGGATGAAAATGTTTGGTTAAAAGAGTATTCAACCTAACTTAACAAGGTGAATCATATATATGAAAGGTCAAGTTAAGGATTGAAGTGTGGAATTGAAGAATATGAATTAAGCAAGTGAATTTGAAGGATATATGTAAAGGGTAGAGTATCTGAGCTGATCGAGCTACAAAGAACATTATGATCAAGGAGGATCAAGTAATCAAGACAAAACTAAGGTCTAAATTAGAAAATTTGGTTGCATCAGTAATCAGGTCAAATCATTTTTATTCTATAATAATTATAGTAGTGAATCAAATCTCCTAACAGAGTTAGCCATTCAACAAATCCTCTAACAAGGTGGCATTTCGAGATTGAAATGTCTGAAGACCTCTAACAAGGATACTCCTAATAGGGTGAATTAAATCCTCTAATAGGGTCACACCTAATAGTGTTTTTTGTAACCTTTAATATGGTTGGCTCCTAATAAGGCTCACTTCAGAAGAGTGAAAAATAGTAACTAGTTGCAATTAATGGTTTTCCCAAATTGAGTTTCCACATTAAATCTTGGCATCTCTTGTGTTCATGTTATTTCCTTTATGTTCCTACAACTAAGTTAATAAAGGATAATCACATTAATATCTTTAAGATCTAATTATCTATGTAGTAATTGAGTGACAATAATGTATTCAGTGTTAATTGAGTTACAATAGAATATTCAATGTTAACCGAGTTCCAGTAGGATTTGGTTTTATATTCTGTTAACATATTAAAAGGAACTTGGATTTTTTTTTTAATAACTAATTTACCCCTCCCCTCTCAGTTACTCATTTCCATTTTAGACCGAAAAGACCTCGATGGGCCCACAAATTGATTGAGGAATCTAAAAAATTACTGCCCCTACTGGATGTATTGGAGAAAGGAAAAGACCTAGCAAATTCTATAATTACATTGCACTTGTGAGTGAGATATCAAATCCTTAAGAATGAAGTTTGGGATAATGTTCCTAGACCTAAAAATAAATTAGTTGTGCCATCAAAATGGTTGTTTAATTTATTAAACATAATTCAGATGGAAGTATTGACAAATTCAAAGGAAGATTTGTTGCAAGAGGTTTCTCTGAGAAGGAAGGAATTGATTATGAAGAAAAAATTTCTCTAGTAGCTAGATATACTTTAGTTAGAACTAGAATTACAATTGTTGCCTCTAAAGGATGGAAAATTCATCAAATGGATGTTAAGCCAACCTTCTTAAATGGGGAAATATAAGAGGAAGTTTATCAAGACAAACCTCGAGGATTTATAGTGGATAATAAACATACCCATTTATGCAAATTAAATAAAGTCTTGTATGGTTTAAATCAAGCTCCTAGATCTTAGTATGAAAGAAAAAATCACCATCTAATCAAACTTGGATTCTCCAAAAATAGTGCAGATCCAAACCTGTATATCAAAATAAAAAATAATGATATTGTAATTCTAGTTCTTTATATTGATGACTTGATGATTACAGGTGAGGAATATTTTATAGAAAAATGTAAATAGGATCTGGCTTCTGAATTCAATATGAAAGAACTAGGTCTTCTACATTACTTCTTGGTGTAGACACCTAAATTTTATTACACTACTTTGGTAATCTAATTTAGCCATCTCTAAAGGCATCATTAATTAAATTCTTATTTAATTAATCCTTTGTCATCCCCTAGTTGATTAATTTAATTAATCATCTATAGTCCTAATTGATAAATCAAATAATCTATTATTTATCAATTAAATCCTTTTCTCCTATCTAATTCCAAAAATCCCCATTTATTAAATAAATCTATTTGATAAATGAAATCCTCAAATTTAGAAAAACCTTAACCTATCTCTAATCCTCCATTTAGCCTAATCCACCCCATCCACCCATACTAACCAAGCTTAGCCACTAACTCACCCACCCTCATTAATGCCATCCACTTGCACATCTCTAACATCCCTAATCTAATCCTGAACCCAAGCCTAATCCACCCCCTAATGTTGTCACATTCCTTAAACAAGTTTAAGACTTTCCTAATCCAAACCAAAGTCTCCCCTCAAAAAAACCCAACCACTAAGACATGAGTGCTCTTACAAAACATAAAGACTCTTACAAGCCCACTCATGACTCTTACACCCATCTTCCACACTCTTCCCTCTTCCACACTCATTCCTCTTACATCCCTCTTACATACTCAACCCCACTCATCATGCCCTTAACCAACCCTTAACCCTACCCTCTCACACTCATCCTCCTTGTGACAAGTGTCACCTTCCCATTGGTGCTAAACAAGCACAATCCATGTGCTCCCCTTTGAGTGCATCTTAGCCCTCCTTAAGCCTTCATCCATCCTTGCATCTAAGCCCTCCATCCCTCTACCCCTTAGCCTATAAATTGAATCCCATCCCAAGCCATTTCATCAACAATCTTTGAGCTAAAGTTACCATGCTATTTTGAGAACCAAAGCCATCAACCATACCCTTATAATGCCAAATTGAGAGCTCACAAAGCTACCAATTTGCCATTACCCATCTCCATTGAAGCAACTTTTGAGCATCTTGAGCATACATCCACAGCAAAAGGACACATCTACAGAATCAAGAAAGCATGGAGTGTTTTCTCTCGTGAGGTTTGCACTTCTTATTTTCTTTCTTAGTCTAAGCATATATGTGAATTTAGTTTTTGGTTTTTGAATGTTTACTTTATTTGTTAATGTTCTTTGCATACTGATTCTGGTTCTACACTTGGAACTATAAGTATGGAAACATTCTAATAGAATTCTTATAGATCAAGAGAAGCATACATTGGACATATTAAGAAGATTTGGAATGATGGAGAAAAAAACCTATGAGGAAACCCATGGAAACAAATCTTCTAAAACTAAAAGAAGAAACTAAAGACTCTAAATATGTTGACGCCACTCTATATCATCAAATTATTGGATCTTTAATGTATTTAGTAAATAACAGACCTGATATATGTTATGCAGTAAATTATCTAAGTTAATTCATGAGTAAATCAAATAAAATTCATTAAGTAGCTACGAAACACATTCTAAGATAGCTTCATAGAACTATTGGATATGGTCTAGAATACAAGAAAGAAGATCTCAAGTTTAGAGAATATATAGACTCAGATTGGGTAGGAGATTTAGTAGACACAATAGTACTTCAAGATGTTTCTTTACCTTAGGATCAAGAATGATATCATGGGTCAGCAAGAAGCAATCATTAGTAGCTCAAAGTTCTACTGAAGTTGGATACATTTCTACTGCAATGAGAACCAAAGAAGCAATATGGTTAAGAATGCTTATCTTTAATCTATTCAAGAAACCTTTAGAACCTACTATAATCTATTTTTATATTTAAATTTATATTTAACTCTCTCTAAATCCATTGTTTCATAATAGGTCTAAACACATTGAGCTACCATATCACTATGTGCGAGATATGGTTGATAAAAATGTGATTGAGCTTAATTACATCAACATATTAGGTTGTTGATTTCCTTACCAAGTCCCTTGCCAAAACCAAAGTAGAAAAGTTCTAAGAAGATTTTGGTATGATAATGTTTCTTCAGTACAAATCTCAACAAATTGAGATTCATATTATTTGTTGTAATTTTGTGAATCTTATTGAAAGAAATATCTTTCATATGATATTTTGTGAAAGTTATTATAAGGATATAATCCTATTTATAACTATTTTATTCATTTTGATTAAGTGTTGTACTTTCATTTTGAGTAAGTGTTGTACTTAAATCATGAGAATATGCACCTTGTGAGACTTACAACTGAGTGCCTAGATGTCATTAACTTGAATATCTTTGAGTTGTTTGTATAGATGCATATTGGGTATAAGGTAAGTATGCATTTTGTGAGACCAACAACTAAGAGATTAGATGTCATCATGTTGATTATCTTTGGGTTGTTTGTATAAATGCATACTATGTATTTTAATAACTAAGAGATAAGATAACATTGGTTTTTTATCTTTGGGTTATTCAAAATATTGATCGTCCTTCACCTTGATTATCAAAATGTCATTATCCTTGCTAACTAAGAGGGAGTGTTAAATTCTTATAGTCACTTTGGATAGAATGCATTTATTTATATAATATATCTAATTGTTTTATTATGTGTATTATATTTATATAAAACTATTTATAAATATCATCAAATTTTAATATTTCCTTATCCTCCCATGGGTGATTTATTAAGTTTATAAATTATGCGGTGATATTACTAAGTTTATGTTAAAAGTCTTGATGGAACTTGACTCATGCATGAGTCAAGCCCATCAAGTGGAATGTGACTCATGTATGAATCATTCCCATCAGGCCTTATATGAAAGATACCAAGTACCTTTGTGAAAAACATCGATCAGATTTTTTCTACTTACCTTAGACTATTAAAATGACGTCAGCAACAAAGAAGATCTGCTTCCCACATTATTGGTGACATCAGAAAAAAGGGAATGTTAGGGTAAAAGCACAAACATTTGCCACCCTTTTACAAAGGAAAAGGCTAACAAAAGTATAATTGTTCACCTTCAATGACATAAAACTAGTATTATTATTTAGAATTTGAAAATGAAGTAAACTAATGAAATGTGTAGAAATGGATGAAGTTTAGGATTATAATTTTTAATAATTATTTGGAATAAGAAATATATATTTTCCTATTTTTAAAGATAAGTTTTTAGTTCCTGAAAAAAGTTGGAAATTGTGGGTCGAGTTCCCACCACAAAATGACATGGAAATAAACTTATTTCCCTTTTATCTCAGATTATGCTATAGATAACATGTATAGCTAGAACAATCAAAAATAAAAATTGGCTTTAGACCTTTTTATTTATTTATAACAATTCAAATTTCATCTTCTTCAAATCGATAGTTTTCATCTCCCACCACATTTTTCAAAATAAATGTATTTCAACCAAAAGAAAAAGTATAGATTTTGGAAGAGGACTCTCTCCTCTAGAACATCATATAATTTTATTTTATTTTGATATGATTTAATATTTTTTTCTTTATCAAAATCAACATCTTCTCGATTTTTAAAATACGTACTTGTAGAAGTTTTTAATTATAATATACTATATCTAATTTAAAAACTATGAACTCGATATGAGAATATTCATGACATTGAGCTCTATACAATGGTGTTTATATGTTATAAAAAAAATAATAGAAAATAGTAAGAGTTATTGAAACATTTATTTGAAATAATTTTATTTCTTAGTAATTGGATATTAATTACTATAAAACATGCATTTAATAGACATTTCCAATTGGAAAAGTGTAAGACTGTATATAACTTAGCTAGAATAAATTTATTTAAATCATGTGTTTGAACAAAATTTATTTTTATATAGAAATACTCAAATTCAGTCGTTCTAATAAGTCAACCTAAAAGGTGACACAACTTTGTACTTTTACCCATTCAACTTATATATATATATATATATATATATATATATATATATATATATGGTGTTTCATACATATATTAAAGAATTAATAAGTAAGATATTTAGTATATTTTGTTATCATTATTAATAATACTAATTTCATGTGGAAAATAATAACAATATTATATTGTGAATATAATAATTATTTTGGTAAGTACTATTAACTAAGTGAATATTAGATTTGTCCAAAATTTATAGAACCAACTCAAAAATGTCATCATAAGAATAGGTCTTACTCTTGAAACTAGACTTTTTCATTTTTCCCATTTAACATTATTTGCACATCACTTTACTAGGTTTTCTCAATCTTGGTAATCCTCTATCTTTTTTTCTTAAGTTAATGCTTACCAAATTATCAAAGTTCACATAACATAGCCTCTTACACAATAACCAAATATCTTCAAATTGTTCAAATAGACAAGTATCATTAGATAGGTCTAGATAGAAATACTTGTCTCTTGTTTGATCACCACTTTCAATTAGTTAATAGTACCATGATAAAAAATTTCCTTCATATTTTTAAATTCAGACCGTTAGTTTGAACTGATCAACTATGCCACACTCAACAAGTTCAATTTTAAACCATCAATCCAATATGCATTATCACATCTGATCTTATCATTCAATATAAATAATCCTTTACCTTTACATAACATGGTGCATCATTTCCAAACTTAACACTACATCTATTATAATGTTCTAGCTTTTCAAACTTGTATCACCAGTCATATGATGTGAACAATCACTATCAATTGTCTATTTTTCATTCTTGTTCACATATGAAATCAATGTTGTTGGAAATTTATCCAACTCTCCCCTCAGGATTCGTGACCAAGGCTTCACTGCCTCCTATTTACTATAAGTTGAGTGGTTATATTAGGCATTGATAGATCAATCTTTTGGTGCAACAAAAACCCCACTCTAACAAGTGGTATTAGAGCTTGGTCATAGGTTCAAATCCTCAAACCTTTGGGTAATGTTGAGGGGGATATTGTTGAAAATTTATTTAGTGCTCCCCTCAAGATTTATGACAAGGGCCTAATCAGCTCCTGTGTACTATACATTGGGTGGTTGTATCAAGTATTAATAGATCAGCCTTTTGGTGCAATGACAACCCTACTCTAAAAAATGTAGTATTCTCATATTCATTAGATTCATATTTTATTGTAGCATAAAAATAATTCTTCATCATTTTAATCAATATCACTATTAGAACATCTTCTTCAACAATGTAATAGGATTTCTTATGTTTTCTCTTGTAGTCTTTGTTACCTTGCTTGTCTCTTCTTTCTCTTCTTCCTCTATATTTTCTATCCTTCCTTTCTTCCTTCTCATCTCTGTAGAAAATCTTGTAGCAATATGACCAACTTTCTTACATGTAAAATAGATAATAGGGAGTTTACCTTTGTATTTTTGTTTTCCTCTCGGTAGCCTTCTTGCCAATAATGCTTCAAGATTATCAAGATCATCATATGATTCACTATCACTATCCACATGTATGCTTTTCTTCTTTCTCTTGTATCCATCAAGGGTTAGTTGAGACTTGAAAGCACATTCAATACTAGTAGGTGAATAATTATCAAAAATTGACAACTCAAATGCAGTGAGTCTATCAATTAGACTATCCAAGGTCATATCATTACTAGGTGTATATCATATTTCTTGAATTACAGATAATCTATTTGCATAGATAGGAAGTGAAGTCATCAATACCTTACTTATCATAGTCTCATCAAATATGATGCCTCCAGCTCCTCTAATAGCATTCACAACCTCCTTGATTCGACCACAATACTAAGAAAATCTTTTTACTTCTTTCATTCTCATGTCATCAAATTTGGCTCTCAATTTTTCAACTTTAGCTCTCAACACATTTTTGTCTCCTCCATGGATTTGTGCCAACTTGTCCTATATTTTCTTTGCAGTAGTACATTGGTTCACATCATGAAGTTTAGGATAACTCATAGAAGATTCCAAATCTATCATCATTTCATTATGCTCTTGCTTCTCTTTCATTTGTTCAACATCCATGGGTCTAGGAACTTCAATGCATTCATTTTCTAGAAAGTACAATGTAAAATCTCCAACTCTAGATAGATGCAATCATATTAGTCATTTCCATGCTGTGAATTTCTCCTTGTTCAACTTATGTACCTCTCTCTTGTACATCTTGATCTTTAGCTTAAGTACTTCAACCTTTCCTTACAATCATAAAATTCTCTTATACTAATTGTTAGAATATTTAGAATAACTGAGAGGGGGGTGAATCAGTTATCCTCATGTCCAGATGTCCTAATTTAAATTTTACTAACATCAAACAACCTAAACCATCTCATTAAACTACTCAAATCATATAGCATATCATCAACAACTTAACATTATGTTCATTACTTAAATCTTTGTTTAGTATATGTGGACCAATAGTAAACAAATAATAATAGTAAATAGCATGCATCACACATGTAATATTCACACATATATGACACTAGGATTTAACATGGAAACCCAATTTGGAAAAACCACCAAGTAACATGCTACTACTTTTCACTCTTCTAAAGTAAGCTCGATTAAGAACCAACCCTATAAAAGGTTACAAAACATATTATTAGGTGTGACCCGGTAAAAGATTTAATCACCCTATTAGGAGTGGCCTGGTTAGAGGACTTTGGATTATTCCATTAGAATGTCACCTTAATTAAAGATTTACAAAATGACTATTATTTTAACCTTGATTAAAGGATTTTGAATACAACAATGGTTACAAAGTAATAACACCTGATTTATTTATAAAATGCAAGTCACTTCACAAAGTTAGATCTCCATTCACATCATTTTCTAGTTCATTGATTAGACTTTATTATTATCTCCATCACTGACCTTCTTGGTATTGCTTTAGGAAATCATAGTTCACCAATCCCTTCACTTTTCATCTGCAACTCTATTCTTCACAAGTTCTCCTTAAGATCACCAATCAACAATGAACTAGTCTATGAAAACATCTCTTATGCCTCCTTAAATAGGTAATTTTGATCTTTTCCTCTTAAGGATCATCATAGATCTTAGAGTTAGGTTAGACCCATTGAATCTATCCATCATTTTTTCTATCTACTCCTTTCTTGATAATTCTAAAAACATATCATTAAATCCTTTCTTTTGATCACACAACAAAAAAAAGTTGTGCATTAAATATGCCATCTCATCAATCCTTATCATCCACACATTTTAAATAATTTTAAGATTTAACTATGTCCATCTCCAACTCTATTCTTTCAAAAACTGTAACTTTGATGACACTCAATCATCCATGTGTTCTTCTACTTGGTCATCACTATGTATCTTTGTCACTATTGTTGTCTCACTCAACTTCCACTAGCTCGCTCAGTCACCACTATAGTTTCCTTCTCTAACTTGCTCAATCATAACTATCACTCGACTAATATTATTTACATGACTATCTCTTAAGTTTTGTAATCTTCCATTTCAGCTCCTTCATTGACCAACCATATTTTACTAAGATTTTATGGTGTTTAACTCAACATTTCTATACTTGATACATTGAGTAAAAAATACATTCTTTGGTCAAATACTAACTGGTCATGTGCCCATTGTAATTCAATCATACTTGCTCCTCTTCCCTCAACAATTTCACATATCCATCTAGTTATTTCTCTTTTTCATATCATCTTCATTAATGTAACACCTTGCCAAGGGATCCAAAAGAAATAACCTAAAAGTTTACTAAGTTTGCCAACATTTTAAAAATAAAAATAAAAATAAGAAAAATAAAACATACACATCAGACACATAGTAGCATAAGCAATAACATACAATGAACTAAAAGCATACATAATAGGTTACATTCCTTAAGGATCCCATGATGTTGAATCACATTTAAATTTAATTAATTCTAAGTCTAACAACTACCACATATACATGGAAGAATAATTATAAAGTCCAATGTCCATTTAATATATATTTGTTTCGAATGCCTCTTGGCAAATGAAATTTAGAATGCTCAATCATCCATTGTACATGTCACAAGGTATGAAAGGCTAAAAGAATATACATATGTAAAAATAGAAATACATCTTCCTCTTTGGATCCATGATACAAAGTACAATAAAATAAATGAAACCATCTACCATACATGATACATCCATCCATCATAAAACACAACTAACTAAATGTGTGGTTCCTCCCAACCGTCAATAGCATCGTAAGACCATTGTGGGCCCTAGCCATCCCTTGTGCATAACATCCCAAACCACCGATCAAATCATCGGTACTATTGTAATAGGGACGTCACTACTAAAACATGCTACAACATAAGCATAAGGAAATCTAACATGTAAGAATAAAGCATAAGATGATCCTACAAAGTAGATAACATCACCTATCACATGCTAATCATCAATATAAGGAAATGCATCAATAAATAACAAGCATCCCTAGAAGCATCCCAAGAAGCTCCATCCATGGTGATTACAGATAGATCTCAATCGTAAGAGTAAAAAGAACTACCACCCGACCATGTAGAACCTAAATGGCCCACTCCCACCACATTAAGGAGATAGTCTCAAGTCCCAAATAAGATATCAAATCACATAACACAACTACTCTCTAAGTCCAAGAATCCTAAAAGTATACTAACTCAAGGGTTCCAACATAAATCGAAATCTAGACCCAGAAGCATACAAGAAACATAGGAAACCTACTATGTAAGCGAGCAAGTGTCATCGCATGAATCATGCTAGAGTTACCTTGGTAGTCTCTTAGGACCTCGACCCCCTAGTGATCCCTATGCAGCCACTAGTATCCTCTCGTACTAACAAGGCATACTACAAAATGCAAGGTCACAACCAAGAGTTCTCTCTACTCCCATCCTAGTCTATACTAGCACTTGAGGCATGGGCAAGAACATACGAAGACTCTTATTAGGTTCATTTTACTCTCATTTAGTGTAATTTTTTCACTTATTAAACAACTTACAATAAGTTACCGTGGTAGCCACTTAGGGCCCAAGCCTCCATTACAAGCCACTTCCTGACACTACATGTAGATAACCTACCCCAGGCTCACAAAAGCACAAAATAATAATCATATAAAAATCACCTCAGCCCTATACAAGTGACTGGAAAGCATCATAAAGATAATCATAATAATCACATTAGTTCTCTACAAGCAACTAAAAAGCATCAAATGATAAATCACAATATCCATCGGTTCTCAATGAGCAACCGAAAAGTATCCCAAAATAATATTGATCGAAGAATCCAAAATGGTCAAGTCACACATGTCACCACATGACATCATCAAGAACAAATCATTCAAAACACCTCAGTCCTCTCAAAACGACTGGAAAGCAAATCAAATATAATTGATCGAGGACTCAAAAATGGTTAAGTCAAATATTTCATAGCATAAGTCTCACTATCCCACAAAGGCACTAAAAACAATAATCAACAATATAAACACACTCAACATAGAGCATACCATCACATGCATGGTTAAGTAAAAGTAACCAAGATTGAGATCAAAACATCATAACATCACAATCACATAACTCTCAAGCCTCTGGTAAACATCCTAAATTGGTCAACACTCTAGTCCACCCCAAACCCTAGATATAGACAACATATAGAGACAAAGTGTAAGTTTCAAGTTTTGGTTTAGTCTTGAATACATATAGTGTTAGTCTTGAATACATATAGTGTCAGTTCACAGTAAAGTTCCAATTCTCATTTTAGTGTGAGTTTTTGCATTTAAAGGTGTACATCTTAATCCATATAGTTTAACCCATTTCTCATATTTGAATAAAAGTCTAATCACCCCAGCTTGACTTAAATCAATTTTCTAAAATGATCTAAAGGCAAGTTATTTATTTAACTTATTAAAATAAATAGATAAATTCCAATCTAAACAATATTATTAAGAATAATATTAGAATAAATCTACAATTTTTATTTAACTATATTCATCATTAATTAAATTAAATTAAACTAATTTTTAATTAAATTAATTAATAATTATCAAAAACTAAATACTTATATTAATATCTCAACAATTATTAGTTATAAATAATTAATAAAATTATTTTAAAAAAATTAAATTAAAAATCAACTATATTAAATGCATTACTATTTTCATCAATATACAATAAAAAAATTTATTAGTAAATATTTTTAAAATAATAATAAAGAATTATTAAAATCTTATTAATAATAATTAGTAATAATATTAAATAGATTAATAAATATTATTAATTATAATAATAATAAAATTAATAAACAAAACTTATTAACAAATTGTTATAAATTTTAAAATATTAAATTTTTTAAAAAACTTAAAACACAAACCTATTAACATAGGCCGCTGGCTTATTAACTCAGTCGTGCAGCTAGTCTGCCCATCACAGTACACGATACTGCGATTATCGCAGTACAAGCGTGCATAAAGGCCACCATCCAAACAGGTAGGTGAGTGCGGGGGGGTTGGTGGGTCAAACCCCTCACCACATATATATATATATATTTATTTATTTATTTTTATTTATTTTTTAATATATTTTTTTTGACATAAATCCCAGCTGTATTTTGATAGAAAGGATGCAGTGAACCAATTGAATTTATAATATAAAATTCTCATATTATTCAAACCCTTCTTGATTATAATTCTAATTTTCTTTTACCTATGGACGAGGTTCCAAATTGAAATTAATTTTTCTCAGTCATATTAAACAGATGAGATACAATACACATATTGTATATTCAGAACAAGAGAATGAAAGATTCACACAATGAAATTTAGAGAATCAGTTTCAAAAATCATGAAGAAGATAGGATTATCTAAATAACATAATTTTAACTGGGTGACCAAAACTCAAGAACCTACCTGATTCTGATGCTAAAATCACAACGCCTAGAAGATTTGCGAGAGAACTCACTTCTATCCAAGATCTTCTCTCTAAATTTTTTTTCCAAAATTTCACTTCCAAAATTTACTTCCAAAATTCACGTCCAAATTCCTCTCTCTCGAAAATGAACCCCCAAATTGAGATATGGAGTTCTTTCCTTAAATCAGGGCACTAATTGTGCATTCACCTGAGAGAACTCCTTGCTCACAAGATTCAAACTCTATATTAACTTTTATTAATCTTTCTTTTATCTTTTCTTAATCTTTTCCATGCACATGAAATGAATCATTAAATTACTTTATTTAATTTTCTACTTCTAAATTTATTTTTGAACATTAAATTTGATAACTATTTATTAACTTAAATAATAATATTATTTAGCATTTATTTAAAAATGAACTCTAAATATATATTATTATTAAATTAAATTAATATTATCACATTCCAAATTTATACTTATAGCTTTTATTTTTAAATTTAATTCTTTTTATTTAATTAATTTCCCAATTAATTAAATATTAAAATATAATAATAATTTTCAATTAAATTAAATCATTAATTTAATCTTTTAATTAGTCTTAATTAATATAAAATTCACCAAAGACTTATAAAACAACATACAAAAACCCATCATAGAAAAACACATACAAAATCAAGCTAAAGGGTTATAATCACGAATTAATGTCATCTGACGCATTCAAAGGGTACAGACTGAGATACTTGTCCTAATAGTCAATTAGGACAAATGGCTCAAAGGTTTAGGATTTGGACATAAGAACTTATCTCCCCTCTCTTACCATTGAGATAATGCGATAAGGTATGCTCATCCTAGAAATTCAAGGAAGTCGATACCCAGTACCTACAACCTACATAAAATCCATGCATGTACATACACAATATATACTAAACTAAACAAGAAATGGCAGAAAGTGGTGCATCATGTAGATCTCGACTAGCAGGTGACTACGACTCCCTTCTTTAACCACATCAAAAATGTCATACATAAAGAAAACAAATACGCACACCACACACATGTAGTATGGGGTAAGTATCCATAAGAAAACACATATGATAATCCATCTAATTAAACATCATCAATAACTAAACAACACTGTAATAATCATTATGCACACATGAAGTATAGAGTATCAAGTAGTCTCATCATATATCAACTGAGTCTAAAAAAATATCTAATAATCTCAAGATAATGCTACTAATCATCAAGCATAAAACTGGCCTAAAAGAGTTTGGCAATGATAGTAAAAGTGTAACTTAGGGTCAAGCACTACAATTAATAAACCAATATGGCACTCTACACTTTTAGTAAATGTCTTTCTAGTAGGTTTGACATCAACGACACCATAACAATTTTTCCAATTATAGTTTTGAACAACTCTGTCATATGCTATGTTTTTGCAATAAGATACTACCCTTAGAGTTTTTGTCCATATCTTATGCAAATGAAAAAACTAACCTTAGTGGCCTAAGACACGCGATCTACACTATCCACAATATCTTCTCTCAAATTGACAGTCATGTAGCTACTTCTAGTGAAGCTCGTCAAAATCGTCTTCCTATGCATTATTTCCCTAACTAGTACTTAGACATTTTTCTTCATCATTAAGTATCAAAATTAATATTTACTTTCAATGACCTTATCATAATTTTTTTATTAATTCAAACATCTATCAATGTGTATTGCATCATTTATCAAAATAGAGCTTGTTCTTGTCCATATAATCTCTCTTCTATTAGCTTGATCCATTGGGATCTAGATCCTTGGTTGATTTCTATATGCAATTTATTACAATGTCAATGACTACATAACATTCAGTATGCAATAATGCTACTATTTAACTTTTCTTTATTAGTAACTCGATCTCAAAGTCTCATTAACATGAAGGTATAAAACATAATCATTGAACATAAGATCCACATTCAATGCTTATTAGAAACATCAATTTTCTAACTTTTGATACACCTTGAGTGAAAAGTTTCTACAAGTATTGAAAGATCAATTTGGGTTAGGAAATATGTCTTAGATTATTAAACTCCTAAATTTTACTTGTATTAGCTCACAAACATCTAATATAATATTTAATTTGAATGTATGTATCTCTATAAAATAAACTTACTACTGAAATGAACATTCTATCAAAATAAAATGGTTGGTATATGCTATCTCTTTTAATTAGTTTGCTGCTTTATATTTTATTGTGTACTTTGGTAAATTGCAAGTAGGTATATATTGGAATGTATTTTACTTGTATCATGTGATTTTGTATTTGATGCAAATGTAATATGAGTCACTATTACTCTATATTAGTTGTACTCACATCTCTTGGTATTGTATCCTTCATATACTCATATCCTACTCCATTGTAGCAAATCATTGAATTCCATCATCTATTTTGAAAAAAGAAACAACTAAATTATATTATCTTTTTAATTTATATTATTAGACCCTAGCATCAAATTAAAGAGTCTATTACATCAATAATTTTCAAAAATATGTAATTTCACTCACACAAACACAACCAAGCACACACATATCATTGTTAATTCACTTTATTTGGTTTATCATATTAAACTTCTTTATTTTTCACAATAATTATATTTTATTTATATAAATATATTTGCAAGTGTATTTTTTTAAAATTCTTATTATTTAATTCACAATTCAATATTTTCTCAAATTTGCATGTTTCATAAATTAAGTCTCAAATTTATTATTCAAATACCACTTCATTATTAATGTTATTACTTGATTATTAAGTTTCATAACATGCTTCAATTATATATTTTAATACAAATTAGATAGAACATAATTATTATTGTTCAATTGACAAATAGATTAATTCTGTTTGCTTAAGACTTTGGATCCTCTCAAAACCCTCTTCCAAATCATAACTCCAACAAAAAAAATGTTTATGTAATCAAAACCATAAACCTCTCTCACATTAGTGTATTTCTGTGGAGGTTCAAGAATAAGAAACATATTCCCATTGCTTCACAGCCACGATTTACCTAGGTACTTTTATTTATGCAACCCATATCACTTTACAAGCAACAAGAGCAATTCTTTCAACTGAGAGAATGTATAAGGTCTTTTTGCAGTTACAGGGCATTAACATGAGAGTGGTAACAATACTTATTTGTAGGATTGGAATGGAGTTATTGTCTGACAATATAATTTGAGTAATGCAGCCTTAGGGACTGTGGACAAGGATATAATAACCAAAAATGACTGGCTTTACAACTGTAACTTAGTAACTTGCTTTAACAAAACTGCAATGTGCAAAAAGTGATTTCAATTGAATAGAATAAGAGACTTTTAATATTGATGAGTTCAAAGATAGTTTAAGAAACAGCGGATTCATAAATTGTCAGTTTTAAAACATTAACAAAATTGATTTGAATAGAATAGAATAAAATTTAAGAGATCTTGAACATGAAACAATCTGTTTTGACAAATACACAAAACTAATTTAGATAGAGAGAATAGAAATGGACAATAGCCTAAAGAACTACAGATCTTAAAGTGGCCTATTTTAACAAATCCATAGTAGAAAATTTGTAATGTTCACCAAAACAAAGTTAATATAAAAGACACCAGATTCTGGTATAACACAAACAAATCAAAAACTGTCATGTCTTCCTTTTGTTGAAATGCTGATAAGCTTAACAATTCCTAGTAGTCAATTTAACTAACAACTCCATTGCACCTACTGCTGGCAAATATACCAAGGAGGGCCTCAATATCTGTATAAAAGAAGACAAGTATGATGATAGATATCAATTTGGGTCCATTGAAAGACTTGAAGATTCACAAAATCAAATAGCATGAAGGCAATATTGACTGTTATCACTATCTGATGTGCTTTATATGGGTCCTGCAAGTTAAAGTAAAAGATCTACTAACATCAACGATGTTTATCATTGTAAACGTACTGCGCCACAATCAAAGGCTGACGCAAATTTTTTCTCCATAAATTCTTGTGATTGCAGATTCGAACAAGAAACTAGAAAAGTTGATGAAGACAGAATGAATTACAACAATGGTGACTGTATACCTTTTTTTCTTTCTTACCTTCTTTATATTGTTTGTGGATTTGACAACTGCAAATGCAATCTATTTCATCTTGGCATAAGTTCTACGTCGCATTTTATGAGGATGCTTAATCTAGCGTATATTCATTTCTTGCTTTATAAAAGTGATGGAAATTATTGGCATTTTTAATTTTCAATAGTTGGAAGGAGGACATATTTTGTAATGGAGTTTCAATGATTGTTTACACACTCAATCTATTTGGTCAAAAGCTTTTGATTGTTTTCATTGATTGCATATTGATCCTTGGGTAATTGGAACAATCACGCCTTTCTACAATGTTTATAGACGATAAATTTGTAAACAGAAACATTGATCACTTTTACATTAGTGTTGAGAACTGATTTTTACAATTTTAGTGATTACAAATATTCTATGATTTAGTGATTAAATATTTTACAATAACGTCAAGAGATGAAATAATAACGATGGTAAGAGGTGCAGTGTAAATAAAATTATTATGTAAATAAAATGAAATAAAAAGATACTTTAAGTAAAAGTTGAAACAATATATAGATAAAATAATTAAATAGTTATGAAATAAGCTAGAATGACAAATAAATATAATATCTCAAAATAAGGGCATTCTCAATCATTCTCTATAATATATTTGTGCGTGTTTTTAGTCTTTTCATATAGTGGACATGAGATTTCACTATCTCAAACGAGAAGATGCTTCGTATACTAGTTTGACCTGCATTTTTTAGTTTACCCCTTCCTTGCTAGAAAATTATAAAAATCATTGTTACTTTCCTTTGGAAGGTCATTTCTAATTAGCATAATAGGTTTTCTATCATAACTATCCAAAGAAACTTGCCTACATTGAGTTCAATTTGTCTAGGTATTTGAGTAAATCTATAGATATTTAAATTGGTCATCTTCATCATACCCAAAGTGTGTTATACATCAGTGTTTATTATACTCATTTTTTGTGCCAATATTTTGAGGACAATAATAGTGGTTTCTCTCTATTATATCCCTATCAAAATACTTCCATGGTCTACTAACGTTAACTCAATACTAAGGTTCTCTTTAAAACTAAGACATAAAGGACAATGATTCCTTCCCCAAATTATGAATGCTAATGGCTCCTAGATTAAATTTTTTCCCTCAAATATTTTAAATTCTTTTGATAAGAGGAAATGGTTATCCCACCTACAAGTAAGTCCTCCTTTAGGCCAATGTATTCTTTATTATCTCACTCAACATTGGTTTTATCTTATTAAATTAATATGCATGTTCATTCTCTCCTTTCTCTTAAATATTTGTTGCATTCTCGTATCTTGTTTGAGAAACTAGAGGAGAAAATATGTTATAGAAAAGTGAATAATGTCTTTCAAACATCCAACTGTTTAACTTCTCCTTACAATATGTTTTGCAAAATTATTGTTCTTCTCAATTTAGGATTTGGATATTACTCAGTTAACTCTTGATTCATGTAATAATTTCTCTTAAAATTTCTATATTTTTGCTAACCTCCCCAAAAATAGTCAATTTGATATGCTCTTCAGGAATAATTATCTTTAGATGTCCTTTATTCATATAAAATCAATATTGTTGATTTTTTCTTTCTACTACTTGCCACATTATTTAAGCTCTATATGTATCTATGTTTCATGGTGATCCTAGTATTGGTCATCAAAGAGTTATCACCTTGCATTATTATAAACGGATTTCTAGGATACATTGTTGACCATGATTTTGACACCACTAATTATGGATTTGGATCCTCTTGAATGTTGGAAACCATTTTTTGGCATTGTAAATTAAATGTATGGTTTCAATAATTTTATTGAGAGATGTCTTAAATATGACAATAAACTATTGATTCATATTTTTCCATCATTTAGGCTATGCATGAGGACTCTAATATGGTGGATATGGTGTGTGATAAAGATAGGAATCTATCACTATCTTGAAATTTGAAAAAATGAGAGGTTGGTTTGTTTGTATCCAAAATTGGACCACTACTACAATCATTCACATTGATGTACATGGAATAATTTATGGTTTTCTTTTCACATTATTTAAACACCTAAATAATGCAATAAATTTTACTATCATTTTATCCTAAATTACTAGTTATTTCTTACTCTAGTGGCTTCTTTGTGGCATATCAATTTATTATAAAATATTCTCACGATTTCAAACTCAATTTCAAGTGAGAACACCTTGTTGAAGTTGATGAAAGATCAACCCCACAACTCCCAAGAATCACCTACATTCAAACACCTATCACAGAAGAGAGAAGCAAAAAGTTGTGCAGGCTAAAATTGCCAGATCCATAGATGAGACATTCTTGATGAACAAAAGGATATTTGCTATTATAAAAAAATGAATTTTTTTTACAAAGAGAGATCATCCTTATAAAAGAGATCAAAACCTAAAAAAGTCTATCCTAGGTTGCATCATAATAATTAATAAAAGAATTAATTATTAGATGCCTAAATTTTAGCTTAAGCAAACTAAAGTTAATTAGAAAATATCTAATTACTCTAACACCTCCCTTAAGATAAACTTAGGGAGTAGCTAAAAACCTAGAAACTACTAGTGAAAGTATAATTGGGTCCTAGCAACAAGGCCTGGTGTGATACCCAATCACAACCAAGTCTTTGAAAAGAGGAGAAATAAAGAGAACCACATGGGAAAAACCCTACTCCAAAAAGAGATGGAAAACATGTTGAAAGAACCTAGTGAAGGATTGAAGAAGCCTCCAAACTAGGGAATTTCCTTGAAGATAGGAACACAAGATGATAATGAAGAACACCACTAAAGAAAAAAAAAATGAAACCTAGAATCTAGCCTAATTTAATTAAATAACTAGATTTATTTTTGGAATATCTTGCATAGTCACTCTATGGAATGGGCTTGGGTTATTTCCATGATTACATGCCTTGTACTTCAATCTTCTTTGAGGTTGCCAACACAATGAGCTTCTAGCCTTGAAAAGGTGAGAGTGCTTGACTATGTGAGTCACTAGGTCTTTGGGTGAAATATGTTGGCATAGTGACTATATCCTCGATGAGATCCCTCTCCACCACTAGTATGCACTCTTCATGTGATGGAAAAATCTACATGGCATCAAAGTGAAGGTTATCTATTCAAGTCCCTCCAACCCCTTGACCCTTTGTCCATGTAGGTTTGGCTTATCAATGTGGTATGTAGTGGGCACAAGTCCCATATGATATGTGATTGCATCTGGATCCATCATGTGGGGGGTGTTGGCATAACAACTATATCCATGATGAGATCCCTCTCCACCACTAGTACATGCTTTTGGTGTGATAAAAAAAATGTAGAACACTATCCTCTACCCTCTTTCTATTCTTATCTATCATCTACTCTAGCCAGGAGGGTTTTGAAAACATATAGAACATATTTAGAGTGACAAAAGCCTCTTGTCTTATTACTAATCATCCCCTTGACATCACGAAACAAGTAAACTACAATAGAGACTTGTTAAGGAGATGAGCACACTAAAATCAATCAAGATCAACACAGGTAACCTTTCTAATAAATTGGGCAATGGTTTGCAAAACAAAAATGCCCACATGGAAAGAAGTGACTAAGAAACTCAATTCAAAGAGAGACTTAGAGCTTCATGTCATTAGAGATAGAAAAATATCACATCCATCGTTAAATCACATGTAGAGAAGACCACACATATCAAGGCCCATGTTGTGAAATGGCCTAATCATGGATAGACTAAGAAAAGAATCATAAATGGAAAAATTTTCTTTGTGTTTTGGATGCCATTAGGCAAAATCTGCAAGGGCCCCAAATCTTGGTGATCTAATCTTGGAGCATACTTTCAAGGGAAACCCATCCAACAAAAAATCCTATCAAAGTAAATTACTCTAGTCATTGGCATGGACTGTCCAAACATTGAATTGGAAAAACAACATCAAGTTTACCAAAAGATGCACCTCTTTAAATATTTTGGGTACAAATTTCTTGAGTCTTTTTTTTTGGGTGTCATTATCACCAAAACCTTCAACACCAATAACAACTATTGTTTTGAGATTGGTCCAGGACATTATAAAAAAATAAAGAGAGAAGTACTCCATGTTACATGTTATATGATGCTAGATAGATGAAAAAAATAGACAGTGAGTAGAGGAAATCAAAAGCCTAGTAGAGTGCAAAACCATGCATTACTTTTAAATTGCAACTTAGACGGAAATGGTTGTGGGTTGGGAAGTATAGTTTATATAGTAATTTGTATGTTGATTTAGTGATAGATTTAAGTATATGAGTTGTATGGTATTTTATTAGATCAAACTCATAGAACAAAGTTTTTGAACCAAGTATATTAGTTAATTCACGTATCTTCCAAATATGGAAAAGTTGCTATATGTGTCTCTAAAAAATACGTGTGTAACATTAAAATAGTTTATAAGAAACAAATATTGTTGTCCACAATGACTCAATTTATATTTTTTTCACACACATACACCTTACTTCAGTTCAATTAAAATAATAACTATTTAACATAAGATTTTTTAAAAATTATTTTCTTTTAACAATTCCTATCATATTATAGACTTAATAATAGAATACATAAAGATTCAGACCTCTGCTCTTAGAATTCATGATCACCTTTATCACACACCCACATTGCTGTCTGCATGAATTTCTTATGTTCTTAATCAAACATGGCACACTAGCCTCGAAATGGGCTTTACATTTATCCAACACTAATTTTAGGTTTCAAATATTATCCAATATATAAAAAGACAGAAAGTGTTAAGATTCAATCATAGTGTTATACATGTTTCTCTAATGTGGATAACAGGACATCATCTATAATAGGAATTTGAGCCCATGGGGTCTGTGAGAGGAACAGAAAGAGTAAAAAACTAGAACATGAGATCCACGACCTAGTAGACAGGTCCACTCTTCTATTTGGTCAGTGGAGCCTTAACATTAAATGTCTAGAGAACTATGCATAAGACAGCAAATAAAGTCGGTCCTTAGTTGTTATTTGTTATTTTCTGAGCTATATATGTAGTTAAAGATTGAAGAGTAGTAAAATCTGGGACCGTAGCAAAGGCTTTATTATGTACGAGTACTATCAGTAATGGGCCATTTTGCTTCAGGTCCATTGAAATTAAGAGAAGCCAGAGTGTTTGATTGACGCAGCCTTGCTACTATTCTTATGAATGGCCAATTCGGATGAGTTTTTCTCCTTTCTTTTCTTAATAAATTGCACGGTTGTAAAACTAATGCAAAAAGTCTACAGTCTCTTCCATAACACATACGACGAGACAATATCTTCAAGTGGGATGACCTAAGATTTATAAAGAACAAATTAGTGGCCATTGACAAACTCCCCAGTATCACTGTCTATATTTATTGACATAAAGAGATGTCCATATATATGTAGCATTTGCTTTGACATTTAAGACAATATCTGTTTGACATGTAATTTTTACTTGCCTTTTTGGTTAGATTATAAATTTTCATCCTTTTCACAAGAACTTTACATTAAAGGTACGACTCTAATTAGAAACCCTCACTACTTACAAGGGTTTCCATCTTCCTAGTCTTGCTTCAGAGTAAACTAGTACTAATTTTGAGGTCTGTATATTATTTTAGTTATAAAAATATAAAAATATTGTATTATGTTTCAATCATTAACAAGAACTTTACATTAAAGGTATGATTCTAATTAGAAACCCTCATGACTTACAAGGGTTTCCATGTTCTTAGTCTTGCGTGCTACATTGACCCTGTAAATGATCTTCAAAGTAAACTAGTACTAATTTTGAGGTCTGTATATTAAGTTAGAAAAATATATAAATATTGTATTATGTTTCAATCATTATAATGTTATTATAGTTGTTTCTTTGGTTATATATACATATGTGTGTGTGTGTGTGTGTGTGTGTGTGTGTGTGTGTGTGTGACATTATCTTATAAGTAGGAGATATGTTCTACACCAAGTCAATTTGAAATACTATTATCTTTATTTAACTATATAGTTTTCGATTTAAATTCATTGATCATATTTCACGAGTAGTAAATCGCACGAATCCATCTCTCATGAGAATGAATGGAACATTTAGCATTCAATGTGCCTAGGTGATACTAATAGAGATGAAGCATTGAACCTTCTCATAAGGTCACTCATGCCAATACTACTTCACCTTGAATGCACTTAATGATGGAGTTTCCTCCCAAGTGTTCTATTCATTCTTGTGAGAGATAAATTCTTGTGAATCATTACATATAAAATATGGGACAAAGAATTTGACTTTAAAAACTACACAATTGATTCCTAATAGCAATATCACATGACATCATCTCTAGAAATGATCATATACTTTGCAATAGTATATTGTTCACCTTCTATGTTTGGATTGGTCATACCTCTATTCTTAACAAGTTTTTTATTTATTTTAGAGACCATCTTAATTACAAACCCACATTACTATCTATAAGGATTTCTGTGTTCTTGTTCATGTGGGACATGTTGACCCTTGTAATGGTCTTTAGGCTAGAAAAAAAATTAATTTTGGGATTCATATATTATTTTAGTTTTAGAAGATACAAATGACATTATGTTTCTATCATAATCATAGTGTTGTTTCTCTAATGTTAATGAAGAGTGGATAATTGAATAACATTGTACAAATTATCATATACAATATAAAAATATATAGATTAATATAACTTTTTCAAAAAAAAAAAATTATATATAATTGTTATGTAATTGCTAGAAGAAATTCATACAACAAAGTTGTATGATGTATTAGTTAATCCATGCCTATCTTTTAATATATGGGAGTCTTTATTGTGTGTTTCTATAAAGTATGTATCTAATATTGAAATAATTTGTGAGCTTAATAAGACTTCGTGTATGTTTTCCAAAGTAGTACTAAATTTTTATTTATCCATCTTTATGTCATATATATGCATCTTGGTATGGACTAAATTTATATTCATTTCCATTGTCCAACATAAAAGTATTAGACTTTGCATTAGGATTGGTAGGAATTAAGACATTTATAAAATGTTAGAGAGTGATATATAGACCACCTAATTACAAACTCACATTACTATCAAACAGGGTTTCCATGTGGTGAGAAGTGATCTTTTGACTAAACCAACACACTAATTTTGAAATTTGCATATTATTTCATTTATGAAAAAATAGAAATAGTAACATGTTTTAATCATAATAGTATAGGTGTTTATCTAAATTGGATGATAGAAAATCATTCCTAAAAATACCATTGCTAAAAATTATCATTCGAAAATACAAACTTAGCATTAGATTAGATAGCAATTAAGACCTCTAATCCTACAATATGTTATACAGACCACCCTAATTACAAATCCACATTGCTATCAAACAGGATTTCCATGTTCTTAATGTTGAAGAACACATTGATCCTTAAAATGATGTTTTGGTTAAACCGACACCTAATTTTGAAGTTTACATACTATTTTCTTTATGAAAAGATAGAAATAGTAACATATATCAATCATAACATGTTATAGTTGTTTGTAATGTGAACAATAGGACATCATCTCTAAGAAATATCATATACATTATGATGATATATGCATCACCTTAATATTATGGGTTCATACAAGTTTTTCAAAAGTTTTAAGTGAAATTCCAGCACATGCAAAGATTGTACACTATTTTTGTGCACAACAGACAATACATAAAGCCACCCCTTAGTTGTTATTTGTTAGTACCCGAGCTACATATGAAGTTGAGATTGAAAGAGCAGTAAAATCTGAAACTGTGGAAAAGACTATAGTACTATCGATAATGGGTCCTTTTGCTTCACGTTCATTATTGATGAATGCCAGTTTGAATGTGGTTTTCTCCATTCATCTCAAAACTGCAGCATTTGTCTAATGCAGAAAAAGTCTGCTAGTCTCCTAAAAACCAAGTTAATAGCAATTGATAATTCACCACTATCACTTTCTATCTTGTCATATGTACTGATGCTTCACACCCAAATGAAAGGACTCTACTGTGTTTTCATTTCTATACCGACAACACTTGCACCACCTACAATATTGCATTTGGGTTCTTCTCATTCAAAGGAATCTTATCAATATTTTCATAGCAAGTGCATTAATGATAGAGCAGATGTATTTTAAAAGCATTTATGATGTACTAGTTACAATGACACAGATTTTTTACTTTAGAATTTAGACTTTGGCACCTTTGTCTATTAATCTAGATACGGGAAAACAATCTTGCAATTATGAATGTGATGAATAGATTGCCAATATGGATGGATTGTCTAAATGATGTATTGAATTCGATGAGTTCGTTTGCATTTTCAAGAGGGGGTTTATAGGCTTGTGTAAGTATATTTTTCTTTTATGGCTTGTTGATATTTTTCATTAATATGTTGGGATGTTGAGCAAGGATTTTATATATATATATATATAGAATCATGTTAAATACAATAAAAAACAGCAGTTCAAGAAAAAAATTATGATAATTCACATTTCAATTAAATATAATAGTTGAGAGCTAAAAGGTTCAATTTCAAGTTTAAATCAAAGTTAAAAGTGTACATGAATCATCGAATTTATAAAAGAGAACATGTTGAGCTTAAATGTGAAATTTTAAGAGGTCACAAAGTTGTTTAGAAACTATAACATCACCATCAAAACTGATATTTGATCACTTCAAAACTGTCTATATCATATCCTCTCCTCCTTCAGTTGTGAACACAAAGAGGCAAATTGTAACAAAATGTCATAGTAAAACTATAGCATTTCCACTTACCAATTAATAATGTGATTAGAAAAAATAGGCGAACATGTATTTTTCCAAGTATTCATCAAAATATATTGTCATATAGAATCAATAATCATGTTCTTATAAAACTCAAATCCCAAAATAGCTTCTTTACAATGCAAGACATGATTAAAAATAGTAATAAAATGAACAAAAATAGCATTCCATTTTTTCTTAGACAAAGGACAACCCCGAAATTTTTTTTTAATAGTTTCAAAATGTTGGCAAACATGACACTCTAGTGGAGTAATCTGCAAAAAATTCAATTTATCCCCTACAAGAAGCTCAAAAAGTGAAGCTTAAACATCACACACTAAGCTTGATTCCTAGACCAAAAGTGTTAAATAGTCAAAGTTGACTATTTTTTCCTAAGCTTAATTCTTCCCTTAGTGTGTGATGTTTAAGAGTGACCCTTAAAATGTAGTATTTTCTAGCTTTAGACTTGAACATTAGCATCAACCCTAGACCTCCAATTTTGAAAACTTAATTCCTTTTGTTTCTTTACTTTTTGACGCAAGAGCATCCAGAGGTATAAGGGCAATCCTGTGTCACCAAAAAAAATGTACTTAGACTTAGTTTATGTTTTATGTGCTTTCATTTTTAGATACCCATTTGGGTCAAATAAAGGTTCCAACTCTCACAGTTCCACTATCAGTGTTTTAGGATAGAGTATTTGAGCACCTTGGGGTACATGTAAATGCTGAAAAAAAATAGGAGTATGTAATTGAGCCATGATTTTGGTGACTTAGAGGGTGTAAATTGGCTGGATGAATGTAATTGTAATTTGGAGCATTCTAGAAAAAGAACCAGGTCAAAAGGCCCCACGGTTTGAAAGTTATTACAACTTTTCAATTTTTGGAGACCTCCTAAGAATGCTTCAAATTCAGGTTAGGGGCATTAACCTCAAATAGGGCCGAAAAATGGGGGACAAACAAAGCTTGTCCATAGGGCTATAGAGTGCTTCAAGAGCTTTTCGAAAATGTAAACAGTTTGTCAATCGAAGCTACGGTTCAAAAGTTATGCCTCCTAGAAGTTCGGTTACTGTTTCTGGATTCTTCTAATTTTGTGCCAACTTCTAATGTGACTTCTGGAGCCTTCTATTTGGTTGGTGGATGCCAACTAGCACTTTCTAGAATGTATTCCTAATCCTTAACCCTCCAGGGTCTATTTAAGAACATTTTTGGCATTGTAAAAGGCAGTTCGGAGTGGAGTTTGAAAGGAGGTACTGAAAGGAGAAATTATGTCTAGATTTATGTTATTGTAAGCCCTTAGGGCATGTTTTGAAGTCTATTTTCTCTGTACTGAATGTATTAGCATATTTACATAGTTAATAAAATTTTTCTCTTTCCTGTTGTGTCCATTCTGTTATTTGGCTTGACCCCATCAAGTGGTATTAGAGCAGGTTTTTTGGAGTGTGTAGACAGAGCGCCGACTGTGAGGCAGTTTGCACTAGGACTATGTGGTTGTGAGTTTGAATTAAGAAGATGCCTCCACGAAGAGAGCGTGGTGGAAGGGTCAGAGCTATTAATCCTAAGGAGGTTAGAGCCCTCCAAAGGCAGGTACAAGCATTGCAGGAGGAGCTCCATAGAGGAACAAATGTTATTGCAGGTGATGAAAGTGAGGACGATAATGAAGAAGAAGAAATTGGACCAAAAGGGGAAGTTGATGGGGAAGTTCTGAATCAGGTAGAGGAGAGGCTTTTTAGAGCCATTACTAAGTTTGGGAAAAGACCTACAATTGATGTGGGTGTATTTTTAGAAAATCTGAAACTAGATGAGTTGATCAATTGGATCAATGAACTGGAAGAGTGCTTTGAGTATGAGGATGTCAGTGATCTAAATAGGGTTAAGTTTGCAAAGGCCAAACTAAAAGGACATGCCAAAATTTGGTGGCAAGAGGTTCAATTGGAAAGAAATAGAAGAGGAAAGGATAAGATCACAAGGTGGGATCGCATGGTGGACAAACTAAAGAAGCTGAACTCATTCTTGTTGACTACGAGCTTGATTTGTTTAAGAAGATGCATGGGTTAAAACAAGAAGAAAAATCAATCCAGGAATATACAAAAGAGTTTTATCGAATTTTGATTAGAGCGGGGCATGCAAAAGCAAATAAGGAGAAGGTTGCTTGTTATATCAGTGGGTTGCGATCTAGCATCTAGGAGGAATTAAGTCTAGTAAGAATGACCAGCGTTGAAGAGGCATACCAGTTTTCTCTACGAGTTGAAAAGAAGCTAAATAAAAAGTTTGAAGGGAGACAAAGAGGGTGTGGTCAAGGAGGAAGGGGTAGTGGTAGGTCATCTGGAGGTCAAAATGAAACTCAAAAGAAAAATGAAGATGTGGGTACTAGCAGGAACCAAAGGAATGATGGTTTCAACCACTCCCGTGATCAAGACTTTGGAAATCAAAGAGGAAGAGGTAGAGGACATGGACAAGGAAGAGGAGGCTTTTGTGGTACCTGTTTCTATTGCAATGAAGAAGGTCATCGTGCCTTTGAATGCCCTCAACGACAAGGAAGGACAGATAGGAGAGCTGAGGGTCAAGCTAGGGTTGCTCATGTGGATGAGGATGCACAGTCATCACATTCAGAGGATGCAGAAAGAGGAGAGACTTTAGTAAATGAAAGGGTCTTACTAAGTGGTGAGATTGAACCAGGACAAAGGAGGAGTTTATTCCGTACCAGGTGCAAGTGTGAGGACAAATGTTGTGATGTGATCATTGATGGTGGTAGCACTGATAACTTGGTATCAAAGGAGATGGTCTCTAAGTTGAAGCTCAAGAGGGAGAAACACCCCCATCCCTATCGGATTGCTTGGCTGAAGGATGATCATAAGGTCCTGGTAAGTGAACAATGTTTGGTGAAGTTCAAAATTGAGAGTTACCATGATGAAGTTCTCTGTGATGTTATTCCAATGGATGTCTACCATCTATTGTTGGGTAGACCATGGCAGTTTGATAGGCATGCAGTACATGATGGTCATGCAAACACATACTCTCTACCAAAGGATGGAGTTCACCACAAACTGAAGCTCATGAAAAAGGAAGGCAAAAAGGTATCTAGCAGTGCTAGGATTTATCTTGTTGATGGAAGGAAGTTTTTAGATGGCATGAAACATTAGCGTATGTGCTATGCTTTGATTCCTAGAAAAGATAAAGAAGGTAGTAGTGAAATACCACTTGAAGTTTTAGATTTACTAGATGAGTTTGGAGATGTCATCTCTAATAATGTTCCAAAAGGATTGCCACCAGTAAGGTAAATGAGTCATCAGATAGATTTGATCCCAGGAGCTATTTTGCCTAACAAGGTTGCTCATAGGATGACTCCTACTAAAATAGAGGAGCTAAACAGATAGGTGCAGGAGCTATTGAGAAAGGGTTCGATCTGGGAGAGCTTGAGTCCATGTGCAGTACCTGTAGTACTAGCACCAAAGAAGGATAGAGAGTGGAGAATGTGTATAGACTCTTGAGCTATAAATAGGATAACCATCAAGTAACAGTTTCCTTTGCCAAGAATAGATGATCTTATGGACTACTTGAGTGGAGCTCAATACTTCACAAAGATAGATCTCAAGAGTAGCTATCACCAAATATGGATACATTAAGGAGATGAGTGGAAAACTGCCTTCAAGACCAAGGAGGGTCTTTATGAGTGGTTATTCATGCCCTTTGGATTGCCGAACGCCCCGAGCACCTTCATGTAGCTTATGAATGAGGTACTTAAGAAGTTCTTGGGAAAATTTGTTATTGTTTATTTGGATGATATTTTAATTTTCAGCAAGACTTTGGAAGAACATTTATTGCATATTCGTAGTGTTCTTGAAAAGTTAAGGGAAGAGAAATTGTTAATTAATCTGAAGAAGTGTACCTTTTGCTAAAAAGGAATTAGTCTACTTGGGGTTTGTTATATCACCTAAAGGTCTCAAAATGGATCCAGAGAAGGTAAAATCCATCTTGAAATGGCCTACTCCAAGGTCTACTACTGAGGTAAGATCATTTCGTGGTCTAGTTAGTTTTTACAGGAAGTTCATTAAGAATTCCAGTGGCGTATGTGCACCCCTAACTGACACAATAAGAAGGGATAGAAAAGAGTTCAAATGGACTACGACAGCTGTGAGAAGTTTTGAATTGCTGAAGAAGGTGACAGAACAACCTATGTTGGCACTTCCAAATTTTAGAAAGTTATTCCAGGTGGATTGTAATGCTAGTGGCAGTGCTATTGGAGCTATATTGAGCCAAGAAGGTAAGCCTATTGCATATTTTAGTGAAAAATTGAATGATGCAAAAAAGAAGAATTTTGTTTATGATTAAGAGTTTTATGCAATAGTTTAGGCCTTAAAGAAATGGAGGCATTATTTATTACCAAAGGAATTTATTTTATATACTGATCATCAGGCATTACAATACCTAAATAGCCTAGGTAAATTGAATTAGAGGCATATGAAGTGGGTAGAGTTCTTGCAGAGCTATACATTTGTGTTGAAGCATAGAAGTGAAAAATCTAACAAGGTTGCAGATGCACTAAGTAGGAGACAGTTGTTACTTACAGTAATGCAGGTTGAAGTAGTTGGGTTTGATGAACTCAAGAATATGTACCCTGAGGATCCTGATTTTGCTGAAGCGTGAAAAGCTTGTAAAGAGCCTGTTGTTGTAGATAGAACCAAGTGGCTAGACTATTTGATTTAGGATGGTATGTTGTTCAAGGGCAGTTAATTATGCATTCCAAGGAGTTCCATGAGGGAAAATTTGATTAAGGAGAAACATAGTGGAGGGATGGCAGGACATTTTGGTCGAGATAAGACCATTTCCATTCTCAAAGAACATAATTTTTGGCCTCAAATGTCACAGGATGTGAAGAAGTTTCTACAGAATTGCTAGGTTTGTCAAGTGGCCAAGGGATTTAGTCACAATACTGGACTATATCAGCCATTGCATGTTCCATCAAAGCCATGGGAGGACATAAGTATGGATTTTGTTCTTGGATTGCCAAGGACATAAAGGGGTAATGACTCAGTATATGTGGTGGTTGATAGGTTCTCCAAAATGGCACATTTTATTCCATGCCACAAAACTCATGATGCTATCCATATTGTAGACTTGTTTTTCAGAGAGGTGGTAAGACTACATGGTCTCCCAAGGAGTATAGTTTCTGACAGAGATACTAAATTTGTGGGGTATTTCTGGAGAACATTCTGGAAGAAGTTGAGAATAGACTTGAAGTTTAGTTCTACACATCACTTGTAGACTAATGGACAAACTAACGTGGTAAATAGAAGTCTGGGCAATTTACTGAGATGTTTATTTGGGGATAACCCCAAGGGGTGGGATTTGATTCTACCACAAGCAGAGTTAGCTTACAATAACTCTATAAATAGGAGTACTGGTAGATCACCATTCCAAATTGTATATGGAAGTAGCCCAAGGACTGCACCAGAATTGAGAAAGATAGAGCAAGGGGAGAGGACAAGTGTTGAAGCTAAAGAATTTACTGAACATATCAAGCATCTACATGAGGAGGTCCAAGCACACATTACCAAGATGAACCAATAGTATAAAACTAGAACTAATCAAAGGAGAAGACATAAGGAATTCCAAGTAGGGGATCTAGTCATGGTACACTTAAGAAAAGAAAGATTTCCAGCTAGTACTTACAACAAGCTGAAGATGAAGAAATTTGGCCCCTGCAAAATTTTGAAGAAACGTGACTCAAGAAATGCATATGAAGTAGAGTTGCCAGATGGAATTCACATTTCTCCTATTTTCAACATTGTAGACTTAATAGATTATCATGATAATGGTGCAGATGAGGAGCTAATGTTAGAGCCATGTCCAATTCCTACTTCTAAGAAGGAGGAGATAGAGGAGATTCTGGATAGTCGTGTGGGTAGGAGTACCAAAAATAGGCAGTATGAAGAGTATCTGGTCAAGTGGAAAGGACGGCTGATAGAGGACTCAACTTGGATATCAGAAGCTGAGGTTTCCCATTTGGGATTTCCTCTACCATTCATAATGTGATAGGGTCACTTTTCAATCTACCATGGGTCTCTGATGCAGGAGCATCCAGAGGTATAAGGGCAATCCTGTGTCACCAAAAAAAATGTACTTAGACTTAGTTTCTATTTCATGTGTTTTCATTTCTGGATACCCATTTGGGTCAAATAAAGGTTCCAACTCTCATAGTTTCACTATCAGTGTTTTAGGATAGAGTATTTGAGCACCGTGGGATACGTGTAAATGTCAAAAAGTTAGGAGTATGTAATTGACCCATAATTTTGGTGAATTAGAGGTTTTAAATTGGCTGAATGAATGTAATTGTAATTCGGAGCATTCCAGAAAAAGAACCAGGTCAAAAGGCCCCACAGTTTGAAAGTTATTACAGTTTTTCAGTTTTTGGAGACCTCCTAAGAATGCTTCAAAGTCAGGTTATTGGCATTAAATGACCTTGAACAGGACCAAAAATTGGGGGATGAGAAAAGCTTGTCCATAGGGCTATAGAGCACTTTGAGAGCTTTTCGAAAATGTAAACAGTTCGTCACTTGGAGCTACAGTTCAAAAGTTATGCCTTCTGGAAGTTCGGTTACTGTTTCTAGATTCTTCTAAAAAAATTTCGACTTCTAATGCAACTTCTGGAGCCTTCTATTTGGTCAGTGGATGCCAACTAGCACTTTCTAGAATGTATTCCTAATCCTTAACCCTCTAAGGTCTATTTAAGAACATTTTTGGCATTGTAAAAGGCAGTTGGGAGTGGAGTTTGAGAGGAGGTATTGAAAGGAGAAATTATCTCCAGACTTATACTATTGTAAGCCCTTAGGGCATGTTTTGAAGTCTATTTTCTTTGTACTGAATGTATTAGCATATTTACATAGTTAATAAAATTTTCCCCTTTCCTGTTGTATCCATTCTATTATTTGGCTTGACCCCATCACTTTTAGCGTACAACCCCATTGGATATCAAGTCGTGGGCTCAATTTCAAATTTGGAAGAAGAGATAAATGTTTTTTCTTCAAAGGGAAAGAGAAGAAGGATTTTTTGCCAAACCATTGCCAATCTTTGAAAATGTTACACTGCAGAGGAGTACAGAGTTTCATAGTAAGATCCATATCCACTAATAATTTCACAACTATGACAAAACATTTAAACATGTTATATTGTAACCCAAAGGAAATTTTGGAATCTTCCCACTCCTCCCAATGAAAAGAATGAAAATTCGAAGTATCATTGAACCATTTCACACCTTTCCTATATAAATAGTGAGCTTGTTTGTGAAAGAAAATAGCCAATGATTGGCCATTATACTACACCAGTTTGTTCTGCCAAATAGAGAAACTTATGAAATAACTGATGTTGAAGAGATTCTTTCCAATTTTAAAAGTGGAAAAATTGTTGTCATTTCTTCCAAATGGATTGTAATGGACATGAAGTTCTTAAATAGAAGAAAGGAGCCATCAAAATCTTATCAACACACCCAACATTTTCCATTTGTAGTCATGATAGCAAGAGAAATACAATGTCAAACCAAAAGTTTCCAAGGTTCATTACTAGGGTAAGTGCACAAAATTGTGGACCAAAACGATGCCACTTTTGTTTTCAATGTAAAGCACAACGTGATTGTCCAATAGCATAATCATAGTATAGGGTGATCATGTTATGGGTAGGATAACCTAAGTCACAAGCTTGGGAAATTGAAAATATAGTGTGATCGACCTATAATGTGTGTGTGCCATGCAAATGTCCTAAATGAATACATTTATATCTATAAAATACCTTCTAATTTTGCAACTAAAATCCAGCAAGCCTTACCAAGCCAATTTCATCACTGGGATCATATACATAAAATGTATCATTTAAGTATAAGTTTCTTATACTTAAGTTACATTTTATGTATATAGTTCTAGGATGTATGAGACTAGTTTTAGCTTCGTAGGAGTTAAGATTCTAGATTTTGGGGGTTTTTACAAAATTTCATGCTTAGTTAAATTTCTAAAATTCACACATTATTGTGAAAATGATTCCTAGTGGACTATTAATTGTAGCCATAGGCCCTTAACTTTTTCAAAATCATTTAAGGATCATTTCACATTGTATTGGAGTGATGTGGAGGTTTGGGATGACACACAACATTAAGCATTGTAGGAAACAAATATTTTCTAACGTGTCCTAAGATATTTAATGTTCCTAAGGGGTTTTGATGGGTCTTAAGTGGTCATAAGAACCTTAGGACCATTTCTAACCCCTTCAAAACCATTCATATCCTCAAATACACATTATGAACCCTTATAACATATTAGTCATTGTATGATACACTTTTGGGTTCTAATGTGTCATAATCAGCCATAAATTGTTATAAGGGGCTTTAGTGAATCTTAAGTGGTTCTAGTAACCCTTTTGACCATTTAAAACCTCCTAGGATTCATTACAACCTATTATAATACACAAGGACCCCTTAAAGCATGTATTAATCATAATGGGACACAATGTTGGGGTCTCATGTTCCCTAATGGGTCCTAATGTATCATAAGGGGTCATTTGGGAGCATTGCAGACCCATTAGGACACATTAGGACCCATTAGATCCCATTAGCAAACCTTACCGAGACCCATTAGGACATAGTATAACCCATTATAATCTTTTCCAACACATTGACCATCGTAGAACACACTAATGTGTGCTAATGACTCATAAGGGGTGATAAATGGTCCTAAGTGGTTTACGAACTGATTAGGACTAGTTAGTACCCCTTATATGCATTAATACCAATTAGAACACATCAAAAACCTTTTGATACAACTTCAATTGCCTTAAGGGGCCTAGGACACACTAATGAGTTTTAATGTGTTCTAATGGGTCCTAATGGGTCTTAAGGGGTTCTAATTTTAAATAAGTTTTCTTATGATCCCTTGTGGCCCATTAGAACCCCTTAGGATCTATTAGGAGTCATTATGACACATAAGAACCTATTACAACCCTTTAGAACACATTAACCATCATAAGACACACTTGCTTGTCCTAAGAGGTTGTAATGGGTCCTAAATGGTCATAATCAATCCTAATGTTGCATATCTAGTATTAATGGTCAATAATGTATCATAAGGATTCTTAATGGGTCATAAATATTAAGGTAGGACCCCTTATAACATGTTAACCATTGCAGGACACATTAATAGAATGTGAGTGATTCCAATGTATCATAAGGTGTCATAATGGATTCTAAGTATCCCTAGGACCTATTATGGCACATTATGACCACTTAGGCCACACTAGGACCAATTAGGACATATTAGACCCCATTAATTCCCCTTTAAAAATATTAAAAGGCACATGAAACACTAGTATGCACATTTATGTGTGCTAGTATATGGTAACGGGTCCAAAGGAGTCGTAAGAGGTCCTAGAATACATTAATATGTTATAGGACCTGTACTAACCCCTTAGGATCCCTTACAATACATACTTATGATTCAAAAATGTCTAAAGGAGTTGTAAGGGATCCTAGGACCTGTTACCAAATACTAATGTCTCCACTAAGGGGTCATAAGGTATCCTAGAACACATTAATTCATTTTATGACCCCTTAGTACCCCTTATAACCCATTAAAAAACCCATAGTAGATAGTAAGGGTTCCTAAGGGATCTTTAATGGTCCTATAATATGATAGTATGTCCAGAGACCCCTTATGACTATTGAGGACCATATATCATACACTAATACATGGTAAGTGGTCTTAATGGATTGTAAAGGGTGTAAGTGATTGTAGGAGTTATTAATGTGCTATAGGACCCCTTAAGACCCTTAGAAACCCTTTATAATACATGCTAAGGGGGGAACTTAGGACACAAATGTGTCTTAGGATCCCTTAGTATGTCTTACCATGTACTAATATATGGTAACAAGTCTTATGATATCATAACAGGACCTAGCAAAATTAATGTTTTCTAAAACCATTTATAACCTATTAGAACTAATTTCTCTAAATCATAGGTTTCTTATGAGTTATTAAGGATCCATAGGACCCATTCCAACTCTTAGGACCCCTTACCTTACATTAATATATAAAAATTGATCCTAGGTTGTCATAAGCTTTCTTAAGAGAATCTAAGATTCATTATTATGTTGTAGGGCCCCTTAAACCCTTACAATCTCTTATGATACATCAATGCATGATAAGGGGTCATTATAAGAGGTCCTACGGAACATTAATCTATCCCACTAAAGCTTAAGATCCCTTACCATATATTGGTCATGAATAAGGGTTCCTAAGAGGTTTTAAGGGGTCATATGACATATTAAAATGTTCTAGGAAAACTTAATAAAACTTACCTACATTACTGTATGGCAAGGGGTCCTAGGATCCATCATGACCCCTTTAGACCCCTTAGAAACCTAAGATATATACTAAGGTATCCTAAGGTGGGTGTATAGAGAGATCGTGTGTGTGTGTGTGTGTGTGTGTGTGTGAGAGAGAGAGAGAGAGAGAGAGAGAGAGAGAGAGAGAGAGAGAGAGAGAGAGAGAGAGAGAGAGAGAGAGAGAGAGAGAGAGAGAGAGAGTAAACAAAATAATGAGAAATAATCCTAAAATGATCACATGCGTAAGTCAAGGGCTTAAGATTATAAATAATGGTCCATTAGAAATAATGCTAAATAAAATGTGTTGATTTTGAAATTTCTTAAAAACCCTCAAAATCTAGAATCTTTATCTTAACTTCTATGAATTTGAAAACACTCTCAAACATCGTGGAAGTATATACATAAAATATAACTTAAGAAAGGAAGAGTTTATCTATATACTTGAAAGGAAGAGTATGCCACTTATACTTATTTGTGTTACATTTTATATATTTGATCCTAGTGCTGAAATTAGCATGAATGGTACTATTTAACATGGTTTTCTAGTCTTTATTTATCACCCCATATGACACACACACTATAGTGTGTGTGCCCTACAATGTGCATACACTATTTAATCACTTACATTTTAACAGTGTGATTTCTCTATAGTGCACTCTCACTTTAGGACAAGTGCACTTTTTAATGCATTAAAAATTACTAAACCAAAGCCTCTAATTTTCCTTGAATATCCAACCCAAAGGCTTGGTGGACTCAAACACAATTGAGACGTGTTTTCCAGAAAACATACAAATAATGCTTAACTTTTCATGTGTGCTCTCCATCAAGTTTCCTCGTGGTTGAATATTGATAAAATCAAGTTACATGATATTGTAGATCTCTCTGTAAGCTATCTAACCATATAATTTATTTTGAATTTAGACTATTTCAAGCCTTTCAGCTATAATTCATTTCAAATGCATGCCCATTTTTTTCTCAAAAACCATTGTGTAGTATTTGGGGGTTAGAATTTGGCTTGTTCATTCGATTTCGCAAAACATTACTTTTTTAGAAACTAGACCCCATTCTACACACTTTCAAAAAAATGGATTCTTGAGTTTTTTTAGGTCTTAATGATTTCTAGGGGGAGCATATAGATATTTCACATTTTTGGGATGTATCCACTTACAAAATTTGTTAAACCAAAAATGTACATTAAAACATTATACAAAAAATATGGGATAAACTACATGGTGTTAGGTAACTTCTTACCAGAGTGATTACAATTTTATTTTTTTAAATACCATTTTAGTGGTAATACACTTGACATTATGTTATGTATACACTAAAAAATAGTGTCACTTTGTGTGGCCCCCTTTTTTGAGGGCCTTAAAATCCACCATTTTAAGAAAAAAAGAGTATTTTAAAAACTAGATTCGAAGGACTACAATTTTGTTTTTTGGTCATATCTTAAAATTTTGAGAGTAGCTATCTTCAAATTCTCATTGAAGTTACAAAATTGTTGGGGCATCTTATACTCCCCTTTTGATACCACAAATTTGTGCACCTACCCACTAGTAAAAAATCTTATGATACATTATGCTAATAAACAAACACTTTGAGTTTTAGGATCTAACAACCCCAACTCACCCTCATTCTGAGGTTGTATGTAATGCAACAAAGAAGTGGTTTTAAATCTAGATTTTCCTTCCCTGTTAGCAAACAAATTTTTTTGAATAATTTTATTCAAAATATAAAATATTTTTTTAGAAGGCATCCAATAGGAGGAATAATACACATGAGATACTAGAAAACTTTATTCACTACCTAAATTTTCTTGACTAATGAAAGGTATTTTTTTTTCCAATTAAATATCTTATTTTTTAGTTTAATCAAGAATTAAATCCAAATATTGATTAGAGAAACTCCCAAGCCAAAGGGAATAGCTAACTATTTCATAAATTTTCCATGTCTAATTTATTTTCAATCATGTGGAGTCCAAGAAGGGAGTGGATCAGAATTGATCATAAGGGAATGTTTTTTAATGATGAACTGATTTGGAGCATGACACATAGCAATACAAGTCTAAAATGTCTATGACATTTTTTTTATTTTAGAATCATAATTCTAAATAAATAATATGTTCTCATCAAAAAAATGTGAGTTAAGCACCACTATAGAGTTGGGAATATGTATGCCTCTACTAAGGCTCATTTTATTATATTTTTGAAAAAGATAACCAAGTGCATCAATAGCAAGCACATAGAGGAATTGAGATAAAGGAAATCATTTCTTGATAGACCATTGTAATAGGAATGAGTTAGTAAGAGAATTATTAATAAGTATTTGAGCATTAGAATCTAAGAAAAACATGAGAACATGTTTGTAGATTTTGGGACAAAACCCTATCCGATGTAGCATTTTAATAAGTTATCTCCAACTCATTCTATCATAGGCTTTATCAAAAATCAAGCTTTACAAGTAGAACATTTTTTCATGTCTATTGCACCCACACACAATTTTCCTAGAAAAGGACTAAGTTGTCAAGAAAGAATTGTCCCCCTAGAAGCCCATTTTATTTTGGTCTAACAATCTCCTTGGCCACCAATTTGATTCCTAAAGCCAAATCTTTTACAATTATTTTATAAATGGTGCTAAGTAATTTCATATGATGTTGATAATTGGATCATAGAGATATGCAATTTTTGTCATTTATGGCAACACATTATGTACATGTTCACAAGAAACCTCAGAAATAAAGATACTTAATGTTTGGTAATCAAAAAATTATCTAAGTATAGAATTTGGTTTACAACAGTGTATTATTTTGTTTATAACTTGATGTTAACATTATATTATGACTATAAAAGTTACATGTAGATAGTATACATGTTGGTGATGAGGTGTATAACCTCGAAATCAATACAGACTATACAGAATAGAGATAATCATGTTTGAAGCGAAACAAGACAACGAAATTGAAGGAAAGGATTATTTTGTTTATAAGATAATTACTTGTCCAATTAGGGCTGACATCCTACATGTTTACTCTAAGTTATAAAAGTGGATTGTGGTCTTAGCTAAACCAGCAACAATTTGTGTTAAGGCATGTATTTATGCAAAGGGCATTTTTTAATGAGAAGTGTGATTGTATGTGAACTTTTACGAAAGTGATATATGCAAAGTTTTATACGTGCTATTTTGTGATTCAAGATCAAGCTGAAGATCAATGATTAGTCAAGGAAGAATATATAGTGCTTATATTCTAGAAGTATGATTACTTGTTTGGGCAGTGAGCTCTTCTTGTAATTGGAAGTGCATGTTTATGTAGTGAGCTCATCTTGCATTTACTATACTACAACTCCCAATAGGGTTGGGATCTCTTAATAGGGATTCAAAGTCTCCTAATAGGGACTCCTTATACTAAATTTTCTCATTGACTCCTAATAGGGTCCATCCTCTAACAAGGAACTTATATATATTAGTATATTAACTAGTAGGTACCATCCCCACTGGGGATTTCCCTTGGCTAGGGTTTCCCTAGTTAAAAATATATGGTGTTATGAGTTATCTTTGTGCATTGTTACTATTCTTGTTCAGCATTACGTTATTGCTTTGTTATGCATGGTTTAAAGTAAGAAATAATATCTACTTGGCGACTAAATTTTGTAAATTACTAATTAACCCCTCTCTCTCAGTAATCCCTATTTCTAACAATTGGTATTAGAGCATAGTTACTTTGAAGAGGCTTAATAGCTTGAGTAAAATCCCTATGGATATGGAATAGTTGATGAAGAACTTTGAAGAAGCTCTTGAAAAAATTGATCTCCTTAGTAAAGAAAGAGATAAATTGAAGGATCGAAATGAAGACTCCAAAGTGCACATTGGTCAATTGAAGGAAAAGATTGAACATCTCAAATCCAAGCCTAAATCTACTAAATCTGGAACTAGTGATGATGATTATTCAAAGTTGAAGACATAATACAAGATCTTGAAGCATGAATTGAAAATGATGAATCTAAATTTGACTTTGAGAAATGAAGGTCTAGCAAAGATGAATCTAATTTGAAGACTAAGAATACAAATTTGAGAGCAAGTCTGGCAAAGAAAACATCTAAATTTGAAACATTGAAAGAAGATCATGAACAAATTCATATGTACAATACTATTGTGAAAGGTGAATTAGCTTAGTGCAAGTAGCATCTTAAGAAGCTTTATTCTAGCATAGAAAAGTTTGATGATTCAATGGCAATACAGATACCTACTTATGATAAGATTGTTCTTGGTTATCTAGTCAACATGTCTATGAAGAAACCTAAGATTAGATCAAATCTAAAAGAAAAGGATAAATCTAATGATAAGATTGAATTTAGTCAATCTTATGATAAATCTAATGAAATTGAGAAAAACAAGGAAGTTGAAATTTCGGATGAACCAAAGCAAGTGGAATATCCTAAGGAAACCAGTTATGAATTTAGAGGTAAGTGCTTTTTATGTAATGAGATAGGTCATATGAAAAGAGATTGTACTAGTAAGTCATTTAATCATGTTAACAACTTCTATTGTCATAGTTGTCATGGTATGAGTCATAATGCAATTGATTGTAAGAAACCTAAGTATGACAATGATAGAAGAAATAGTAGAATATCTAGAAATACTAACCCTACAGATAGAAGAAGATCTAATGAAAGGACATCAAGAGAAGGAAGATCTAATTATGAAGACAAAAGGTATATCGTGTGTTATAAGTGTAGCAACTTAGGGCACATTGCTTAGAATCATCATGGACCTAATGATCAACATAATCCTAGAAGTAGAGTACTAGTATGGAAGTTATTCAAAAACTTTGGATACATAGAAAAATATAGCAAAATGGACATAAACTTTGGAAATAGAAGGAACAATGGAAGAAACTTTAGAAATAGAAGGAATGATGGAAGAAACACTGAAAATGATAGAAGGAATCATGAAAGGAACTCTAGAATTATAGAGACAATGAGGAACAAAGAAACATTGTTAGTGAACTTCAAGAAGAACTTAATGAGGTATTTGTAAAAGGAATAGATATCTCAAAGGAAAAGCTATATGATGATGAGGTAGGAAGATCGAAGTCAGTTGTTGAGTTTGATTCAGCTAAGTTGAATTAAGCTTTTTCACAACATCAAAATTTGAGAACTTCATCCAAAAGTCAAATTAGAGGTAGTGAAGTTAGGAAAAGGTGTACCTAGTTATGCTTAGATGGTACCCAAGCTTGCTTGTAATTTGGAGCTTATATAAACAAGTTATGAAGGAATTCAGAGTTACTGGTATTATAGAAAAATGTCAATTCTATAATAGAAAATGAAAAGTATGTTTTTACAAAAAAATTTGTGAAGTAAAGTCTTGTGGAGTTTTTTCATTATGGAAAAAAACTATGGAAAACCTCATGTGGCATCTAAAGATTAGATAAATGATCTTGAGAAATTATTTGATTACAAAATGTAATTGGTAGGCTTTTCATGTTTGAAAAGTATGCAATTATTAGTAGCTTTTTCATGTTTGAAAAGTATGCAATTAATGAAAGTTCAAGTTGATGGAGTAAATGGGGTATAGAATTGATTTTCACTTCATTAAAAATACATCCAAAGTGAAGAGCACTTAGAAGTGACTTATCAGAGCGATTTCGAAGAAAACCCTATTTTTGGAAAGAGGTATTTTATTGTTTTTCCACAAGGTTTTTTGGTGAAAGTTCTTAATTGATAGAATCATGGATATATCAATAGTGCACAATGTTGAGAATGAGGATAGACCTAAGTTGAGGATTGTTTCTATAAAACCTACTAAAGGAAACCCTAACTCAACATTATCTATCACTCCAAACAACATACTATATCTTGAAGATGTAGGAAGTTATCTAGATAGTAAGTTTGAGTCTATTAGTAGTGAATTCATGAACAAAGATATGAAATTAGTTTTCAATGATGACATGACTATGAAGCCCAAATTTGAACATTTAAGGGAACTAGACCTATTTAAATATCATTTCTACCATGAGTTAGACATAGATGAGTGGACATGGATCATATTGAGTAGGATACATGATGGTAAACTGTGAATGCAAGATAATGTAATTGATATTTTTGTTGACCTAATTCATGAGGTAACTAGTCTTAGTAAACAAGGCAATGTACCTATAGGTGAGAAAATGGTCAAGAAGAAAGTTGAGAGTTATGCTAAAGCAGTATATAATGGAAAGACTATGGTGATCAGCACCATCAAGCAAGATGATGTAAGATTTTTGAGTAGAATTATTGCCTATTCTATGCGTGCAAGCTCAAAGATTGATGAACTATCAGTCAGATTCATAGTAGCTTATAAGATACATGTAGAGAAAGATCAAGTGAGTCTTAATGAAATTCTAAGAATGCAACTCTTATAGAACCTAGAAAAGATCAAGAGAACAAAAATTGGTGTGTTTAGATTCTATTCATTGATCATCACATATTCTTTCATGTACTTAAAAGATTTCCTTATTTATCAATCATACACATAATGAGAAGTGATAGGTATACAAAGGAGAAGATCACAGAAGTATGCAGAAGGCATCCTGTAGGTAAGATATTGGATAGTGGCAACTTGATATGAGAACATTTCAAAATGAAATAAAAAAAAGATTCAGAATTGCACCTATGTAGACAGATTTAAGGAAGACATTTTCATTATGGTTGATGCAAATTTTTCCTATATTCAAGTAGTGGAACCTCAGGAAACATCTCTTGATCCCTTGGGTTATGAATTGAATGATGATATAGTAGTTGGTTATATTGATTTATTGTTGAATTTAGAGAAGGATAAAGTAGAATACATATTTGGTACCTTTGGTGAGATTACCCAGTTAGCTCATTAGGAAACCTTGGAGAAGGCTTCACACAAAAAGATAGAGTCTATTATGAAGAAAGCACCATCAGAGGCCAGAATGACTAAGAGTGAGTCTAAGGCTATAAGACAAACTATGAATCAAGGAATACTAAATGTATAACCTTTATTAGTATCTATTATAGAACCATCTTCAGAGAAAAGCATTCTGTATGCAATAGTGTCAGATGTCCAACCTAGTGAATTGAAAAGAAAATTTGAAAGATTGGTGGAAGTAGTGACCACCAAGACAAAGAGGGTAAAGAAATAAGCCATCAGACTAGGAAAAAGATTGAAAACATTGTTGACAATTGTTGAATCTAGTGATGAAGAGGAAGAAGAAAAAAAGATCAAGAAAGAAAAGAAAGTGACTCCATCAAAGCAATCAATAGGAATAGCTTGACAACCTTGGAAGCTGAAGATAGAGAAGATGAACACAACTCTTGCTAGTGAAGGTAACTTTGTTGAGATGAACAAATTCTATGATTTGTATAATAGTTTTGAGAAGGATCAGATTGAAATCTCTACTATGAGATATATTATAGAAAACAATCTGAAATTGAAGGATATTGAGAGATTAATTAACCAAAAAGTCTATGAAAGATTCATTCAGAAGAAGGATCATGCATGGGAAGAATATCTATAACTTTAGAAGTCTATGCTTAGAAATATTTGCAAGAATAGTGATGAAGAAGAGATTAAAATATTGTTGAATAAGCTCACACCATATTTAAGAAATAAAGTGAGACCATTTCTATTTATGGTTGGTGAAAAAGATAAATTAAGAAGTGAGACTGTAGGAGCTATCAGTAAAATGTTGATAGAGTCAAAGGTAGCATCTCCTCAGAAGTGTTAGTGAGTGGTGACACCATACAAATTGATAAGACCAATGTTACCATTAAGATTGATGATACTAATCCATTTGAAGCTTCCAAACTTAAGGAACCCAATACTGAGAATATTGAGGACAAATTGAGACAAATTGAAGAGGAGAAGAGGTTACTTGAAGAAAAGAAAAGGAAAATAGAATAGGCCAAGCAGAAATTGCTTGAGGATGAGAAGAAAAGAAAGGAAGAGGAGGAAAAGAAGAGAATAGCAGAAGAAGAAATGAGAAATAAAATAGAAGAAGATGAGAAGAAAATATTGGAAGAGAAGAGAGAAAAGGAAAGAGAGGAAAGAGAGAAGAAAGAAGACAAAGAGAGAAGAACAAAAGAAGTAGCTAAGAAACAAAGAAAGGATGATACTAAACCATATAGTTCATCCACTCTGGTCTCTCTTGCCAATTTAGCAACTAGTGATGATGATCAAATAGATATGATCTCATCCTTATCAAAGCTTATATAGAAGAATAGAATAGTGAAAAGCTTACAGAAAACCTTAATTGAAGTCACTGACAGACTACACAGTACTTTGGTAGTACAACACACTAAATCAAATCCTAAAAAGAGGGCACAAGTAGTACTAAAATCATTTGATGAAGATTTTACTAATTTGTTAAATGTTGTAGAAGCAAAGACACAAATCTCACATGATGCTAACTTGTTTAGCACCATCTGTCAAAGCATTAAGAATGATTCAATTAATCTTGATACTTGTATCAAGAAACTTCAAAAATGTCAACAGGATGGGAAAACTTTGTATATTAAGTGTACTTTATCATACAAGCTAACTAAGGACATTGACAATCAAATAGAAGGAAAGATGAGTGAGCTAGAGGCATTATCCAACCAGATCCAGCATCCATCTTGAAAAGTTGATGATTTTGAAGGACAAATGGCCAGTATCCACAATGATATTAGGAAACTAGAACTTTAGAGGGAACAAACTTTGAAGATGATATCAGATTTTAGATGGTCTATTGCTCTAAAATTATCTTTTGTTGAGAAATAGTTGGAAGAATGTGTCAAGGCCAAGGACACCTATTCATTCTAACTTTTTATATTTAGATCTTAATGCAGTTGAGATTGCATCATATTCTCTATGTGCAATTATCCCCTTAGCTAAATCCACCAAGGAGACATGGACTAAAGATATGAATAGTCTTAAGTAAAAATTTGATGATTGCATGAAGATCATATCAGCATAAGGAAGGATAACATTTTAGGATAGTTTTTTGGGCAATTTTTGACATTTTGACCTTTGTCATTGATATCAAAGGAGGAGTAGTTGCAAAAAATTGTAAAGTATATTTTAAGGGGGAGCCTATATAAAGGTGAACAAATAAACAACACATTATTATTATTATTATTTGTGTTAATTTTTTGTCACTTAGCCAATTTTCCCTATTTTGTTGCCATCAATGCCAAAGGGGGAGATTGCTGACAATTGGCTAATAGAGCTATGTAGTTCTTTTTCATTTATGGAAACACATGATGTACATGCTCACAGGAAACCTCAAAAATAAAGATACTTAGTGTTTGGTAATTAGAAAATTATCTAAGTATAGAATTTGGTTTACAATAGTGTATTATTTTGTTTATAACTTGTTGCTGACATCATATTATGACTATCAAAGTTAGATGGAGATAGTATACATTTTGGTGATGATGTGTATAACCTTGGAAGTTAGTACAGATTGTACAAAATAGAGATAATCATGTTTGAAGCAAAAGAGGAATGCAAAATTGAAGGAAAGGATTATTTTCTTTACAAGATAATTACTTGTCCAATTAGGGCTAACATCCTAGATGTTTAATCTAAGTTAGAAAGGTGGATTGTGGTCTTATCTGACCCAAAAAAATTTGTTAAGGCATGTTATTTATGCAAAGGACATCTAATGATGAGAAATGTGATTGAAAGTGCTACCTTGTAATTTTGATTTTATGCAAACTTTTGTGAAAGAAATATATGCGAAGTTTTATATAAGCTATTTTGTGATTCAAGATGGAGTTGAAGATTAGTGATTAGTCAAGGAAGAAGATATAGTACTTATATTCAAGAAGTCTAATTACTTGTTTGGGTAGTGAGCTCTTCCTGTAATTGGAAGTTCATGTTTGGGCAGTGAGCTCATCTTGCATTTACTATACTTCAACTCCTAACAAGGTTGGAATATCCTAACAGTGATTCAATGTCTCCTAACAAGGACTCCTTATACTAAATTACCTCATTGAATCCTAACAGAATCCATCCTCTAACAAGGATCTTATATATCAGTATATTATCTAGTGGGTATCATCCCCATCGATGTTTTTCCTTGGCTAGGTTTCCCTAGTTAACAAAATATGGTGTTATGAGTTATCTTTGTGAATTTTTACTATTACTATTCAACATTACTTTATTGTTTTATTATGCATGGTTTAAAGTAAGAAATAATATCTAGTTGGTGACTAAAATTTGTAGATTACTAATTCACCACCCCCCCCTCCCCTCTCAATGATCCCTATTTCTAACAGATGTTACCTTAATAAAATATCATTATTTTACCCTTTAGGAAGAATCTTAATAGGACTCTATTAATATCAAGTCCCAAAGAACCTTACCTTAACACTTTCACATAAACAAAGTAGTTAGATAGAATTCAATTGAAAACTCATCGATTCCAAAACTTTTATGTGACATAGAAAATAGTTTTGCATTTGCAAAATATCATATTTGAGTATAAGGTTTCAAACATCTAAGGTAACTTTAAATAAGTTGAAGAAATAATATAATATAGTATAATATGAAGAAATATAATCATCACTTGTGAATTATTATTTTATTAGCAATAGTATATTTTTTTATACAATGGTTAACACTTTCAATTGTATGTAGATCAGCTATAAAGTTAAGTTCCTTAGTTACATGGGGGTGAATCAGTAATCTACAAACTTTAGTCGCCTTATTACTTACTTTAAACCATGTATAACAAAGCAATAAAGTAATGCTGAATAGTAATAGTAAAAATGCACAAAGATAACTCATAACACCATATTTTGTTAACTAGGGAAACCCTAGCCAAGGAAAAACCACGATGGGGATGATATCCACTAGATAATATACTAATATATAAATTCCTTGTTAGAGGATGAACCTTGTTAGGAGTCAATGAGAAAATTTAGTATAAGGAATCCCTATTAGGATATTCCACCCTATTAGAAGTTGTGCCAACCTTGTTATGAGTTATAGTATAATGTATGCAAGAAGAGCCCACTACCCAAACTTGCAATTTCAACTACAAGAAGAGCTCACTACTCAAACAAGTAATTTACTACTATTTCCTTCCTTAAAAAATCTTTGATCTTCAACTCAATCTCAAATCACTAGATAGCTCATATAAAACTTTGCATATATTGCTTTCACAAAAGTTCACTCATTTTGCAATCTTACAAGATAGCACTTCGCTTACACAACTTGCACACCTCTTATCGCAAGAAGTACTTTGCATAAAAACCATGCCTTTCAATAAAATATTTTTGGGTTGGCTAAGACCACAATTCACTTTTCCAAGCTAGAGTAAACATCTAGGATGTTAGCCCTAATTGGACAAGTTTGTAAACAAAACAATTCTTTCCTTCAATTTCGTTGTCCTACTTTATCAAAATACAATTATCTCTATTCTATATAGTCTGTATAAACTTCCAAGGTTATACATGTATAATATCTCCTTATAACTTTTATTTTCATAATATAACATCTGCAACATGTTATAAACAAAACAATACATTTTTGTAAACCAAATTCTATACTTAGACAATTTTCTAATTACCAAATACTAAGTTTCTTTATTTCCAAGGTTTCCTATCAACATGTACATCTTGTGTTTCCATTAGTGACAACAATTACATATCACTTTTAGCCAATTGTCAACAATCTCCCTCTTTGGCATTGATGGAAACAAAAGAGGGAAAATTGGCTAAGTGACAAAAAAAAACTATCAAAATAAACATTACATCTATTACAACTTGGTCAACTTTACATATATGCTCCCCCTTAAAATATACTTTACACTTTTTAAATCTTCACGTATATTTCTCCCAACAATCTCTCCTTTTGTCATGTATACAATTTTCACATCTCTCCCCCTTTGACATCAATGACAAAGTTCAAAATGTCAAGATTCTATCCAAAAACTGTCAAAAACTATTGAAATTGTTGTCTTCACTTATGCTAATAGTATCTTCATACAATCATCAAAAATAGTCTTCAAACTATTGATAACTTTTGTCCATGTCTCTTTGGTAGACTTAGCTAATGTGAGAATTGCACATAATGCATATGATGCAATCTCAACTACATTGATATCTGAATACAAAAAGTTTGTATATTTGTCCTTGGCCTTGACACATTCCTCTAGCTACTTCTCAATAAAAGATAGTTTTAGAGAAATGGATTCTTTGAAATTAGATGTCCTTTTTAAGATCTACTCTTTTCGAAGTTCCAATTTCTTGATGTCACGGTGAACACTGGTAACTTGACTCTCAAAATCATCTACTTTTCTAGATGGATGCTAGATCTGGCTCGATAAAGCCTCTAGCTCACTCAACTTTGTCTCTATCTGACTATCAATATCTTTAGTTAGTTTGTATGATAAGATACACTTAACATACAAATTTTTCCCTTCTTGCTAGCATTTCTAAAGTTTTTTTATGCATGTATCAAGATTAACTGAGTCATTCTTGATATTCTATTAGATGGTGCAAAAAAAGTTAGCATCATGGGAAATTTGAGCCTTCACCTCTACAACATTCAACAAGTTTTTAAACTCTTCATTAAAAGACTTTAGCACTGCTTGTGCTCCCTATTCTGGATCTGACTTAGTGTGCTATATTGTCAAAGTATAGTGCAATCTATTAGTCACTTGCATTAATAATCTCTATAAGCTCTTCACCATTTTATTATTTTGTATAAGTTTAGATAAGGTTAAAATTAGATTAGTTTGATCATCAACATCAGTAGCTAAACTTGCAAGAGAGAGCAGAGTAGATGAACTAGATGGTTTAGTCTCAACTTCCCTCTATTTCTTTGTTGCATCTTTAATTCTTCTCTCTTCATCTTCTATCCTTTCCTTTTCCTCTCTTTCTCTCTTCTCTTCTCATCTTTTTCTCTCTTCTTCATTGAATTTATTTCTCTTCTCTTCCTCTACAATCCTTCTCTTATCTTCATCTTCCTTTCTTTTCCTTTCTTCCAAAAGAAATTTCTACTTGCCTTCTTCTATTTTCTTCTTTTCAACTTCCACTAGTATCTTCTCTTTCTCAATTTGTTTCAACTTTTCCTCAAATATTTGGTGTTTGGTTCATTTGACTCAGATCCACCAAATGAATTGGTATCATCAATGTTAATTGTAACATTTGTTTGATCAATTTGCATACTATCACCACTTACTGACACTTCCAAGGTTCTTGGAGCTAGAGGAGATGCTACCTATGACTCTGTCAACATCTTACTACTAGTTGCTATAGTCTTCTTTCTCAACTTATCCTTTTCTCCAACCATGAATAGAAATGGTCTCAACTTATTTCTTAAGTATGGAGTGAGGTTATTCAAAAATACTTTTATTTCACTTTCATCATCAGTCTTGTAGATAGTCCTCAGCATAGACTTTTGAAGTTCAAGGTCTTCTTCTCTTGCAAGAGTCTTCTTATCTATAAGTCTCTCATTGACTTTCTGGTTCACTACTCCTTTAATATCCTTCAAACTTAGATTTTTTTCTATGATATATCTCATAGTAGATATATCAATCTAATCCTTCTCAAATTTATTATATAAATCATTAAAAAAATTCATCTAAACAAAGTTTCCCTCAATAGTAATTGTTGTGTTAATCTTCTCAGTCTTTGGCTTCCATGGTTGTTGAGATTTTTTTGTTGCTTGCTTAAGTGGAGTCACCTTTCCTGCTTTCTTAGTTTTCTATTCCTCCTCTTCTTCATCACTTGACTCAATTGTCAACAATGTTTTCTACCTCTTACTAGATATAGTGGTCATCTATTTGACTCTTTTTGTCTTTATTGACACTGCTTCAACTAATCTCTCTGATTTTCTATTTTGTTCATTGGGCTGAACATCAGACACTACTACATATGGAATGCTCTATCCCAAAGATGTCTCAGTAACATGTACTAACAAAGGTTGTATGTTCAATACACCTTGCTTCATTGTCTGTCTCATGACCTCAGATTCACTCTCTATTATTCTGGCCTCTGATACTATCTTCTTCATTATTGATTCAACCTTCTTGTGAGATTCCTTCTCCAAGGTTTCTTGATGAGCATGCTGAATGATTTCATCAAATGTGCCAAATCTTTACACTACTTTATCTTTCTTTGAATTCAACAACAATTCAATGTAACCAACTACAACATCATCTTTCAACTCATAGCTCAAAGGATCTAAAAATGTCTCCTAAGGTTCACTATAGCCTCCTTCTATCCAGACAATCATCCTCAAGACTATGCATCACAAAATTCTCTGTAGAAGCATAATTTTCATCTTTTGTTGTAGAATCAATCCTTACTATAATACTAATAACTCTAAATTCCTTCATAACTTATTTAGATGAGCTCAAAATCACAAGCAAGATTAGGTACCATCGAAACTTAATTGGATACACCTTTTTTCTAACTTCACTACCTTTAATTTTGTCTTTGACTAAAATTCTCAAATACTAATGTTGTGAACAAGATTAATTCAACTTAATTGAATCAAAAAATGACTTCAATCTTCCTGTGTTGCCATCATCTAACTTTTCATTTGAGATATATGTTCCTTTCATGAATGCTTCATTAAGTTCTTCTCGAAGTTCACTCACAATGATTCTTTTTTCTTCACTGTTAGTTCCAGAGTTCCTTTCATGGTTCCTTATATCATTTCTTCTATTCCCAAAGTTTCTTCCATTGTTCCTTTTGCCTCTAAAGTTTCTATCCATTCAGTAATACTTTGTTGTGTGTCCGAAGTTGTTGCATAACTAACATATAGCAGCTCTACTTCTAGAATTCTGTTGATCATTAGGTACATGACAATTTTGAGTAATGTGTCCTAATTTGTTACACTTATAACGCATGATTTTTCTTCTATCTTCATAAGATCTTCCTTGTCTCAATGTTCTTTCATTAGATCTTCTTCTATCTATAGGGTTAGTATTTCTAGAAATTCTACTATTTCTTCTATCATTATCATACTTATGTTTCCTACAATTAATTGTATTATGACTCATACCATGATAATTATGACAATAAAAGTCCTTAACATGATTAAATGACTTATTCGTACAATCTATTTTCATATGACCTATTTCATTACATAAAAAACATTTACCTCTAAATTGGAACCTAGTTTGCATGGGAGTCTACATTTGCTTTGGTTCATCCAAGATTTCAACTTCCTTATTTTGCTCAACTTCTTTAGGTTTCTCAGAAGATTGATTGGATTCAATCTTATTGTTAGATTTTTCTTTTTCTTTCAAATCTAATCTAATCTTAGGTTTCTTTGCAAACATGTTAATTAGATAACCAAGACTAGTTTTATCATAAGTAGGTCTCCGTATAGACATTGAATCATCAAGATTTTCTCTACTATAATAAAGCTTCTCAAGCTACTATTTGCATTGTGTCAATTAACCTTTTACAATAGTATTGTACTTATGGAGTTCTTCATGATCTTCTTTAAATGTTTCAAACTTAGATGTTTTCTTTTCCAGACTTGCTCTCAGATCTGCATTTTTGGTCTTCAAATTAGATTCAACTTTGCTAGGATCATTTCTCAAAGTAAACTTTAGATTTGTAATCTTCAACTCATGCTTGAAGATCTTGTACTTTGTCTTCAACTTTGAATAGTCATCATTGATAGTTCTAGATTTCTTAGATTCATGCTTTGATTTCAAGTGATCAATCATTTCTTTCAATTGACCAATGTATAATTTGGAGTCTTCATATTTGTCTTTCATCTTATGTCTTTCTTCAGTAAGGATATCAATTTTTTCAAGAGCTTCTTCAATGTTCTTATTCAACTGTTCCATATCTATAGGGATCTTACTTAAGCTATTAAGCCTCTTCAAAGTAACTGTGCTTTGATACCAATTGTTAGAAATAGGGATTGTTGGGGGGGGGAGGTGAATCAGTAATCTACAAACTTTAGTCAAGAACTGGATATTATTACTTACTTTAAACCATGCATAACAAATAAATAAAGTAAAGTTGAATAGTAATAGTAAGAATGCACATAGATAACTCATAACACCATATTTTGTTAAATAGGGAAACCCTGGCCAAGGGAAAACCTTGATGGGGATGATACCCACTAGATAATATATTGATTTTAAGTTCCTTGTTAGAGGATGGACCCTATTAGGAGTCCTTGTTAGGAGACTTTGAATCCCTATTAGGAGATTCCAACTCTATTAGGAGTTGTAGTATAATGTATGCAAGAAGAGCCCACTACCCAAACATGCAATTTCAACTAGAAGAAGAGCCCACTAATCAAACAAGTAATTTAGTGTTATTTCCCTCCTTGAAAAATATTTAATCTTTAGATCAATCTTGAATCACCAAATATCTCATATAAAACTTTTCATATATCGCTTCAACAAAAGTTCACTCTTTTTGCAATCTTACAAGATAGCACTTCGCTTACACAACTTGAACACCTCTTATCACAAGAAGTCCTTTGCATAAATACCATACCTCTACATAAAATAATAGTGGGCTAGCTAAGACCACAATTAACTTTTCCAAGCTAGATTAAACATCTAGGATGTCAGCCCTAATTGGACAAGTAATTATTTTGTGTAAAAAACAATTCTTTCCTTTAATTTTGTTGTCCTACTTCATCAAAACATGATTATCTCTGTTCCATACAGTCTATACAAACTTTTGAGGTTATACACATCGAAACCAACATGTATAAAATCTCCATATAACTTCACTTTTCATAATATGATGTTTGCAACATGTTATGAACAAAACAATACACTTTTGTAAACCAAATTATATACTTAGACAATTTTTTGATTACCAAACACTGAGTATCTTTATTTTTGAGGTTTCCCATCAACATGTACATCATGTGTTGCCATTAATGACAATAATTACATATCACTATTAGCCAATTATGAATAGGAGTTCCAAGAGAATAATGTAAACATGAACTATGACAAAACAACATAAAATGTGAAAGATAATAGGTTTCCACAATCCATTAGAACGTTTGTTGTATTTTTTGGGTAGATTGTGTTCCCTTTTTTCTTGCATCAAAATTTTGGATCAAACTTTGTGATCCATCATCAAGATGATAGAACTAAAGAAGAAAAATGGTAGATCAAAGAGTGTGATCCTTAATGTTGATGCAAATAAAAGGAACACAATTTTCCTAGAAAACATAGATCAAACAACATAAAATCTTGACAAACAGTTTAAGATGGTTTGAATTAAACTATATTAGATAAATTTTTTTGAAATATCATCGCCATCATCAAATTCATTAGTTTTTTGTAGTCTCTTTGAACCAGTCTAAACTCAATGAACCCCTATGAACTAGTATGAACCATTTTGAACCATGTTCAAGTAGGTTCACAATGGCTCACCAAGATTCAACATTTATGCATCACTAGTTTGACTGGTCATTCACATCAATTGTATAAAATTCATAATTTCAAGGATTAAAAATGTGAGAAGAGAATGAACCTTGATGAACCTCATTTTTCAAAGGTTCATAGAGTTTCATCTAGTACAAGATGGTTCATGATTTCAAAATAGGAAATTTAAGTGAAAATTGTACCAAGGCATTGGCTTTCCCAAGGAATAATTTGTATACCTCAAAATAATTAAACATTGGTAATTTGGTGCAAAAAATGTAATCATTGATGGGTAAAGTTACATTATGACATGATAGATATTAAATGTCATGCAGTGAAATTTTTACTATTGGAAATGTTCAAGACTATGCTAGGTTACTAAGAGTGGAGGGGTGAATTAGCAACCAAAAAAAACTTTATCAACTATAGATCTTAATTGTATTAAACCAATTACCATTTAGTTCATCACATCTGATCTAATTGCATGCATGACAAATTAGAAACATAAAATATTCATAACACTTGAACACAATGATTTGGTGACCCAGAAACCTTCCAAATAGAAAGTAAAACTGGGGTGGGGATGATACCCACAAAACTTCAATACTGTAGCATAAAGTTGGCTTGTTAAGGCTTACATTGATCACTTCTAATGATCTACCCTATTATAGGTAATTAGGACTGCTAGGCCCACCTTTTTAGAGGTTTTACAAATACACAATGAATTATGCACTCTATTAAGAGATTTAAGAAAGACTGTTAAGTCTACCTTGTGAAAGGATTTTGACTGGTTCACCTATTAGGATGGAATAGTAGATCTCTAACTTACAACTAGATTATTGATAGAGATTCTTTGATTGTACTGATCACCTTTCTATGATGAATACATCTTTGTTGCTCCTCTTTTGATATGATCTTCACAATTTACTCTTTATGTTACTACTTAGCTTTAACTATTCACATTCACATTCTTATATGTTCATTATCTTACATATGGATGTGATACAATACATTATATATATATATATATACTAATCCAAATTACATAGTTACAAAGTCAGCCATCATACAGGTTAACACATATATCACAAAGTTGGCCCAAATGAAGACACCCAGGTTCTAAAGATTGACTTGGTGAAGTTCTAATACTCGGCACTCACTGTCATTATTCGACATCATCATGCACTCAATAGACATAAAATCTTGGTCCATATTGATCACTTCAAAGTAGTCTTGAACTTGGTCTACACTAATGACTCGGTAGATACTATGTAACTTGGCATAAACTAAATCACTTAGTAAACACATAAGCTCGATTTACACTAGCTTCACATTACATGAACTATGAACTCGATAGAAACTACAATGCTCAATAACCACTGAAATGCTTGAGTTGAACTACTGGGCTTCACACTAATTGAATAGATTTGGTAACCACTAAAATGCTTGATAGTTATTGGAATTAGTCTAGAAAACTCAGTAGCAACTGTAGAGCTTAGTGGCTACTGAATTACATGGAAAAAAATGTAGGCTATTCAATGAGCTCAGTAGCCAAAAAAAAATCTTAATAAGTGTGTGTCACTAATAACAAACTTGACTGATATGTCAACAATATCCCCCTTTTGCATTACTGACAAAAAAACTTATCAGCCAAAATCTTATATACATCACCATGTGATACTAGCTCAGTAGAATATACTATTTTGAGATTTTTCAAAATTTATCTTTGTAAGGTATACTATCATCTATTATATACATTCTCCTCATAGCATTTTTCTCCCCCATACTATGTGTCTCTCCATATATAGCATACCATGTGTCTCAATAATAATCTCCCCCTTTTTGACAATAATGCCAAAGATTTATCTAGAACTTAACTACATGGAGACACCAAAATGAGATAAAAAATTGGGAAGTACCTTAAGAATAAGAACCAAGGTTTTATCCCAATTTTATTGCAAAATATTGCATGAATGTAGAGTAATTTTTACTTCTATAGAGAGTTCTATCATGTGATCTGTAATAGAGAAGTTGTTGTCATGGATCAAGGTTTTTGAGCAAACAATATGTTTCTATATTGTATCCATGATAGGAAGGATCATATTTTGAATATCAATTAATGTTGACTAAATCCTTGCTTCTTCTCTTAACAACTCTGCCTACATGTTTGACAAAAATTTGATCTTCATGTGATGCGCAGAGCTTGAACTATGGTCAAGTTGCAACTGTTGAGCATTGGCTTTCAGATCCTCATCAATTTTTGATAGTTTGCCCTTTATTTCCTTTGTAAAATCAAAAAAATCACACAACTTCACAAAAAGTGATGTCACATTGGTGCAGGAGGTCTCAAGATTGATCAAAATTGATGAAAGCTCAACTTGATGAATAGCAATTTGTTGAACAATGTGCTCCAACACTTTACTATAAAATTTCTTTTCAACTTTCTCAATTAGCTTGTCTTGTCCACTAGTGTCCTCATTGAACTTTTGAACTGTTTCTACTAATTGAAAAAAAATAGGTTGAGAAGTATCAACCTCAATTCCTATAGCCTCAAAAAAAATATTTTTAGCATCATCTATAATCTTATACTCTCTATCTCTTTCTTCTCTTAATTTTTGTTGCTTTGCCTTTTTCTGAAGAATTTCACCAAACTCATGCATTTGATCTACAAAAAGATTATGAATATCTCATTTGGGGATTTTTATTTTATATATCCTTGACAGTTTACTTGGTATTTTCCCATCTTATCCTGATTTTATCTAATAAGACACTGGGAATCTGTAATGCCAGTTGATTAGGAGAGTACTTCCATTGGCCCATTTTATCCATGACTAGGTCTTAAATATATTTCTACTTAGCTTCTATTCTAGTCTCATATTTGAGAGCTTTGAAGTTGGTTACACCAGCTCCTTCTCTCAATTCCTTCAATTTTTCCTCATATGTGGGTGGAGGTTGACTAAATATGATATCACCACCTTCTTTATCTACCTTCTTCCTTGTCCTTCTAGTGAAAACTTTAGTGGATGGCTTAGGTTGCTTGGTGATGATCATCTTGCCTTTCTTCTTTATAGGTTCTTCTTCCTTTTTCATATTCCTTTTCATCCTATGCTTCTTCTACATCTTCTCCTTTGCCTTCAGTTAACATGAGAGGTGTGCTAGATTTTAGTTTAGCTATCCTCCTCTTTCCTTTGTTAACTACTTGAGGGAGCTTTATTTCTAGTTCTATCCTTACCTTGGCTTCATCATAGGTTCCAAAGTATGGTGCCTTTGGATCAACAGGTTTGTTAACTAGAGCTTCAATAATATCCTTTGCTTCATCAATATTCACCTCATAAGAAAGAGGTTTTACCCACACAATATTGGGCTTCACTGCCTAGATGTAAACTCTATCACTATCTACCATAAAGCACACATCATCTTTGTAATCCTTAACTAACTTCTTAGGTATCTTGAACCTATTGTTCATTTTCTCTTTGAACACATCAAAGTAGTTTTCCATAATGCTAACATAGTTCTCTCCCATTTTTGCAATGTATTCATTTATTTGGTATAATATAGGTACATCTTTTCTATATACTACCATGCCTTTGGAAGGGAAGAACTTTTTAATATAAAAGAACAAACAAGTCAAAAGTGAATAAAATTTACAAGGGTTACTTTCCATGTTCTTGTTGAATTGCTTCAACAATAGATCTGCCAAGTCATAAGATAAATTATTTTTCACCACTTTATAAGCTAAATCCACAGCTTTAAACAATACATTGTTAAGATGGCTCAAACTATATATCTTATGTGCTCTAACATGAATCCCAAATTTTAGCTCTACATCTCTCACATTGCTAATTTTCATGTCTTTGCCATCCCACTTGGCTAGGGTTTTCTTTTCCAATTCAGCTCGACCTAGGGTTTTGGTTTTTTTGGCTTTGGTGAGATGTAATATCCCATCTAGATATTTTACCAAAAACCCATGACAACAAATGTAGATTTAAATTTGAATGGAAAACCAATATTCAGTATAAATTCTAGAACTTAAATCCAATTATAACTAGCAAATTTACTTATGAGAAAACCTAGAAAAGCTTTTTTATTCCTCTAATAATTAGGAAGTACATATTTAAACTAGAAATGAATATAAACTATAAGAAGGCTAGATTTGTGTCCAACCTTCAAATGCTTCTTCAAGGGTTTACATTATAGAAGAAGTAACCAGTAACTGTTTCTAGCTCCTAGATTAATATAATATTATAATCTTCATATATCATCCCATGTGGAGTTTGTTGTACCTTTATCACTTTTCCCAATGTGATGCATGCTCTTTTAAGAAATGTGGGATAAAGAACCTTTCTTGTCCTTTAGCCACTTAAGTGAACATAGTAACTTTTTAAAATAAAGTGACAAGCTAAATGACTTTAATAGCAACTTAGTCAAGAAACCATATGATCATCATGCACTAAAATAGCTGACCAAATGAACTCAGATAATCACATGCAATAGCTCATTGGAAAGCTCTCGACGAGATACACTAAGGTACCAAAAATACTATGCTATGTTTACTTAGTAAAAATAGTAAGTATCCAGACAACTTGCCAAAAATGCTCCGATGGGTCTGAAACTTGAAATGCCTAGGCCAAACCTTCAACTAAACCCTATAAAGAACCTTTTTACCCCTAAAACCTAGGCAAAGTAAGCTAGCACATAGAATTATAATGTCCCAAAAAAATGGGATATTACAAAGCTTCCCTTCTCAAAGATTGCATGCCGTCAAGCAATCCGCTCATACCTGCAGAAACCAAATGTTGAGATCCTATACTTGCCTTGAGAAGGTGATTCTACTCCTCAATCGATGCAACTTGGCATGCATCATCTCAAATCCCAAATGGAAAAATAGTACAAGAGGAATCGATGTGCCAAATAACTGAATGCTAGGATGCCAAGGCTCACCAACTGCCATCTATTGATGCCCTATGTACCAATACCCTCAATCAGAATGAATGTCTCACTCCATGAGTAAACCTTCAAGTCTCTATTGTCAAGTAAATGTGGGATCTTGACAATATGGCAATATCCACCACAAGATGATAACATCCAAACTCTCCTCCTAGCTCCTCGATGAAAGGTAATACATAAGGGTGCTCCCCCTAGATCCCAAGTGAGAACTCGTGTACTGTCTGAGATACCTCTGACCAACTCCTGTAATATCTACACCACTGTACCACTATACCACCTCTACAATATCTGTACCAATGATAATGATAGATCCAACCAATCTAACTCAATCACTATTTCACCTAGGTGAGAATGAAGTAATCCTGATCTCTGGACCTCTGATATGTCAAAAGGTTGAAACACACAAATCATAATCCTATGACTATTTAACAACATAGCATAAACCACTAGATGTAAGATACTATTAGCACCTAGATCCCTGATCACCCAATCAACATGATCTTGGGTAAAGGAAAGAGTGGTTGGTGAATCACCAACATCATGAATGCTAACACTATCTCTAGTATACTACTGAGTAAAAAATGTAGACACCTCATGTGGTATGTAGGGTAATGTTTTCTCTCCCCATTCATCTAAAAATTACTCATTAACCTCTGAAGGCCAAATAGAATCAATGAATATACTACCATCATACACAGGCAAACCATTGATAGCTAGAATATACCAATAAGTAAAATCACCAGTCAACAAGTAGCCCACAATCAACTCATAAGAGTTAGGTGATAAAACTCTGGGGAAGCTGAAAAATCCCTCAGAGCATGCTAAGGATAAATCTAAACTTCCTAATCCACCATAAGTACCCTTGCTTATGTCAAGGTCTTCGTGAAAAGAAGGTTCACCATTACTTGAAATTTTTGAATTATCTTCACTTGTGGTATCACTAACCATGTGCTCATGTGATGATGTACAACTATTGTCATAAAAATTAGAATTTTCAAGACTCATCAACTTTTTGATCCATAAAAAATTTCTCACCATAGGAAGTCTCAAATGGGGAGCACATGATTGAATCACATTGTTTTCCTTCACATCTGCCCACTTCATGAATTCTTTCAATGATCTGAGTGATTTCTTGTGCCCTTGAACCCGAGTTATCTTCTTCATAAGTGGCTGCCCTACTCATTTGATTTTCAGCATAGTGGATGGAATAATGTGTTAAGCTCAATTGAAGGCATAACTCATCTACCTCACTCCTTGTCTCTTCCAAATTTTATTGCTAGATCTCTACCCGTTAATAGTTGCAAATACTCATATTTTATCATTTTCAAAGTTTCAAAAATAGTATGTAAGAGAGGACTTGTGACACCACATACACTACCATGGCTCTCTTCTATCACAACCTTCTACATGAGATCCTCAACCAATTTGGAAGAATCATCCATTCTTGTCAACACTTGGACAATCTTGTCCTTTTTGACCAAAAGCATATCCACTAAGTCAAGGAGCGATAATGATTTTTGACCATCTCATTCAAACACAAGTGGGTTGTTCTCCATAGAATTTTCTAATTTTTCATCATTTAGGAGAACAAAAATTTCAGATATATTCTCTAACTCAATGTGTGCTAGATCATATATCTTGCCAATATCACGGCCCATTTTCTTCTCCTCAATTTTTGAAATAATTTCTAGCCTGGTATCATCATAAAATTCATCCAAGTTAATTTTCATGTCACCAAATAAGATGTTGGAGTTGCCAACATTAGCAGTTTGGTCAACTCTACTACCTGGGCCATCAATGTGCTCATCAAAAGGACTAGTGTAAACAACTCCAAGAGATACTTATGTCTTCCAATTACCTACTAGTATATTGGTGCCATTATTATTGTTTTGTGTATTATCATGCAAAGATCGCTCTTCTTTTTTAGTACTAATATCAAGTTGATTAATGCCTTCCTCATGAAAATTCATGTAACTATCCTCTATAAGGAAATCTCGAGCCAGTTCAAAGTATTTGTTTCTTATCATATCTAGCTTGTCTTGCAACTCTAGCTAAAAGTCAACATAGTCCATGAAAGGTAATTCTTTCTGAATTTGTGGAGGGAATTTTTTGTATTCATCATATACGTGCATTATTTTAGTCCATTGCTACTTTGACTTAACAATGTCTTTCTTGACCTTTTTATAGCCATATATTTTCCCCATTTGTAATTTTTCTCAATTACTAGGCATTCCAACAATGCAAACTTGAAACTTTTTCCCTTGGAAATCCAACATAGAAACAACAACAACTGAGAAGCCCCAACACTGTCCAAGTCTAACTAGCAAGGTACTACATCACCATCCATTGTGTCATGCCTTGATTCAATACCTGATGCTATCTTCAACTTCCAGCTAGTTCCCCAAATTGGGTAGCAAAAGTAATTAACCCAGTTTCCTACTTTTTTTAGACCTGAATGAATGCCTTACTAATGTCTTTTCCTCTATATTTAATTTAGATTTCCATGTATATCTGAGTATCCAAGACTATCAAATAGACTACAGTTCAAATCTATCAATGTGCAAGCTAGAAGATTTGAGTCTTTCACACAACTCTCTTTCTTTTTTAAATAAATTTTCAAAGCTTCATGCCATGAACTTAAATATTAACTCTCCCTTCAAAGGCTAGAATATACCTAGAGAAAATATGGAACAAGACAATAGATTGCTACTCTAAAATTCCATTCTCAAACCAATGAATGACATTGTGTGTTGATTTTAAGAGTTAAGGTAAATAGAACTCATGTCAAATATTCATATTGTCACTCAATCACTGGCTATGAAATTCAACTTAATATTTCCAAAAATCCATGATATCACACAACATTTTAAGACTCCCACTTCTGCCACCAACTCTGTAAATGTTCTTCCTTTTGATTGTGATTATGATATTTTAGCTTTAAAAATGGATCCCACATTTATAAATATTCGTATAGCCTTCCAGTGGAAAATTTTCCACACTAGCCTCCCCTGTCTCTAATGAGGATGAGAATATGATCTGATATTTCCCTATCCAATAAAAACTAGTGCCAAATAAGAATGCTCAAATTTATCACCAAACTATACAAGCAAGAAGCCCAATAACCCTAATGTCCATGAAAGGAAAACAAAGGTCGTCTTTGGATAGAATATCCAAAGCCTATGGGCAACACCAAAGCTAGAACATATAAACCAGTTCACATAATCCCACCTTTAGTGAACAACCATAAGTATTGATACCACTGTAATATTTTGAGAAATTTCCTACAGTAGTTTACTAATAACTATTGTACTATTCTGCCCTTAAATTTTGACAAATGCTGATAATTTTTTATATATATTTGAGGTAATAATTTTGTCAAACAGTTCATAGACTCCTATAGTAACCTTGGAATTGCTATACTGTTCACTTAATTGTTAGTCCGAACAAACTATGGAATAATGCAATAATTCATTACATCCAATAGTTGTATAGTAATCACTGACCACTCCTACCAGCATGGTAAAATATGGAATTGAAATATTGTTAATATTTATGTACTAAAATTTGGGTCTAAAATATATACTCAATATGTAATACTAGTATGAAAGCCAGCCTATGATTTTCATGGAAATTACAACTTAAATCCAAAATCAGTGATTACAAATATTATTATACTGATTGGTGCTCTAGTAAGGACAATATTTTAGAGCTAATAATCAACCAAATAGAACTAAGAGGGAATTATTTATAGTACTAGCATAATAGTGAAGACCATTTGGTATTGACTATAGGTCAAATTGGGCCTTTGATGCATACACCAGGTTCACCTTTCTCTTTATTTGACACAGTTACTATGTGAGTGCTCAATATGTAACCTATTGTACGTAATGGTATTCCTTGTTTGAAGACTCCTCCTGTGGTAGATGCTATAGCACACTGGAGTGCACATGTTGACCAAGGTTCCTCCTTGATTGCTGTGTGGAAATGCCTTGCTAGAGCCATTGATAAGAATGCATAATAACAATGTCGCCCAGTAATAGCAACACCAAACTACACTTTCATTCCAACTCATCTAATATCACAAATTGCAACTCTAAGAAAGATGAATCACATTTTAACTTGTCTAAACCAAGAAACATGGGAGTTCTTTATCCAAACTTTGAATACTTCTTGCCTATTATGCATGGTTATTGGGAGGTTCCGAGCTAACATATTCACATGTATTAAAGCTATGACTCAAGGTAGTCTAACTTTGACTTGGCCCTTTTTTTTAATAATATCCCCTTCCAAAGCAATAAATAATGGAGCTTGACTCAGCCAATAGATTTAAATATAATGCACTTCCAACTAGAACTATCTTAGCCATATGACATGAACTGGATGCTTGTTCAATCTGCCAAGCTACTCTGCAAGTAATCACTTGTATATCACTATTGCCTCCAAATATAAAATAAACAACTAAAATTACTTATTTTCACACCATTGCTGACTTTTGCCTACACCAACGCAACTGAAATATGGAGGAAGATGGGGGGTATGTCCAACTCCCTTAGAGTTTTTCCAAACTTCAGGGTTTTCATCCTCAATGTCACAGACTAGTCACATTAAAGCAACCAAAAATCAGAAGATTTTTAATTCATAAATTCTTGTGTGTTGTGTGATTCCATAGGATGGCAGGATTCTTGGCTCCGATACCACTGTAATATCCCTCTCTGGATATTTTACCAAAAACCCATGATAACAAATGTAGATTTAAATCTGAACGAAAAACCAATATTCAATATAAATTCTAGAACTTAAATCCAATTATAACTAGTAAATGTGCTTATGAGAAAACCTAGAAAAGATTGTTTATTCCTCCAATAATTAGGAAGTAGATATTTAAACCAAAAATGAATACAAACTATAAGAAGGCTAGGTTTGCGTCCAACCTTCAAATGCTTCTTCAAGGGTTTGCATTCTAGAAGTAACTAGCAACTATTTCTAGCTCCCAGATTATATTTACTTTGAATATTATAATCTTCATATATCATCCCATGTGGAGTCTATTGTACCTTTATCACTTTTCCCAATGTGATGCATGCTCTTTTAAGAAATGTGGGATAAAGCACCTTTTTTTTCCTTTAGTCATTTAAGTGAACATAGTAACTTTTAAAAATAAAGTGAGAAGCTAAATGAGTTTAATAGTCGCTTAGTTAGGAAACCACATGATCATTAGGCATTAAAATAGTTGACCAAATGAACTCAGATAATCATATGCAATAGCTCATTGGAAAGCTCTTGACGAAATGCTTCCAAACCAACACTGAGGTACCAAAAATACTCTACTCTATTTACTTACTAAAAATAGTAAGTATCCAAACAACCTACCAAAACTACTCTGCTGGGTTTGAAACTAGAAATGCCTAGGCCAAACCTTGAACTAAACCTTGTAAAGAACCTTTCTTCCCCTAAAACCTAGGCAAAGTGAGCCAGGACATAGAATTATAATGTCCCAAAAAAAGGGGACATTACATGAGCATGGGGAGGCCAATGATGTATGAATCATTTTCTTTGTAATCACAACTAGTTGCTCAAGCCATAGTTGACCATTATGCACCTGACTTAGAATGTATCTAATCCATTTAATTTGAAAACCTCGGGGCATGTGTGGAATATGTGTTAAACCTTTGTCTTCCAAATGCTTATGCTCAGGTTTAAGAATTTCATTAACACACAATTCACCTAGGGCGTCGTCCATTTCTAGGGTACCAATTTCTTGAATAGAACACTTGAAATAAGTACAAATATCATTAATAAGGAGTACCTTTGGAGGGATTTGTGATTGAGCTTCCCTTGAGTCAAGGTTTTCTGTAATCGCAGGCACAATTTTGAAATCCAGTACTTTCCACTCGACTCCTCGAACGAACATCTCAAACCCTCTCTTCACTTTGTTGTTGCTTAATGCCATTTTACTCGATAAACTATGAGAACCTTGACAACTTGCTACAAATTTTATTAAAGTCACTTGATTGCACTATAAATCACTTCTTCACAATAGCACTTAGATTTCATAGCGAGAAATGAATTCAATTTCATGTTTTTTGTTGAAGCTTCACCATTAATTCTTGGTATGAGATAGTTGAGTTGACATCGTGCTTGATAGGCTATCATCTAGTATTCTATTGATTACTCAGTGAAGGATTCATGAATTGGTAACCATTTGTGTCTTGTTACTCCTGACCTTGCTTAGTAGAGTCCATGACCCAACCTTACTAGGTAGTGAAGATAACTCAGTGATAACTGATATTGATCTTCCTCAATGATCCTTTTGTATCTTGAATACTGATTTGGATCTTTGTCACCTTTCAATTGGAACTATTTGAATGTGATCTTGATAATGTAGTTCCAATTCTCCTTTGGAAACCTAGTTGAAAATGGTGGAGTCACCGACTTCTTCAGTGACATGACCATCATTACTTGAACTAGCATCCTTGGTAGATTTAGGAATCCATTGCTACCTCATTTTCTTTTGAATGTTATCAGCTTTTGCCTTCATTTCATCTTCAATTTTACCTGTATTCATGCATTTTTTGGCTAGATGACCATGTTTGGTACAAGTGAAACATCTTATGGTCCAGTATCTCTTCTTCTAATGTGATTTTTAACACAATTCATGCTAATGTGTCCAAATTCTCCATAGTAATGACATCTACACTAAGTGTTGTAGTCCCAACTAAATATTTCTTTCACAATTTGCTCTACTAGATTGAATGACTTAGTTCTACATTCTAATGCCTTGTGACCTTGTTTCTTGCATTTGTGACACTTGCCCTCAAATTTTGGTTTCTCTATGCATTCATTAGCGATGTGACCAGGTTAACTAAAATTGTAGCATTTTCCATTAAATTTTGGTTTACCATTACTCCAACATTTGTTTGATGTATGACCTAACTTTCCATAGTGATTGCAAGTAGGTTTTTTATTCTTTTGAGCACTTGTTCGAAGGATTCACCTTCTTCTTTGTATCTAATTCCTACTTTACCCTTTTGTCTATAGAGATTCTACTCATTTAGTTGATTTGATTGATTCATTTCTGCTTGGGATCTCATTATCATTTCATTGAGTTGCTTTTTAAAATTTAGATCATTCCTCAATCTTTCACTGATTTTCTTTTCAGATCTCAACTCATTTCTTATTCTTTCATTGATTTTTCCTTTAGAATTTAGATCATTCCTTATCCTTTCATTTTTAGATCTTAAGATCATGGTTTCTTCATTTACATTGGAGAGTTGATCCATAAGATCTAAATTTTGAAGGGATTGATTCTAGATCTCATTGGTCCTTCCATCCATTTATTATGTTATTTTGTTCCTCTATTCCAAGATTTCACAGAACCTTACTGACTAAATTTCTTGTTCTCTTTTTGGTTTGCTTACTTCTTCTTTCAAGGAACCATTATTTTCTAAGAGTTCTTTGATTGCATCATTTACTTCATCTAAACTGCTTGAAGGGAAGAAGTCTTCGATTCTCTCTTCAATGTAGAGACGGTCATTCATTTGATTTGCAAGTTCCTTCCTTCTTTTTAGGGATTGGGAAAGTTGCTCCTTAGCTTTTTTGAGTTGTGCAATGGCTATTTCTAGATTCAACTTTTCATTGTCAATTGCCTTATCAAGTCTGAATATCTTCATATCCTTTATCTTTTGCTCAAGCTGTTAAACTTTCTCCTGAGAACCATAAGGCTTTGATACTAATTGTTGGAAATATTCAAGACTATGCTAGGTTACTAAGAGGGGAGGGGTGAATTAGTAACCAAAAAAACCTTTATCAATTACAAACCTTAATTGTAGTAATCCAATTACCATTTAGTTCATCATATCTGATCTAATTGCATGCATGACAAACTAGAAACATAAAACATTCCTAACACTTGAACACAATGATTTGGTGACCTAGAAACCTTCCAAATAGAAAGTAAAACTAGGGTGGGGATGATACCTACAAAACTTCAATATTGCAACATAAAGTTAGCCTGTTAAGGCTTACATTGATCACTTTGGATAATATACCTTGTTAGGAGCAATTAGGACTGCTAGGTCCACCTTGTTAGAGGTTTTGCAGACACACAATAAAGTAAGCACTCTATTAAGAGATTCAAGAACGACTGTTAAGTCTACCTTGTGAAAGGATTTTGACCAGTTCACCTATTAGGATGAAATAGTAGATCTCTGACTTACAACTAGATTAATGATAGAGATTCTTTGATTGTATTGATCACCTTTCTGCGATGAATATGTGTCTACTACTCCTCTTTTGATATGGCCTTCACAATTTACTCTTTATTTGTTGCTTAGCTTCAACTATTCACATTCACATTCTTATATGCTCATTATCTTATATATGGATGTGATACAATACATTACATATATATACCAATCTAAATTACATAGTTACAAATTTGGCCATCATATAGGTTAACACATATACCACAAAGTTGGCCCAAATGAAGACACTCAAGTTTTGAAGACTAACTTGGTGAAGTTCTGATACTCAGCACCCACTGTCATTACTTGACATTGTCATGCACTTGATAGATGTAGGAGCGCATTCCATATTGATCACTTCAAAGTAGTCTTGAACTTAGTCTGCACTGGTGACTTGGTAGATACTGTGTAACTTGGCATAAACTAAATCACTTGGTGAACACATAAGCTTATTTTACACTAGCTTCACATTACATGAACTACGAACTCGATAGAAACTACAATGCTCAATAACCACTAAAATGCTCAAGTTGAACTACTAGACTGAATCTACTTGGTTTGAACTACTAGGCTTCACACTAACAAAATAAACTTGGTAACTGTAGACACCTAAAAACCTTTAGAAAATAAAGTATTTTTATTTTCTGAAAAAGTCCCGATGACATCATCATTAATTAATTAATTAATTAATTTTTATGCCATTAAATCCCTTTATCTTAATTAAAAATATTTAATTAAGGAATCCCTCCCTAAAATGTTTAAATCTTATTTAAACATTATTTCCTTATTTATTAATTATTTAATTAATAAATTGACCAAAAATCCTAAAATAAATAAAAAATTTATTTTTTGCCCAAAACTTGGCCAATTTCCTTATGACCAATAACCTCTTCCAAAATCTTCTAATCCTTCTTTAATTTCGATTAAAGGCTAATCCCATCATTTCCTACCCCTAATCCCAACTCAAAATATTTAATTAAGATTAAATATTAATCCTCATGTTTATTAAAAAAGTTTTAATAAATATCTCCTCAACCCAAACCCTTGAAATAAATAAAACTTTATTTATTTCTTAAAAATCTAATTTATCCTCATCCTAAGAAGTTCTAGACTCTTCTAGAAAGTCTTCATCCTCATCCTAGGAAATTCTAGACTATTCTAGAAAGTCTTTATCCTCATCCAAAGTCTAGACTCTTCTAGAAGATGTCTTTAAACCTAATCCTAATCCCCTCCTAACCTTGTCACATTCCCTAAACATGGGTTAAAACTTACTAACCCAAGCCAAAGTTAACAAATATCTCCTCCTTCACCCATCCTCATTAATTGCAATCCACTTGCCATCCACTTGCCTATCCTTAAGCTAATCCTAAACCATCCTAATCCATCCTCTAATCATTTGCACAAGCCTAAGCAAGCTTAAAACCTTCCTAATCAAGTCCAAGTCGAAATTGCTCTCATCACCCTCAAAATATCTCAACCATAAAACTTTATGAAGTCCACTAGGTCATAAATGACTCTTACAAGCCCTTTTATTGCTCTTACAAGTCATTATGAGGGTCTTTATGAAGATTTTATCCCTTGAGCCTCCTTTGTTGAATCATCCTTCCCCTTTCCTCCATCCTCTCACCATGTGACATGTGTCACTCCTTGATTGGCTATAAGGAAGCACAATCCATGTGCTCTCCTCTCATGCAATCTGAGCCCTCCATAAGCTTTTTCCCATCCTTGCATCTTAGCCCTCAAACCCTCAAGCCTCTTGCCTATAAATTGGATCCTTCCCCTTTGCAAAATAACACAATCCATGAAGTAAAGTTATAATGCTATTTTGAGAGCCAAATCCATACTAAAGCCATCTATCCACACCAAAAATCTATAATCATCCATTGAAGCCCTTTTTGAAGCATAAAGCTTGAGCATACATCCTATCCATTTAGATAAAGCCACTCAACAAGAGAGCTTCTCATTGAGAGAGCCCATTAATGGCTCATATTTTCAATTGAGAGCTCATCTTAGTCTATCTTGAAGTTTATGAATTTTGTTTAGTTTGTAGAAGCTTTATTTAAATTTGGTTTCTATTAGCATACTAACATTTTTTCATATACAGTAACAACTAAAATGCTCGATAAATATTGGAATTAGTCCAAAAAACTTAGTAGCAACTGTAGAGCTGAATTACATGGAAAACACTATAGACTATTCAATGAGCTTGGTAGCCATGAAAAATCTAAATAAATGTGTGTCACTAATAAAAAACTTGATTGATATGTCAACATTTACATTAGGGTCATTCAACACAAGATAAGAGTTATTGAAATTAATTTGAAGATTTCATCTATCATGAGTACTAGGAATGGTAAAGCTCAATTAATTAATTATAGTTTCTAATTTGAAACAAAGAGGCAAAAGTGAAGGTTGGTGTTGAAAATATTCAAGTAAGTTACTAATTTGGGGGGATCAGTACTACGCACTTTTCTTACTATTTAACCTTTTAATCATAAATTGATAAACTATAAATTACTTTCATTGATATCTATTGTATCATCAACTAGTTTAATGAAATGAAATATCTTATTACCTATTACTATAATATAAATTAATGAACTTTTAAAATTAACATCACAATCATAACACATAACTCATTACATTGGTCTCACATAAAACTATTGGGTAGAGGGAAAACCCATGTTGGGGATGATACTCACAACTCATCACTGTAGTAATAAGATGCCCAATTAAGAGATTACAAAAATATCATCTTCTAAATGACTTCACCCTATTAGGAGTGTTTGATACCCTATTAGAAGTATCTAAAATCATGTTATAGACTACTAATTTAAGATATATTATCCTACTTATGTAGTGTTCACCCTATTAGAGGATTGACAATAAGTTCACAAACAAAACTTATAAGTTTGGTTACTATCCAATTAAAGGATTTCACAATCTTCTTGTTAAACTATTAGGAATAAATCAATCAGAGTTTTGACCTATGATTAATTTCTCCTCAAATATTTTAAGATCCATCCAACTCTTTCTTCTCTCTTCAGTTATTTTTTTCTATAATCACTCCATAATTTTGTAACTTTGTTCTTCACTTCTTTTATTCAATGTTCTCTCTCATATCACTCATGTCATTTTGAGCTTCTTCTTCACATCTTTTATACTGTTCCTTTTCCTAAACCTAATTAGGGTTCTATGATGCTTCCTCTCAAATATTTGATAAACTATTTTGACATTTAGATGTCATCCTAAAATCTTGAACTATCATCCTTGATAACACTTTATTTTCATTCACTAAGTCTTTCTTTGAATTTAATAGTCAAATCACTTTAGATTTTTTTTTTTTTTAAATTCTATGATTCCTTGACTCATGTCCTTTTTCTATTCTTTTGTTTAGACTCAATGAATCTCTTGTTGTGATGATCGTTCCTCTGATTTTCAAAACTATTCCCTCGTTAACCTATTTGTCAAGTTCTTTGTTCATCAATAGTGCTCCTTTCTTCCAATATTGTTCCTTTTGTTCCAATTTGTGCATGTTATATCCTTTTTACAAATAGTTTTATAGTCTTCCAATAACACTTCTCCTTCTTTCCTTTTTTGATAGTGTCTTCTATTATCTGATATGATTTTACTATTTAGCTATTCATATATTGACCTAGCTTCTCAATAGTGATCTTTTACTCCTTTGTGATTTTCTAGCAATGACAATGATATTTAAGATATTCTTTAATAACTTGTAGAGGATTTTGTCAAGTAATAATTGGTTATGCTTGTACAATGGTTACAAATTCTTTCATCTTAAGAGGTGAGTTCTAGAAACTTCCTTATATTCATGCGAAAAATTGTTTCAGGGACATTTTAGAGAAATTTTGCCCCTATTTAAGATAAAATCATTATCATTATTAAGCCTTGATTTCACATGATTTACAATTCTACTAGTTTAGTTTGTGAAATCCCTACATTAGGAGACATGACCATTAAGAAGAATGACTTAGAAGAGTTTAAGGAAATTTTTGTAACACAAACATATGAGCCCTTTATGAAAGAAATTGTAGAAAGTGGTCTAGTTTAGGTTGTTGTATTTCCCCCTACTATTGTATGCCTAGAGCTCATCAGAGAATGTATTAGAAGATACGATATTAGAAGCCAATGTATCTCTAAAAATGATGGAATAATTATATTAGTACTTGATAGCAAAACCCTTACATCTATTTATGAGATACCCAAAAAAAAATCTTGCTTAGATTTTACTCCTTCCCTTTCCATTACAAGGTTCAATGACTGTGCAGACAAATGCATAAGTTTTATAGCCAAGAATTGGTTACTCAAGTTTTGGAAGGGTAGGTCTATATTTCCAAAACATTTCAAATGGAAACACATGAAATGTATGTGAGAGATGTCTTACTATTATTGCATAGAGTGAATGGAGCCTCTTAATCCTACCTCTGTACGAAATGGATCTACACTATGTGGATATCATTTCAGAGAAATCCCAATACTTTGACTAGGGAAAAGTGATAGATAAATACATATAGGATAAACTAAAAATGGAATGCATGGGAGATAAATAATTTTATATGGTATTCTTGTTGGAAACTACAATTGGAACAATTGTTATGTTTTGTTATGTTGTCATTGATGTCAAAAAAATTTGGTAAGATATTTTCTAATAGTGTAGAGTATTATATCAATTGATTAATGAAAAGGATTTGAAAAGAGAAGATATCAAGATGAACTACTAAATTTTTTGAGCAAAGAGGAGTAACTATGTTGGAATTATAATGGTCACTTGATCAGTTAATATTTGACAAGATAATGTGTTGTTTGATCATTGTATGAAATGTGGTAGAGATGATTAAAATACCAAGTCTATCTTGGAAAATAGAATTAGAACTATTGTTATGTTTTCATTAACACCAAACCTACTAGGAACACATTTACTAATAGTGTATAATGTCATATATGTCAATTATTGAAGATGATTTGAAAAGAGATATGACTAGATGAACTAGAGAAGTTGTTGAGTGAAAAGGAGAAAGCATGTTGGAATTACCATGGGCACTTAATTAGTTAGTCTTTGACAAGATGATGTATTGTTTACTTAGTGCATGAAGTATAGAAGTGTTGAGTTAAACACAAGAAAATATTAGTGAATAGTGGTTGGTCAATGAAGGAGTTGAAATAGAAGACTAAGGAGCTTAAGAGTTGGATGAGTCAAAAAGTATTAGCCAAGTGTTAGTTATGGTCAAGCAAGATGAAGAAGCAAAGTGTAGTAGCAACTAAGAATAGTGAAGAGCGAGAAAGCTAGTGGAATCTAAGTGAGATAGAACATTAGAGACTAGGCTACATAGTGATGACTAACTATCAGGAAAATTATAGTTTGTGAATGAATCGAGATAGAGATAGACAGTTGAATTTTCAAATTAGTCAAAATGTGTGGATGATAAGGATTGATGAATTGGCATATTAAATGCATGAATTGAATCTATTATATGATCAAAGGAAAGGATTTAAAGAGAATTTTCTAGAAGTATCAAGATAGGAATTGACATACAAAATAAATGTTGAATTTTACCCAACCCTAATATCTATGAAGATGTTTAAGTAGAAAAAGATCAAAGATACCTATTTGATGAACCATAAGAGATTATTTATAAGGTTGATTCATTGTTGATTGGTGATTATATAGAGAACATGTGAATAATAGAGTAGAAAAAGAAAAGTGAGAAGATTGGTGAAGTGTGATTGTTTGAAGGGTTACCGAGAAGATCAGTAAAGGAGATGAAAATGAAGTCCAATCAATGAACTAATAGATGAGTCGAATGGAGATCTAAATTTACAAAGTCAGTTGCATTTTATAGATCAAACCTCTTGTTACTTTCTAACCATTATGGTAGTCAAAATCCTTTAATCAAGGTTGACCTAAAATTTATTTTGTAAATCCTTTAATTAGAGTGACATTCTAATGGAATGATCCAAAGTCCTCTAACTAGGCCACTCCTAACAGGGTGATTAAATCCTTTAGCAAGGCCACACCTAATAGTGTATTTTGTAACCTTTAATAGGGTTGGATCTTAATTGAGCTCACTTTAGAAGAGTGAAAAGTGGTACCATGTTACTTGGTGGTTTTTTCCAAAATTGGGTTTCCATGTCAAATCCTTATGTCATATATATGTGAATGTTATATGTGTGATGGATGCTATTTAATATTGTTCTATTTACTATTGGTGCGAATATACTAAACAAATAGTTAAGTAAAAAATAAAATGTTAAGTTGTTGATGATATGCTATATGGACCGAGTGGTTTTATGAGATTGTTTAAGTTGTTTGAAGTTAGTGAAATCTAAATTGGTACATTTGGACCAGAGGATAACTAATTCACCAACCCCCCTGCTCTAAGTTATTCTAAATATTCTAACAATTGGTATTAAAGCTTTTGGTGCTTGCAAGGAAACTTTAAAGAACTTGAGCCAAAGATCAAGATATAAAAGAGAGAGGTGCCTAAGTTGAATAAGGAAAATTTCCCAGCATGATAATGACTGATGAAATTGAGTCTATCTAGTGTTGAAGATTTTGTAAAAAACTAACTACCAAATGAATACATTAAAGTTCCTAGACCCATGATTGTTGAACAAATGATAGAGAAATAGGAGGATAATCAAATGATGATAGATTTAACATCTTCCCTGAGTAATGTTGAATTTGATGATGTCAAGGAATATACTAATTCAAAGGGAATGTGAGATAAGTTGGCACAAATCCATGAAGGATACAAAAATTTGTTGAGAGCTAAAGCAAAAAGTTTGAGAGGAAAATTTGATGGCATGACAATGAAAGAAGTATAAATTGTTGCATAGTAATGTGGCCAAATCAAGGAGGTTGTAAATGTTTAGAGGAGTTGGAGGTATCATATCTAATGAGACTAATAAGTAAGGTGTTGATGACTTTACTTCCTATCTATACAATTAGAGCATCTACAATTCAAGACCTAAGATGTGCATCTAGTAACGATTTGTCCCTAGATAGTCTCATTGGTAGACTCACTACATTTGAGTTGTCATATTTTGATAATTATTTAGTTCCAAGTGTTCAATGTTCTTTTAAGTCTATACTAACCCTTGATAGATCTAAAATAAATAAAAAGAGAAAACATGTGGAAAATGATAGTGAATTAGATGATGATCTTGATGATCTAGAGGCATTATTGGAAAGAAGGCTACCTAGAGGAAAAGAAAAATACAAAGGTAAACTCCCTATTATCTATTTTATATGTAAAAAAGTTGGACATATTGCTACTAGATGTCACAAAAAATATGAGAAGGAATAAATGAAGGATAAAAAATACCAATGAAGAAGAGACAATAGAGACAACCGAGGTAACAAAGACTACAAAGGAAAAGGTAAGAAATCCTATTACATTGTTGAAGAAGATGGATCTAATAGTGATACTAATAAAAATAATGAAGAAGATTTTTATGGTGTAATGAAAGATGGATCTGATGAAGATAGGAAAACTAAATTGATGTCACATGTGAAGAAGAATGACATATGGATAATTGATAGTACAATTATTCACATCATATGATTGGTGATACAAGTAAGTTTGACAAGATATCTAACATTATAATGGAAGTAGTGTTAAGTTTGAAAATGATGCACCATGTTATGTGATAGGTAAAGATTCAATTATAGTGAATGATAAAATTACATGTATCAATGCATATTGGTTGATGGTTTACAATATAAATTGCTAAGTGTGGCATAGTTGATCAATTTAGGCTATCGAGTTGAATTTTTAAATAGGAAGGAAAAGATTTATGATGATATTGATGAACTAATTGGAAGTGGTGATCAAACAAGAGGTGACTTGTTCTATCTAGACCTATCTAAAGATACTTATTTATTTGCACAATTTTAACATGTTTGGTTATGGGATAAGAGGCTATGTCATCTTGAATTTCATAATTTGGTAAGCATTAGTAAGATGAAAAGAGTAAGAGGATTACCAACATTGAGAAAACCTAATAAGTTGATGTCCAAAGAATTTCAAATGAGAAAAATGACAAAATCTACTTTCAAGAGTAAGACCTATTATTCTAATGATATTCTGGAATCAGTTCATACTTATTTATGTGGTCATGTTGGAGTGCAAAGCTATTATGATGAAAACTATTTTATTCTATCTTTCAATTACCTTTATAGAGTGATGACTATGATTTTTTAAAAGAAAAATATGATGCATTTCAAATTTTTAAGTGGTATTTTCCTAGAGTTGAAAAGGAAACATAAAAAATTCTTAAGTGCTTGAGATTAGATAGAGGAGGTGAATTCATACCAAACGAGTTCAACATATTCTACAATGAAAAAAGAACCAAGAGACAAGTGAGTTCACCAAAGACTCCACCACAAAATGTGATAGTTAAAAGAATAAATAGGTCAATCATGGGCTATGCAAGGACACTGATGATGGAGATGAATGTTTCATAAAAATACTAGAGAGAAGTTGTAAGCACTATAGTCTACTTTGAACCAAGTTCAAGTGAAGAAAGGTACAAAAAAAAACCTTTTGAACTTTGGTATGGCTATGCACCTAATGTCAATTATTTCAAATTTTTTGGAAGAAAACGTTACATATTGGAAGATACAAGGAAATGAAAACTTGATACAAAAAGTGATGAAGGTATATTCTTAGGATATTCAATTAAAAGAAAGGCATATAAGTGTTTGAATTCTAACACTAACAAAATTGTGGAAAGTGCAAATGTTAGAGTTGATAAATTTTCAAAAAATAATAAAGAGGAATGAAAGAAACAACCTAAAGACTAAAAAAATTATGTCTACATTGATGAAAGAGAACCAAGTACTTTACCAGAACCACAAAAAGTAGTTGTTGAGCATTAGCAGCTAGACACTACCAAGGTTCCGTAGAAAATCTTTGTCGAGCATCAAGTTGTAGGAGTCAATTCATAGAAAAAAGAAGTTGAACATTAGAGAGAAGAAACTAAACAACTAATAGATGATGTCAAGTTGCAACTAGAGATACTTGAAGGTGGTCAGCAAGTAGAACCAAGTAAAATAAAATACTTGAACCTATCCTAGAAATTTTTTTAAGGAGGAACCATACACTAGACAAAATCATTGGAAATAAAGATTTGGGAGTCATGACAAAAAGAAAGTTAAAGAATGATACATGTCTACTATGTGAGGTTGAACCTAAATTAGTGAAATATGCTTTGGAGAATGAAGTTTGGATTAAGGCAATGAATAAGGAAGCTTATCAAATAGAGAACAACAAGACATAGAAATTAGTACCCAGGCAAAAGGAAAAGAATGTCATTGGAACCTAGTGGCTATTCATAAACAAGATAAATGAGAAAGGTGAAATCACAAGGAACAAGGAAATGCTAGTTTATAAGGGATATGCACAAGAGGAAAGAGTTGACTATGGTGAGGCATTTGTCCCAGTTGCAAGGTTGGAATGAGTGAGAACTTTTATTTCATATGCTACTTACAAAGGATTCAAGGTATTACAAATGGATGTAAGATTTGAATTTTTGAATAGAATCTTAGAAGAAGTTTACATTGATCAACCTAAAGAATCTATTGATCCTAGCTAGAGGAATATAATATGCAAACTACAAAAAGAATTATATGGTTTGAAGAAAGCCCTTAGAGCTTGGTATGAAAGGTTACATAATTATTTGGTGAAAATTAATATTGCAATCATAATATTGATTTGTCCAGGAACAAGATATTGCTAACTTAAATTTTTGTTGATGATATCATATTGGAAGAAATGATATGTTGTGAAAGTCATGTGCTAATGAGATGAAGAAAGAATTTGAGATGTCAATGTTTGGAGAGATCAAGTTCTTTTTTGATTTACAAGTTTATCAAATGAAGAATAAAATTTACATTGCACAATCAAACTATTTCATTTAAGGATATTTTGAAAACTATTGGAATTGAGGAATCAAGACCACTTGGAAAACCTATGGATACTAGTCATAAAATTTCAAAGAGCGATGATTGTGCTGAAGTAAATCAAACATTATATAGTTCAATGACTAGAAAATTACAATATGTAATATGTAGCAAGCCTGACATTACATTAGTAGTTGGTATTGTTGCTAGTTTTTCTGCTAGTCCTAGAGAAAATCACATGATGGTTGTGAAAAGGATACTGAAATATATGAAAGGAACAGAAGACTATGGATTAGGTTTCAAAAATAATGACAAGTTTGAGGTAAGAGTTTACAAAGATATTGATTGGGTTGGAAACAAAAATGATAGAAAGAGTGCAAGTGGAGGTGCTTTCTAGGAAGGAGATTGATTTGTTGAACAAGAAAGAAGAAAAAGTATATTTCTCAATCCACAACAAAGGTTGAGTATGTTGTTGTAGTAGTCAATTGTTATAACACTGTGTGGATCAATAAAGTATTGAAAGGTATGAAGGAAGAGATTGTTGAACATGTTGTGATAAATTGTGATAACACAAGTTCCAAAAACATATCGAATAATCTTATGATGTACACAAAGACCAAACACATTGCTATCAAGTATCATTAATTGAGAGAGTTCGTACAAGACAAAGAAGTGAGACTGGAGTATGTTAACACAAAGAAGAGGACATGTGATATATTCACTAAGGTATTCCCCTAGGATGCATTTGAGTACCTAAGAGGTGAGTTAGGGGTTATTCTACTATCTAAAAAAAATTGAGAAGAGATGCTACATTGCATCAAATGTTATGATCATAATATCTTACACATCTATGCAAGAGGTCACACTTTAGTAGCTGCCTAAATATTTTGAAAGGATGGACTAAAGCATGGAGGAGATGAGACTACAAGGAGTCAAGGTAAACATGAAAGAGAAAGTGATCTTAAAATGTCATTCAGACAATGATCAAGAAGATGATCTGTATGATATATGGTATGGATGATTTCTTTGGCATTGTTGTCAAATAGGGAGAAGATATGTATAGTAACCATCCTCTAGAAAACTAGGTGAGAGAGATGTATGCATTTATCATACAAGCTACATATCAAAGGGAGAATATGATTAGAGGTGTTTCCATCCTGCGATCAGAGTTAGAAGTTGAATCAGAAGGTCAAATACAAGAAGATATAAGACAAAGGGAGTCAATACAATTAGTGGTAGCATTGGAAAAAATACAATTGGTATCATAGAGGGAGAAGTAGCATTTCCATGGTAACTAGAGGTGCTTCCATCAATGCAAAAGAGGGAGATTATTGAAAACTATGATTGGAATAATTGTTATATTCTCATTGATATAAAACTTACTAGAGAGACATTTACTAATAGTGTCGAGTTTTATATATGATGATTGATGAAGATGATTTAAAAAGATTGATGATTAGATGAACTAGTGAAGTTGTTGAGTGAAGAGGAAAAGGTGTGTTGGAATTAATACATTCAATTGATGTATTGTTTACTCAGTGTATAACATATATAAGTGTTGAGTTAACAACAAGAAAATCCTTGTGAGCAGTGGTCATCAATGAAGGAATTGAAATAGAAGATTAAAAGGAACTTAAGATTTGGTTAAGTCAAATAGTATTAGCCCAGTGTTAGTTATGGCCAAGCAAGATGAAGAGGAAAAGTGTAGCAGTGACTGAGTATAGTGAAGATCAAGTGATCCAGTAGAAGCCAAGTAAGATAGAATAGTTTTGATTGAGCTACATAGTGATGATCAAGTGTCAAAAAAATTATAGTTTGTTAAATAATCAAGTTTGAGGCTAACATAGTTGAATTTTCATATTAGTCAAAATGTGTGGAAGATAAGAATTGATGATATGGTGTATTAAATGCATGAATTGAGTTTGTTATGCAATCAAAGTTAAGGATTTAAAGAGAAGTTTCTAGAAGTATCAAGAAAGGAGTAGAAGGACAAAATGATGGCTGAATATGACCTAACCCTAAGGGGTATATGTAGAATCATGGCAGGCTGAACTGTGACCTTAAGTAGTAATTAAATATCAAGACATCAATGTTAGTCAACTTGATGTGAAATCTTGAACTAGTTATGTACTTTATATAAATAAAAATAAAAAATAGAAATTGTAGTAAATTGAATGTAGTTTCTAAAATACTAGCCCTTTTCTAATAAAAAATAATTTAATTGGTCAAGTTTTGGAATCTCAATGCAAAAGTGCAATAGATTTCAGGAAAAAATAAGAAGTAGGTGTATTTTTTACCACCTTAATCACAATAAAATGATAATATTTTTTTAAGATTCTATATATAAGAAGTAGACTCATACCTAGATGTGATGGAAATTATTTTTGCAATTTTATTCCAAAGAAATAATTTGTGAATTTTCTGCTAAAAAGTCTTTTGGAACAAAACATTTCTCATGTCTAACCACCTTAACTCACTCAAAACTATACCAAAAAATAATTAAAATTTTTTTCTCATAGTAGGAAAAGCATAGAATGTGATGCATGGATTTTGAGAAGGTTTTACTATTTTTAAGTTATAACTTTTTCAATCAATATGTAAATCAACACTCTATAAGTAACTCCATTAGAAAATAAGTAATAATTACTTACTCAAATCATAATTTCACCACAATTATATTGATGGAAAGTTGATAATTTCCTTTAGAAACCCTTTTCATTTCATCAAACTTAGATGAAAATTGATTCTTTTCATATTGTCACTTTTTGGCCCATCATGGTCCTACATGTACTGTAAGATCTATAGTGATGTTTGAGCATAAAAAGATAAAAGCTACCTATTTAAGGAGGCATAAGAGATATTTTCTAAGGTTAGTTTGGTCTTGATTGGAGATTTTATGGAGAATCTATGAAGATCAAAGTGTTGGAGCTATAATTGTTGAGAGGTTGATTGGAACAAACATTATATTTTCATTGATGTCAAACATATTGGTAAGACAAGTGTCAAATGTATGAGAGAGACATTCACTAACAATGTAGAGTGCCATATAAATTGATTGTTGAAGAGGGTTTGAAAAGAAGAGATCAGAGATGACCTATTGAAAAGTTGAGTTGAGATATGTATGTGAAATGGAATTACAATGGGCACTTGATAAGTTTTTACTTGTGATGCAAGATCATCCTAGGTGTGAGAGCAATCTTGCATCACCCAAAAATATTTTCTTTTCAATATTTTTTCTTTTACTAAGGACTAGTAGACAGGGTGGTTACTTTTTGGGAACTTAATATTTTTAGTAAGTTTTTCATATGAGCTTGAAATGTTCTCATTATTTGCATAAAGTTCATTTTAGTGTTATAAGCCTACCATAAAAATCTCATTGCTCCAGCTTAAGTATCAAAAAAGTTATTGTAGATTTTTGGTGGAAAAATTCGCAAAAAAATCTTCAGGCTCACCATTGGAGGCCTTAGAGTGATCGAATGAGGTCTAAAAACTCAATGGAGGGGCACTTGCACTATTCTGAGCTTGTGGATCAAGCACTAGCATTTCTAAAAAGTGGGTATAATAGCCAATCAGAGGAACAGTTCAAGAGTTATGGCCTTTCAAAGATAGGCTACCAAAATTTCTAAAATAATTTGTCAAAGATGTATTTAGCTAACTCTATATGTATTGTTAGGGTTTTTCAACCCTAGGTATTAAGTTTGAGCATCTAGAACTTTCTTGAGTAGCATAAAATTGCCTATTTAAGAAAGGCTCGAACATTGTCTAGGATAGCTCTGGGTGGTAGTTCGTAGCTTAGTCTTGCAAATTATTATAATCAAGGTGCCCATGTGGGTTAGCATAGTGTACTTGTGAATTCTATAAATTTCATATTTGCAAGGCAAATAAGAAGTCCATATTTAGCTCTCCCATTTTTTGTTGTTTCTTTGTTTCAATTATGAATTTATGGTTTTAAGGGGAGCACCCTTCATCAATTGGTATCAGAGATAGAGTTCTTGAGTGTGTGGAAAGATTGCCAACTATGAGTAAGTTCACACCGGGACCATGGTTTGGGCTGAGAATGGGTAGATAGATTGCTGATTGTGAGGCAGTTTGCATTAGGCTTTCAACAAAAATGTGAAAATGTCTCCACAAAGAGAGCATGGTAGAAGAGCTCTAGGTGTTACATCTGAGGGTTTTAGAGCTCTCTAAATACAAATACAAGCATTGGAAGAACAAATGCATAGAGGAATAGATCTTCCTGTAAGAGATGAAAGCGAGGATAAGGATGAAGTAGAAGAAAATGTCAAAATAGAGGCAATTATGAGCCCAGAGGAATAGAGGCTTTTTAGGGCCATCTCCAAGATTGGAAAAAGACCTAAGTTTAAAGTTCCCACATTTTTGGGAAATCTTAACCTAGAGGATTTGATCGATTGAATCAATGAATTGGAGGAGTACTTTGAGTATGAAGTTATTAAGGATCCTAATAGGGTCAAGTTTACAAAGGAAAAACTAAAGGGACATGTAAAATTTTGGTAGTACGAGGTTTAGTTGGAATGAAATAGAAAATGAAAGGACAAAATCACTAGATGGGAATAGATGATAGCTAAACTAAAGTGAAAATTCATTCCAATGGATTGTGAGCTTGATCAATTGAAGAAAATGCAAGAGTTGAAGCAAGCGAAGAAATTTGTTCAAGAGTATACTAAAGAGTTCTACCAAGTTCTCATTAGAACCTGCCATGCAGAAGTTGATAAGGAGAAAGTGGCCTATTATCTTAATGGGTTAAGACCAAGTATTCAGGATGATTTGAGTCTAGTTCGAATGAAAAGTATTAAGGAGGCATACCAGTTTTCCCTAAGGATTGAGGAGAAACTGAGAAAATAGTTTGACAACAAGAATAGTGGAAGAGGTCATGGTGGAAGATCTTGCAAATGATCTTATGGAGGCTATAATGATGATTAGAAGAACAAGGATGAGGCTGGCACTAGAAATTAGAACCAAAGGGGAAATAATTCTAGTCATTTCCATGATCATAATAATAGAGATTAGATAAGAAATGGTAGAGGAAAAGGATTTGGAAGAGGAGGCTTCCATGGGAAATGTTTTCACTGCAAAGAAGAAGGGCATAGAGCATTTGAATGTTCCCAATACCAAGGGAGGATAGATCAAAGGACAAGAAGCTAGGCCAAAGTTGTACATATTGATAAAGATGTTAGATCATCACATTTTGAAAAATTTTGAAAGAGGAGAAGTCTTAGTTAATAGAAGAGTCCTACTGAGTGGTGAGAATGAACCTGATCAAAGAAGGAGCTTATTTTTTAGAAGGTACACATGTAAAGATAAGTGTTGTGATGTGATCATTGATGGTTGAAATACTAACAATTTGGTGTTAGAAATGATGGTCACAAAGTTGATACTAAAGAGATAGAAACACCTGCATCCATACCGTATTGCTTGGGTACAAGATGACCACAAGGTCATGGTTAATGAGAAGTCCTCCATGAAGTTCAAGATTGGAAGCTACTAGGATGACGTACTTTGTGATAGCATACCTATGGACATATGTTGTATGTTGTTGGGTAGGTCATGGCAGTTTGACAAGCATGTTGTACACAATGGGTAAGCAAATACCTACACTCTAAAAAAGGATGGAGTGAAACATAAGTTGAAGCCATTAAAGGAGAAAGAAGAAAAGGTATGTAGTGCTGCCAAAATAAATTTTCTTGATGGAAAATATTTTCTCAAATGTATGAAGTGTGAGCATATGTGTTTCACTATAATTCCAAAAGATAGTAAAGAAGAAGTAGAGGATTTATCTATAGAAGTTGCAAATATATTGGGAGATTTTTTTGGTATTGTATCAAATGATGTACATGATGGATTGCCCCCAGTGAAGAAAATTAGTCACCAGATGGATTTGGTTCTAGGAGCTAGTTTTCCAAACAAGGCAGCACATAGGATGACACTAGTAGAAAGTGAAGATTTGAGTAGACAAATTCATGAGTTGTTGCAGAAGGGGTTGATTCGAGAGATTTTGAGTCCATGTGTTGTACCATCCATATCAGCACCAAATAAGAATGGAAAATGGAGGATGTGCATAGATTCTTGCATTATCAACAAGATCACAATCAAGTGCAAATTTCCATTGCCAAGGATGGATGATATTACAGACTATTTGAGTGGAGCTGAGTATTTCAGAAAGATAGATCTGAAGGGTGGGTACCATCAGATTCATATAAGAGAAGGTAATGAGTAGAAGACTACTTTCAAAATTAAAGAAGGACTATATGACTGGTTAGTCATGTCTTTTGGTCTAACCAATACACTAAGCACTTTCATGTGGCTCATGAATATGGTATTGAAGGAGTTTCTACATTAGTTTGTCATTGTTTACCTAGATGATATTTTGATCTTTAGTAAGTCATTGGAGGAGCACTTGATCCATATTTTCAAGGTGTTTGATACGTGAAGGGAAGAAAAGTTGTTGGTAAACATGAAGAAGTGCAATTTTGTAAAGAAGGAATTGGTGTACCTGGGACTTGTAGTCTTAGTAGAAGGTCTAAAAATGGACCTAGAGAAAGTGAAGGCTATCATTGAAAGGCCTACTCCAAAAAGTATGATAGAGGTAAGATCTTTTCATGGATTGGCTAGTTTTTACAGAAAGTTCATAAGAGATTTTAGTAGTATTTGTAGACCCCTAGCTAAAAAAATGAGAGGGGATAGGAAATAATTTAGGTGGACTATAGGACTAGATAAGAGTTTTAATATATTGAAATAGAAAGTTACTAAGAAGCCTGTTTTAGCACTTCCTAATTTTAACAAGGTGTTTCAAGTAGACTATGAATCAAGTGATACTATAATAGGAGCTATTTTGAGCCAAGAAGATAGACTCATTGCTTATTTTAGTGAGAAGTTAAATGATACAAAAAGAAAATATTATGCTTATGATCAAGAATTTTATCCTATAGTTCAAGCATTGAAGAAGTGGAGACACTATCTTCTTTCTAAGGAGTTATTTTGTATGTTGATCATTAGCTTTGCAATATTTGAATAGTCAAGAAAAATTGAACCAAAGGCATTTAAAGAGGGTTGAGTTTATACAGAGATATACATTTGTTTTAAACACAGGAGTGGGAAGTCTAACAAAGTTGCAGATGCTCTTAGTAGAAGACAAATTTTGCTAATAGAAATGCAGATAGAGGTGGTTGGGTTCAAGGAACTTAGTAATTTGTATCTAGATGATCTTGATTTTGGTGAAGCATGGAAGGCTTGTACAGAACCTGTTACACTTGACATAAGAAAGTGGTTGGATTTCATAATCTAGGATAGTATGTTGTTCAAAGGAAGTCAATTGTGCATTCCCAAAAGTTCAATGAGAGATAATCTCATCAAGTAGAAGCATAGTGGAGGATTGGCTAGACCTTTTGGTAGAGATAAAACCATAGCTTTGGTTGCTAAGAATTATTCCTATCCATAGTTGCAGCAAGATGTGATGAAGTTTGTACAAAGTTGCATAGTATGTCACATGATGAAAGAAGTGAAGCAAAATACAGGGTTGTATCAGCCATTACCTATTCCAGAGAAGCCATAGGAGGATCTTAGTATGGATTTTGTTCTTGGATTACTAATGAAATCAAAAGAGAATGATGCTATTTTTGTGGTGGTTGAAAAGTTTTCAAAGATGGCCCATTTTATTGCTTTCAAGAAGACAAGTGATTCTTTTCATGTGGTAGAGCTATTTTTGAGAGAAATGGTGAGACTACATGGTCTGCCAATGAGTATAGCTTCAAATCGAGATATCAAATTTGTTGGGTATTTCTGGCATATATTGTGGAAGAAGTTGAAGACAAATTTTTAGTTTATTTTATCGCATGATCCATAGACTAATGGAAAAATATAATTTGTGAATCATAGTTTACAAAATTTATTGAGATGTTTGGTTGGAGACAAGCCAAAAGGATGGGATCTGATTTTGCCATAGGAACAGTTTGCATATAATAATTTTGTCAACAAGAGTAGTGGTAAATCACCATTCTAGATTGTATATGGGAGTATTCCTAGAAATGCTTCCAAATGGAGGTAGTTGGAAAAAGGAGAGATAGGTAGTACTAAAGTAGAAGAGTTTGTTGAACATTTGAAGAACATCCATGAGGAGGCGAGGAAGCACATCATAAAGATGAATACACAGTACAAGGATAAGGTAGATGTAAAATGGAGGTATAAGAAATTTTGGATTGGAGATGAAGTCATGGTTCATTTGAAAAAGGAGTATTTTCTAGTGGGTACATATAATAAGTTGAAGATGAAGAAGTTTGGACAGTGAAAGATAGTGAAAAGGCATGATTCTAGAAATGCTTATGAAGTGTAGTTTACTATTGAATTGAATATTTCACCAATATTTAACATTTTAGATTTGATATATTATTATGAAGTAGATCATGGAGATGAAATTGTAGAAGCATAGTGGAGTATTCCAGCAGCTAGTTTGGCTATAAAGGAGATTGAGAAGATACTGGATAGTCGTGTTGGCAAAAGTAAAAGGAACATAACTTATGAGGAATACCTAGTCAAATGGAGAAAGGGAGGCTAGTAGAGGATTCATCATGGCTAGCAAAGGAGGATCTTAACCATCACAATTTCCCTCTGAACACTTGAGACATGACAGAGTCACTTCTCACATTACCCTAGGTGTTTGATGTAGGAGCATCGTGGGTGTAAGAGAAATCTTGCATCACCCAAAAATATTTTATTTTTAGTCTTTTCTATTTTAATAAGGACTAGTAGATAGGGTGGTTATTATTTTTGAGAACTTGCTATTTTTAGTAAGTTTGTCATACGAGCTCATAATGTTCTCATTTTCTACATGAAGGTTCATTTATAGTTACAAATTGACCATAAAAATCTCATTGCTCCAACTTAAGTATAGGAGAAGTTATTCTTATTTTCATTGGAAAAATTTGTAGAAAAATCTTTAGGCTCATTGTTGGAGGCCTTAGAGTTCCTAGATGAGGTCCAAAAACTTGACGGAAGGGCAATTGCATTGCTCCAAGCCTATAGATCAGGAGCTGACAATTCTGAAAAATGGTTATAATAGCCAATTGGAAAAATGGTTTGAGAGTTATGGCCTTCCAAAGTTGGGCTACCAAAATTTCTAAAATAATTTGTCAAATATGTATTTAGCTAACTCTATATGTATTGTTAGGGTTTTTCGGCCCTAAGTATCTAGTTTGAGCATCTAGAACCTTCCCAGGCAACATAAAATTGCCTATTTAATATTGTCTAGGATAGCTCTAGGTGGTACTTTGCAGCTTAGTCTTGCAGATTACTATAATGAAGGTGCCCATGTTGGTTAGCATATTGTACTTGTGAATTCTATAAATTTCACATTTGCCACACAAATAAGAAGTCCACATTTTGTTCTCAATTTTTTTGTTGTTTCTTTATTTCTATTATGAGTTTATGGGTTTTAAAGGGAGCACCCTTCATCAACTTGACAAGATGATTTACTATTGAAATCAATTTATAAAGTGTAGAATTGCTAATTCTATACCTAATAGGATAATGTGTTGTTTACATCAATAAATAAAGTGTAGGAGATAGTTGGATGGAGGTTAGAGTTGAAAAATAACATATAATGATAAGATTGACTAAGTATTAGTGTTGCATGATCAATGAAGGAATTGATGAAGAATATTAAGTGACTTAAGCATTGCTAAGTAGAACAGTGGTGGTCAAGTGATAATGATTTCTAAGTGAAAAATATTTTATCAATTGATTTGTATAGTGATGACCAAGTGAGATAGTGCAAGATTGGCTGAGTGATCCAGTGAAGACCAAGATGATCATAGTGATGACCAAGTGAAAACAAAAGAATAGTTTGTAAAAATATCAAGATTTGTAACCAACATTAGGCAAGAACCTACAATGCATCGATAAATTGTGAGCCTCTCATCGGGGAGGTCTTGGATTCGAATCTACTTGTAATTAAAATGTAATAGTAATTAATCTTAATAATAATAAATAACCTAGTCTTCAGTCGTTTACCTATAATAATAAAAAGATTTGTAACCAACATAGTTGAAATCTTATAATAAGAAAAATATTTTGATGATGATGACTAGTAAGCTATATTATTTAATGCAATGAAAGGATTAGTTGAGAAACTAAATGCTAAGACTTGAGGGGATGTTTCTAGAAGTGTTGAGAAGTAAAGAAGAACAAGAAGATGGGCAGGTTCATTGAATGTTTTGGATCCGATCATAAACGTTAAGATCTATGATTGTGATTAAGCAGCAAAAGATCAAGGCTACCTATTTAAGGAGGTATTGATATGTTTTAGAGGGTTATTATTGGACTATAAAACTTGCAAGGACAAGTGTAGACAAACTTATAAGGAGTTGTGCAAAGTTTGTGAGGTGAAGGAATGTTTGAAGAGTTGCCAATTAGATCTAAGGTGATAAGAATAATAGAGTCAAGTTAGTGAACCAAAGTTGAGTTGAATAGAGATCAAAATTTACAAAGTGATTTCTATGCTATCATATCAAATTTTCACTATTACTTTCTAACCATTTTTGTAGTTGTAAAATCCTTTTTATAAGGTTTACCTAATAGTAATTTGTAAATCCTTTAATCAAGGTGACATTCTAATGGAATTTAAGTCCTCCAAAAAGGCCACTCCTAATAGAGAAATTAAATATTTTAAAAGGATCACACCTAATAGTGTGTTGTGTGACCTTTAACAAGCTTGGCTCTTAACAGAGCTCACTTCAGAAGAGTGAAAAATTGGTAGCATATTACTAGTGGTTTTTCTCAAATTGAGTTTCCATGTTAAATTTTGGTGTCAAATATTGTGTGGATTTTGTTTTATATCTATGCTACTTAGTGTTTTTTAAGTCTAATTTTATTGTTGACTGTGATAATTTTTTACAATTTGGTGCATATAGAACAAAGAGTTAAAATGGAATGAATAAGTTGGATTATTGTGAACAATTTTATTCAATGAGTTATTGGGCTAAGTTGGATGAAGTTTAAAGTGTTTTATTTATACATGTAGACCTAGGGATAATTGATTCACCCCCCCCCCCCCCCCCAGTTATTCCAAATATTCTAACAGTTGGTATTAAAGCTCTTGGTGCTGGTGAAGTTTTGAAGAACTTAAAGCTAAAGATCAAGGTGTATAAGAGAGAGATACCCAAGATGAGAAAGGAAGAAAATTTAGCATGAAAAAGGATGATGAAGTTTCATCTATCAGGTATCAGATATTTTGTACTTTACTATCTTGAAAATGAGTACATTTAATTTCCCAGACAAATGAATATTGAGAAGATGAAAGACAAGTAGGAGCATAACCAAATAATGATTGTGCTTTCATGCTCTCTAAGATATTTTAAATTTGATGAAGTAAAAGACTATACAAAAGAAAATAAAATATGGGGCAAGCTAGCATTAATTCATGGAAGAGACTTAAATATGATGAGAGATAAGGTAGAAAGTCTAAGAGGAAAGTTTGAAGAGATGAGAATGAATGAATTTGAGAATATAACACAATATGTTGTAAGAATTAAAGAAATTGTGAATACTATCAAGATTTTAGGAGGTGAAATATCTCAAGAGATGGTGATTGCAAAGGTACTAAGAACTTCACTTCCTATTTATGATATTAAAGTGTCTATAATGCAAGAGTTGATATTCACACCTCATAATTATCTCACATTGGATAGTCTAGTTGGTAGGCTCATAGATTTTGAGTTGGCTAATTTTGATAATTATTCCCTTACTAATTTTGAAAGTTCTTTCAAAGAAAAATTGGCTCTTGATGGTGCCAGAAAGGAGAACAAAAGGAAATATGTGAATATTAATAGTGACTCAGATGAGGAACTTGATGAACTTGAGGCATTACTAGCTAAGAGGCTACATAAAAGAAAAGGTAAACTTCTTATTATTTGTTCACATGCAATAAGGTTGGTCATATTGCTACAAGGTATCTTGATAAAGAAGATAAGGATGAGAGGAATGAAAATAGGTATTGAGATAGGAGAAGCAATAGAGATAGCAAAGGTAATAGAGACTACAAAGTCAAAGATAAGAAATCTTGCTACATTGATGAAGAAAGTTCTAGTAGTGGTATTGATGAAAATGATGAAGTTGTGTATGTTGCTATGAAAGATTATTCTAATAAATATAAAAGATGTGAAAGGACTTCTCTAATTTCACATATATATAAAATGTCAGATGAATAACTTCTTGTTATTTGTTTCACATGCAATAAGGTTGGTCATATTGCTACAAGGTATCTTGATAAAAAAGATAAGGATGAGAGGAATGACAACAGGTATTGAGATAGGAGAGGCAATAGAGATAGCAAAGGTAATAGAGACTACAAAGTCAAAGGTAAGAAATCTTGTTACATTGCTGAAGAAATATCTGGTAGTGGTACTGATGAAAATGATGAAGTTGTGTATGTTGCTATGAAAGATGATTATAATAAATATAAAAGATGTGAAAAGACTTCTCTAATTTCACATATATATAAAATGTCAGATGAATAATAGATAGAGGATGTTCATGTCATATGACTAGTGATACAAGTAAGTTTTAAAGGCTAATTAAATACAATGGTAACAGTTTTAATTTGGAAATGGTGCACCATGTTATGTAAAAGGTAGAGGATCACTTATTTTGAATGATAAGATCATATGTGATAATGCATATTGGGTTGATGGCCTAAAATATAACTTGTTTAATATGGCACAATTGATTAGTTCTAGTTAAAAGATTGAATTTCTAAACAAGAAGGTGAAGATCTATGATGGCACTGATGAACTAATTAGAAGTGAAGAGCCAAAAAGAAGTAACTTGTTATATCTAGAACTATCTGAAGATACATCCTTATTTGCACAATATGAAGATGTTTCACTTTGGAGTAAGAGGTTGTGTCATGTAAATTTTGATAATTTGGTTGAGATTAGCAAAAAAAGAAGAGTAAGAGGATTTCCAAGACTAAGTAAACCAAATAAGGTGATGTACAAACAATGTTAATTGGGAAAAATCACTAAGTCTAGTTTCAAGAGAAAAATATTTCTTCTGATGATATTTTATAATTAGTTCATACTAATATATGTGGTCCTATTGGAGTGAAAAGTTATCATGGAGATAAGTACTTTATCTTATTTGTTGATGACTTCTCTAGAATTATGATTGTAATATTTCTTAAAGAAAAAATCTATGCTCTTCAAATGTTTAAGTGGTATTTGTCTAGAGTGGAGAAGGAAATAGGTAAGAGTTTGAAGTGCTTGAGATCACATACAAGTGGAGAGTTTAATATATGCTACAATGATAGAGGAATCAAAAGGAAAATGTTTTCACCTAGGACTCCACCACATAATGGTATAGCTAAAAGATGGAATAGATTCATAATGGATTATGTAAGGGCATTGATGATGGTAAAGAATGTTTTATCAAAGTATTGGACATAAGCTATCATCACTATAGTCTACACAATAAACTGAGTACAAGTCAAGAAAGGTAAAAATAAGACACCTTTTGAGTTATGGTATGGACATGCACCTAATGTAAATTATTTTAAGGTTTTAGAAGATAATGTTATATTATAAAAGATTCAAGGAATAGAAATATTGATGCTAAAGTGATGAGGGCATATTCTTAGGTTATTCCACAAAGTGTAAGGCATACAAATGTTTGAATTCTAACACTAACAAGGTTGTGGAAAGTGAAAATGTTAGAGTTGATGAATTTACTAGGGATAATTAGGTGGAATGCAAGAAAGAACTTGAAGACTACATAAATTTTTAATATGTCTATGAAGGAGAAGCTAACACCATTCCTGAACCTGAGAAATCAGTTGAAGAAATACAAAATGTGAACACTATCAAGTCACAATAGAAAGGCCCTACCAAGCCATGATATCCTACTAAATGTCAAATTGTAGAAGTCAAGAAACTGGAAGAGAATGTTGACCATCAAAATGATGTGCCTATGATATAGATAGAACTACAACAAGAAGAACTTCAAGAATTTGAACATGTTGAGCTAGGTGAACCTAGTGAACATCAACAAGAATAAAGAAGAAAAGAACTTGTCCTAGAAAAGTATGTGAGAGGAAATCATGCCCCAGATAAAATTATTAAAGAAAAATATTCAAGAGTGATGGCAAGAAGAAGACTAAGATGTGATACATGCTTATTGTTTGATCATGAGCCAACATGCAATTTTAACTACAAGAAGATATCACTGCTCAAACAAGTAATTTACTATTATCTTCTCTTTTTCTTTGGTCTTTCTTCTATCCTATCAACTGGACCAATCACTACTAGACCTTGTAGACTAGGTCATGAACCTTAGATCACTTAGCAAAACCTCAACAATGAAGTTTCCTTCACTTCTGCACTGCTCTGCTCAACTTCGCATTCTACACTCTTTGTAGCTTATCATCAATTTGTATTCTATACATTTGATAACTTGATAGATTAAAATGTCCTTCCTTTATACCGATTCCTCAAAAAAATTCCTTGAGTTGGTTGTTAGACCTTCTCAATTAATTATTATAGGACCACATTAAGAACATGTTACACTTAGTGATAACAATAATCTTCCACCTTGCAACTTGAATAAATTTTTGTACACACAATATTATGATGAGCAAGCTTAGCCATGTCATCCTCAACATGTCTTCTTCACGTCCTCAACCTGAATCCTCAAGATATCAAATCTGCTAAGAGATATAACAAGTTTACCAAAATATGCCTTTGTAAACTCTATCTCAGAATAGACATCACCAAAACTTACATAACTTCTTCTAGACTTATCCTTTCTTCTTCTGACATTAACTACATATACCAAATACTTAGAAGTATCTCCCATAAACTCAAGCACTAGATAAAATTATTAAAGACAAATATTCAAGAGTGATGACAAGAAGAAGACTAAGGTGTAATACATGTCGATTGTTTGAGCAATAATAGGCACCAAGATAACTTGTGGGGTGGGGTGGGGGGGTGGGGCATGAATTAGTTATCCAAAAATTAAAATATTATCTTCATTAAAAAAATTAACCATTCAACCAAAGTAAACAACAACCATAATAGAATGCTCATAGAAAATTACACTTGGATATGTTGATGAGGGAGACCCTTGATTAGAGGGAAAACCCCAATGGGAATAATGACCACAAGATGATGTACTAATATAAATATTCCTTGTTAGAGGATGGACCCTATTAAGAGTCTATTACAACATTTAGTACAATGAGTCCCTGTTAGGAGTTGTGGTATAATGTATGCAAGAAGAGCCCATTACCCAAACATGCAATTTCAACTACAAGAATAGCTCACTACTCAAACAAGTAATTTATTTTTATCTTCTCCTTTTATTTCATCTTTCCTCTATCCTCTCAACTAGACCAATCACTGCCAAACCTTGTATAATAGGTCATGAACCTCAAATCCAAATACCAAACCTCAGATCACTTAGCAAAACCTCAGCAATGAAGTTCCCTTCACTTCCGCACTACTTTACTCAACTTTTCATTCTACACTCTTTGCTACTAATCATCATTTCATATTCCATACATTTGATACCATGATAAAGGAAAATATCCTTCCTTTATACCATGTCCTCAAAACAATTCCCTGAGTTGGCTATTAGACCTTCTCAATTAATAATTATAGAACCACATTAAGAACATGTTACACTTAGTGATAACAATAATCTTCCACCTTGCAACTTGAATAATTTTTTGTACACATAATATTATGATGAGCTAGCTTAGCCATGTCATCCTCAACATGTCTTCTTCATGTCCTCAACCTCAATCCTCAAGATATCATATATTCTAAGAGATATAACAAGTTTACTAGAATATGCCTATGTAAACTCTATCTCAGAATAGACATCACCAAAACTTACATAAATTCTTCTATACTTATCATTTCTTCTTTCAATGTTAATTGCATATACCAAATACTTATAAGTATCTCCCATAACCTTAGGTGGTTATAATGCTCAACTAGTCATCCATACCAACTTGATCTTTCCATCATTCTTCTATCAGATACTACAGAAAATTGCAGCAATATTGACATCAATGACAAACTCAATCATAAATGTACCATATCATCATAGTAGGGAATATCATCAGCATTCATGCTTCCAAAAAAGTCCTAAATCTTCCAACAATCTCCCACTTTGACATTGATGGAAACATAGATGAAAAACATGTGGTTCCAAGAATACCAACAAAAGACTATTCATCTTCAAATCCTCTTCATCAATCATTCTCCCCCATTGATATACCTCAATGTGAAATATACCAAACTATTATTCCACATGTTATACTTATGCTGAACATCTTCCTCAACATACTTTTTTCCATGCCAAACTTCTACCCCATTGACATAAATGTCAAAAGTAACCAACTCTACAACAACTGATACTTACTAGCTTGAGTGTGAAAAGACATTGTTCAAAAAAACATCAACAAGAGTTCTAGATGACTCTTTCCATCATAGATACTCCCCCATTTAGGAAGCATCAACATTTAGTCTAGACAAACAATGGTGCTCTGTTACATTGGACTGATGCACTCTTGCATCTTCTATTATAATGTAGGAAGGGACATAACCCCAGGTATACCTCACAAATACTTAGAAGTCTCTTTGGAAAGAGGCTTAGTGAATATATTTGCAATCTTCTCTTTAGTAGTCACATACTCTAATTTGATTTCCTTTTCTACAACTTTTTCTCTCAAAATATGACACTTAATAGAAATGTGCTTAGTCCTTGAATGCAATAATAGATTCTTAGACATTTTTACCATGCTTGTTTTATCATAATGCATAACAATAGCTTGACTAATTTCTATCCTTATATCCTTCAACATCTACTTCATCCAAATGACTTGATTGTAACTATTTGCTGCTACAACATACTCTACTTCTGCTATACTTTGAGATGCACAATCTTACTTCTTTCTTAACCAAGAAACCAATCTTCCTCCAAGAAACAAAGCTCCTCCAAAGGTGCTCTTTCTATTATCCAGAATATCTACCCAATCTACATCAGTATAAGCACTTAAAATGAAATCATTAGATCTATCATACCATAATCCATACTCAGATGTTCCCTTCGGATATCTAAATATCTTTTTCACTACTACATAATGTGCTTCTCTGGGATCAGCCTAGAATCTTCCAACAATTCTAGCTACATTTTCTATATTTGGCCTTGTGTGAGTCAGATATTACAATCCTTCAATCATAGATCTACACTTATTCTGCTCAATAGTAGGTGTCTCATCGTTTGTAGATAACTTGTGCCCAATTATCATAGATATTCCAACAAGTTTACATGTTTCCAAACCAAACCTTTTTAGTAAATCCTTCAAGTACTTAGTTTGATAAATAAAGATTCCTTCTTTATTCTGTACAATCTATAATCCTAGAAAATATTTCATCTCTCCTATCATGCTCATTTCAAATTCTTTCTTCATCATTTCTTCCAAATATGATGTCATCAAAAAATGTTACCAAAATCATCAATCCATCATCAGCTTCTTTCCAATACACATCACTATCTACCATACCTTTGCTATATCGAAGCTTTCTCAAATGCTTGTCCAACCTTACATACTAGGTTTTGGGTGCTTGCTTCAATCCATACAATGCTTTGCTTAGTCTACATACTATGTCCTTGTCATCTGTCAAAGGACATCCTTTAGGCTGCTCAATGTATACCTCTTTTTCAAGTTCTCCATTCAGAATTGTTGACTTGACATCCTTCTAATATACTTTGAATTTATTTTATGCTACATAGGCTAAGAATAATCTCACTACTTCCATTCTAGCCATAGGAGCATAAGTCTCCTCATAATCTATTCCTTCTTCCTATGAGTAACATTTGCATACCAATCTTTCTTTTTTTCTTACAACTTCACCTTGCTCATTCATCTTGTTCTTGAATACCCATTTAGTTCCTATCACATTCTTGTCTGTTGGTCTAGGGTCCAATTCCCATGTCTCATTCTTTTCTATTTGATCCAATTCCTCTTTCATAGCTTGCTTCCAGTGGTCATCTTTACATGCTTCATCTACATTCTTAGGCTCAACTTGAGATATCAAGTATAGATCTTCATTTACTCTACTTCTTGTCATCACATCTTTGTCTTTGCTTTTGATGATTTGTTCAGATGGGTGATTTTTTATCATGTTCTTTCCTAAAGTAGGAGTTTCTATCTCAACTCTTGGCTCTACTAAAGGTTCTAAGCTTTGTTCTTTCCTTGGCTTTCCTTCATTCTATGAATCATTATTAGTCCCAAGAAATACCTTATCATTCCTTAGCTTAGTAACAACATCACCATCTGAATTGTAATCAACTATTCTTTCTTGTATTCTAAATTTCTCATCATTTCTCACATTTGCACTTTCCATAATAGTCTTAGTTCTCTCATTATAATATCTGTAAGCCTTTCTTTTCAATAAATAACCAAGAAACATACCTTCATCACTTCTAGCATCAAACTCACTAATGTCATCATCTCTCTTTATGTAATACTTACTTCCAAATATTCTAAAATACTTAATTGTAGGAGAGTGATCAAACCATAGTTCATAAGGTGTCTTGTTTGTGTCCTTCCTAACTTACACTTTTTTTATAGTGTAGACTATTGTATTCACAACTTCTCTCCAAAATTTATTGGATACATCATTCTCTACTAACGTAGCTCTTGCAACTTCTATAACTAAGTTTTTCCTTCTCCTTGTAATACCATTATGTTCAGGGGTTCTTAGAGCTGATAGTTGTCTTTTAATTCCATTTTCTTCACAAAACATGTTAAACTCATTTGAAGTAAATTCTCCTCCTCTATCTGATCTTAAACACTTAATCTTAATAGTAGATTCATTCTCAACTCTATTCTTGAATATTTTGAACTTGATAAATGCCTCAGATTTCTCTTTAGGAAATGCAACCCACATCATTCTAGAAAAATCATCAACTAGAATCATAAAATACCTTTCAGCATAGAATACTTTAGTCTTTGTAGGACCACTAGGATTTGTGTGTATAATCTCCAACTTCATTGTAGTAGTAAATTTCTTGCTAGGAAAATGAGTTCTATTATGCTTTGCCAAAATACACTCACAAATTGTGTTAGTAGGCTTTACAATCTTTGGCAAATCTCTAATGGCAAACATTCTACTAGTCCTCACAATACTGTCAAAGTTTATTTGACAAAATCTCCTATGCCATAACCAACTATCATCTACCTTTGCAACCAAACATGTCATTTCAATAGGATTCAACTAAAATGCATTACCTAGAGATCTAGTTCCTATTCTAATTACCTTTCCATCTTTATATTTTTTTGTGAACTACAATTGATGACCTTTGTCTACTAGTTGTCCAACACTCAAAATATTATTCTTTAAACCATCAAAAAAGTATACATCCTCAATATTAGTTTTACCATCAAGAGTTATAGATCCAATACCTTTTATTTTGCATGCTCCATTGTTTCCAACTCTAACAATTCCTCCATCCTTATTTTTGAAGTCAACAAATTTATTCATATCACTAGTCATATGATGTGAACAACCATTATCAATTATCTAATTAAATTTCTTCTCAACATGTGATACCAAAGCTACCTTCTCTAGGCTTTCTTCTTTACTTGCCACAAATCCAATTTCATCATCACTATCACTTAATGCTTGTTCATTAGAATCATTATCTTCATTTGCATACAAGCATTCTCTATATTTTCTAGGCTTATGATTTTGCTTATACTTTTCTTCTCTTTTAGGACACTTAGATGCATAATGACCATTTTCATCACAAGGCCAACACTTAAAGATTTTCTTACCTCCTTTTTCTCTTCTTACCAAAAGGGATACTCCTTGAATCTTTCTATCTTCCTCCGATCTGTTGTTGCTAGCAAAATCTCCTTTAGCATTTGTGCTCCTTGATAAGTTGGGTCAAATATTCAAGGCACTAAAATTTGTCTATGTTCTAGTTAATTCTTTGAACTATCTATTCATTCTCAACAGCTTCAAGTCTTCCAAGCAATGTCTACTTTATGAAATCCTTGGTACAAGATATCAACAACTATATCATTTAAACTAATAACTTAAATGGTGTTGTTAGAGTCTTGAATATCTTTCGTATAACCTCATCATCTTCTTTGGTTCCTCCTTGAGATTTAATACCTATAGTAATTTTTTATATCCTACCTATATATGTTTTTATAGATTCATCTTCCATCATTTTAGCATCTTGAAACACACAAATCTAACTTTGTAGCCTCAACTTCTTAGAATGTGCATCACCTTCAAAACTATTTTCCAAAGCTTTCCAAATCAAATGTGAAGTAGCAAGTGATTTACCTAATTTTACCCAATTTCAAGAAGTGTAGTTAATAGTGCTTCCCTCGCTCTTATGTCACATGTGGAAAGATCTCTTTTTGCCTTGGTACAATTTTCCAAGTCTTCTTCAACAATGATTTCTTCTCTAATTTTGTCAAGATCCAAAATCCCAAACCCATACACAACAAATGTGTCTTCATCTTTTCCTTCCAGATGTCATAATTCATTCCATCAAACTTCGGACTATCTTTCCTAAACATTTTTTCCATTGATCTCCCAAAGTTGTCAAACTTTATCTTCAAGGACCTGATCCTATGATACCAATTGTTAGAAATAATAGTCCACCGAGATAATTGGGTGGTAGGGGGGGTGAATCAGTTGTCCAACATTTATCTTCTTTAAACAAACTTAATCATTCAACCAAAGTAAACATCAACCATAATAGAATTCTCATACAGAATTACACCAGATATATTGACTAGGGAAACCCTTGATCAAAGGGAAAACCCTGGTGGGAATGATGCCCACAAGATGATGTACTAATATACATATTCCTTGTTAGAGGATGGAACCTATTAGGAGTCTATTACAACATTTAGTATAGTGAGTCCCTATTAAGAGACTTTGACTTCCTGTTAGGAGATTCCAACACTGTTAGGAGTTGTGGTATAGTGTATGCAAGAAGAGCCCACTACCCAAACATGCAATTTCAACTATAAGAAGAGCTCACTACTCAAATAAGTAATTTACTATTATCTTCTCCTTTTATTTGGTCTTTCCTTTATCCTATCAACTAGAGAAATCACTATCAAACCTTGTAGATCCAAATACCAAACCTTGGATCACTCAACAAAACCTCAACAATGAAGTTTCCTTCACTTCTACACTACTTTGCTCAACTTCACATTCTGCACTCTTTTTTACTTATCATCAATTCATATTCCATCCATTTGATACCATGATAAAGGAAAATGCCCTTCCTTTATACTGACAAACATTCATTAACAATGTAGAATTCCATATCATTTGACTAATGAAGAGGATTTGAAAAGAAGAGATCATGAGATGACCTAGCGAAAGGTTGAGTTGAGCTGTGTACATCAAATGGAAATAACAATTGGCACTTGATAAGTTCATACTTGAAAAGCCAATGTATCACTCAAATGAATACATGAAGTGTAGAAAATAGATGGATGAAGTTCAAATTTGAAATGAGTTATAATGATAAGCTTGATGATGTATCAATGTTGTATGATCAATGAGGGAGTTGAAGCAAAAGATTAAAGAACTTAAGCATTGTTGAGAAAAATAGTGTTAGTTGCTTGATAATGATTATTAAGTGACAAAGATGGTCAAGTGGTAGTATCAATCAAGTTGTATAGTGATGACCAAGCAAGATAGTTCAATATTGATTGAGTGATCTAGTGAAGACTGAGTAGAAGAACATAGTAAATAATGATTGACAACAAAAGAATAGTTTGTGAAAGAATCATGATTTGTAACTGACATAGTTAAAATCTTGGAATAATAAAAATGTGTTGATCATAAGAATGAATAAGTCATATTATTTAAATAAAGGAAAGGATTAGTTGATTAATCAAAGGCTAATATTTAAGGAGATATTTCTAGAAGTGTTGAGAAGAGAATATGAACAAGAAAATGGGAAGATTCATTAAATGTTTTGGATCTAATCATAAACCCTAAGATCTATAATTGTGATTAAGCAATAGAAGATCAAGGCTGGATATTTAAGGAGGTATCTGATATGTTTTAGAGGGTTTTTGTTAAACTTGAAACTTGCAAGGACAAGTAATAGATAGGCTTTCAAGGAGTTGTGTGAAGTTTGCTAGGTGAAGGATTGATTAGAGCAAGAAGATATGAAGTGATGAGAACAATGGATTCTAGCCAATGAAATAGAGTTGAGCCAAATATATATCTAAATTTTCAAAGTGAGTTGTATGTTATCAGATCAAATTTCTACTAATACTTTCTAACCATTGTGGTAGTTATAAAATCCTTTTGATAATTTTGGCCAAATAGTTTTTTGTAAATCCTTTAATCAAGGTGAAATTCTAATGGAATGTTTTTAAGTCCTCTAGCAAGGCCACTCCACTCCTAAGAGGGTGATTGAATCCTTTAACAAGGTCACACCTAATAGTGTTATTTGTAACCTTTAATAGGGTTAGCTCCTAGTAGAGCTCACTTCAGAAGAGGTAAAAAGTGGTAGCATGTTACTGATACTTTTTTTCCAAATTGGGTTTCCACATTAAATCTTGGTGTCAACCATTGTGTGGATGTTTGTTGTGTGTTTATGATTCTTATTATTTTTTAAGTTCAAGTTTATTTTGGACTATGACAAGTTTCTGCAATTTTGCACATATAGAAAAAAGATCTAAAATGGAATGAATAGGTTGGATTATTATGAAGATATTTTTTGAATGAGTGATTTGATTAAGTTAGCTGAAGTTTTAAGTGTTTGATTTGTACATCTAGACCTGGGGATAGCTGAGTCCCCCCCCCCCCCCCCCCCCTCTTTAAGTTATTCAAAATATTCTAACATAGAGTAGTAGAGGAAAAGTGAGAAGATTAGTGAAATGTGATTTCTTAAAGGGTTTCCAAGTAGATTAGTGAAGGAGATGATAACCAAATTTTGAAAATTGAGTTGTGTTTTATAGATCAAACCTGTTGTTATTTTCTAGCCATTATGGAAATCAAAATCCTTTAATCATGGTGTCATTCTAATTGAATGATCCAAAGTCCTCTAACCAAGCCCCTCCTAATATGGTAAATAAATCATTTAATAGGGTCACACCTAATAGTGTGTTTTGTAAACTTTAATATGGTTTTATTTTAACTAGGTGTTGAAGTTCTGATTTAACAATACTAGATGACAACAAAAAAGATGATACCTAGGATTTAGCTACTTCCCATGACTGGCACATTGGATATGGACCAACTAACAAGGAAAATTATGCCTTCTATACTTTAGGTTATGTTAACCAAGGTAGGTTAACCTAGGGATTTCAATAATTTTCTTAGTATTATCACACCATACACCCCTTATAGAAAACCTGGTCTCTAAAACTTCTTGAAATTGCTAAAAGACAACAAGCTCATAGCAGCCAACTAAAACTTGCTAAACTTTTGCAATAATTGATAACTAACATTGGGTTTCATTTCCACTAAAAATTTATAAATTGATTTTAATTTTAAAATGAATTATTTTGATACAAATTATAACTATCTTCCTTGATATTCAAATCTTTGATCGGTGCCTTAATCCATTGTTACAATAGAGTCATATCATTGAATTTGATATATTTAATTGTCTTGCAATTAAATGTATCAAATGTTTAAATGTTAAATCTCATACTTATGATGTCCCCTCCATATACCAATAACCCCATCACTTCACAAAAGCATTTACTTAATTCATTGAATTAAGAGTAGTAATGAAGTAATATATAACTCATTGAAATTGCATTCAAATAAATTGAACTTTGTCCATTTACTCTTAAGTTCATAGACACATAAAATGGACACAGAATTTAGAATGCACAGATATTTTGCAACTGCTTTTTGTATTTATCCTTCTTGAGAATAATACATTGCTATGATATAAGACTCTAAAATATAACCAATAACTAAAGAACACTTTCTCATTTTATTGCTATATACTCTAAGAATACAAGCTAGAACATCACAAATCATGCATAAAACATGGACTGACTCAAAATTATATAAACATCAAAATTGACTCCAAACTTAGACCCTCACTCCACATCTTGGAAATCCTTTTATAGAACAAGGATTGCAATGTGCTTCATATGGGAGGACCCATGTTCAAAAACTAGGTGTAACAATATTATTCCACATAAGACAAGACAGTTACATAAGAGAATGTTGGAGATAGCCAAAATTGAACAACTATTATTCTGGATGTTTAGGACCAACTTCATTTCTTGAAACAAGAGAATACCCATAGAATGTTAACTGCAAAGATAAGGTATCCTATTGAGATAGTTGTCCTTCCTCTTCTTGTTATTTTATCTTATTTCATCTTTCTCACCCACTATCTCTAGATGGTATTGCTTTAATATTAGCCACAACCTCCCAAATGGTAATATCAAATTCCTCATCTAGCTAGGAGGCTTCTCTAAAAATATTCAACTCATTCAAATACTCGTTCCACTTTGCATCCATTAGAGCTCAATCCTCTACAATTGTCTTGTTGATATCTACTTCAATTTTGTACATAATGTCAATGATATCAAAAAATGTAACAATTTCAGTTTCACCATTTCTGTAAGTAATGAATCTCTCATGTCTTAAGATATTATCAAAATAATCAGACCATTCCTACCATTCCCTTAAGTTATTATCATCATCGACAATTTTTTGAATGAATCCAAATGTCCCATTAGCAATGCCCTTCATCTTATTGTTTATTAACTGCATTTTTCCCGCAAAGAAACCATTTAGATCTTTAACTATGTTTATCATATTCCTTGTGGAAATGATAAGGTCCTTAGGTTATTCTTTCTTTTGTGCTAAAATTTGGGTAAGCCTGTCAAAGAATGAGATGTATGGGCCCCACTTGGTAAATTGTGGAGAAAGTAAAGATAGTGCTTCTAAACATTGATACTTTGCACCTTGTAAAGCAATGTAATTGTTGTGGAGATTTTGTGAAGCTTGATTTAGGACATTTATTTTATGTGACAACATGCCTTCCATTGCCCTTATTTCTATCTCTTTCCTTGCTTTTAATTCTTCCACTTCCATTTCTTTATTAATGCCCACATTTGATACATCAACATATGTTTGGGTCTCTTCATCTTTCACTTTAGTGACTAGCCTCATTACATTCCTCAAAGTTTTAACCTCATTCTCTAGGGAAGCCATTTTGTATTCAAGCACATAAACTAATGCAGGGGCATCTTGGGTGTAAGAAAATCTTGCATCACCCAAAAAAAAAAATTCAATCTTTTCTATTTTAATAAGGACTAGTAGACAGGGTGGTTACTATTTATGAGAATTTTCTATTTTTAGTAAGTTTTTCATACAAGCCTTGAATTTTCTCATTTTCTATATGAAGGTTCATTTTAGAGTTATAAGCCTAACATAACGATCTCATTGTTCTAGCTTAAGTATTAGAGAAGTTATTGTGGGTTTTTTATGGAAACATCTGTAGAAAAATCTTCAAGCTCACCATTGGAGGCATTAGAGTTCCTAGAAGAGGTCTAAAAACTCCATGGGATGGCACTAATGTGGTTCTAATCTTATGGATCAAGAGCTGGCATTTTTGAAAAGTGGTTATAATAGCAAATCAAAGCAACAATTTAAGAGTTATGGCCTTATGAAGTTTGGCTACCCAAAATATCTAAAATAATTGTCAAAGATGTATTTTTCTCTATATGTATTATTAGGGTTTTTCGGCCCTAGGTATTAAGTTTCATTATCTAGAACCTTCTTGGGTAGTATAAAATTGCCTAATTAAGATAGGCCCAAACATTGTCTAGGACATCTCTAGGTGATAGTTCATAGCTTGTCTTGCAAATTATTGTAATGAAGGCATCAATGTGGGTTAGCATATTGTACTTATGAATTTTGTAATTCTGCATTTGTGGTGCAAATAAGAAGTCCATTTTTTTCTCACATTTTTTTTTGTTTCTTTGTTCCTATTATGATTTTATGGTATTTAGGGGAGCAACACCCTTCATCAAGTTGTATTAGAGCTAGAGTTCCTGAGTGTGTGGATAGATCACCGACTGTGAGGCAGTTTTCACTAGGACCATGGTTTAGGCTAAGCATGTAGAAAGATCTCTAATTGTGAGGTAATTTGCACTATGGTTTAAATAGAAGCACAAAAATGTCTCCAAGAAGAGAACATTGTGGAAGAGTTGATAGTGTTATACCTGAGAATTTTAGAATCCTCTAGAGGCAAATTCTAGTGATGCAAGAATAGATTTGTAGAGGACTGAATCTTTTTGTAGGAGATGATGAAAGTGAGGATGAAAGAGAAGAAGAATGAAATGCAAACCCAAATGTAATAGACGAAGTTCTTAACCTAGAGGAGGTAAACCTTTTTAGGGTTATTTCTAGTATTGGAAAAAGACCTAAGTTTGATGTTCCCACATTTTAAAAAAATCTCAACATAGAGGAATTGATCAATGAATTGGAGGAGTACTTTGAATATGAAGATATTAAAGATCTAGATAGGGTTAAGTTTGCAAAGGCCAAACTGAAGGGTCATGAAAAGATCTAGTGGCAAGAGATCCAATTGGATCAAAATAAAAGAGATAGGAAAAAAATCACTAGATGGGATCAGATGATAGGTAAAATGAAGTGATAATTCATTCCTTTGGATTATGAACTTGATCTACTAAAGAAAATGTAAGGGTTAAAGCAAGTAGGAAAATCTATTCAAGAGTATGCTGAAGAGTTCTATCGAGTTCTCATTAGAATTGGCCATGCAGAAGTTAATAAGGAGAAAGTCACTTGTTATCTTAATGGGTTATGGTCAAGCATTCAGGATGAGATGAGTCTTGTTTGAGTGACTAGTATTAAGGAGGCATATCAATTTGGCCTAAGGGTTGAGAATAAACTAAGAAAAAAAATTAGAACAAGAATAGTGGAAGAGGTTGAAGTGGAAGATCTTGCGGATGATCTTATTGAGGCTATAATAATGATCAAAAGAACAAGGATGAGGCTGAAAGTAGTAATCGAAACTAGAGGAGAAAAAATTCCAATCCTTTCCATGATCACAATAATAGAGATTAGAGAGGAATAGGTAGAGGACAAGGATCTAGAACAGAAGGGTTCTATGGGAAATGTTTTCACTGTGGAGAAGAAGGGCATAGAGCATTTGAATGTTCCCAATACCAAGGAAGGATAGATCAAAGAGTGGAAGGCCAGGCTAGAGTTGTACATGTTGATGAAGATGTCAGATCATCACATTCTAAAGATTTTGATAGGCAAGAAGTCCTAGTTAATAGAAGAGTCATGCTAAGTGGTGAGAATGAACCTAATCAAAGAAGGATCTTGATTCATACAAGGTGCATATGTGAAGATAAGTGTTGTGATGTGACCATTGATGGTGGAAGTACTAACAATATGGTCTCAAAAATGATGGTCATGAAGTTGAAGTTGAACAAAAAAAAACACCTATGTCCATACCATATTGCTAAGGTGTAAGATGACCACAAGGTCATGGTCAATGAGTAGTGCCCAATAAAGTTCAAGACTGGAAGCTACTAAGATGAGGTACTATGTGATATCATACCTATAGACATATGTCATATGTTGGGTAGGCCATGGAATTTTGATAGGCACGTTGTACACAATGGGCAAGAAAATACCTACACTCTGACCAAGGATGGAGTGAAACATAAGTTGAAGCCATTGAAGGATAAAGACAAAAAGTTATGTAGTCTACCAGAATATGTTTTATTAATGGAAAAGAGTTTCTCAAAGGTATAAAAGCATGATCATATGTATTTTTCTATAATTCCAAAAGATAGTAAAGAAGAAGTAGAGAAGGTGCTTGCAAAAGTTGTAGATATGTTGGGAGAGATTTTTGATATTGCATCAGATAATGTACCTAATGGATTGCCCCCAATAAAGAAGATCAGTCACCAGATGGATTTGGTTCTAGGAGCCAGTTTGCCAAACAAGGTAATACACAAAATGACACTAACAGAAAGTGAAGAGTTGAATAGAGAAGTTCATGAGTTTTTGCAGAAGGGGTTGATTCGAGCAAGTTTGAGTCCATGTGTTGTACTAGTAGTATTAGCACCAAACAAGAATGGAGAATGGAGGATGTGCATAGATTCTTGCACTATTAACAAGATCACAAGAAGGTATATATTTCCATTGCCAAGGATGGATGATATTATGGACTATTTGAGTGGAGAGAAGTATTTCACAAAGATAGATCTAAAGAGTGGGTACCATTAGAATCATATCAAAGAAGGTGATGAGTGGAAGACTACTTTCAAGACAAAAGAAGGACTGTACCAGTGGTTAGTTATTCCTTTTGGGCTAACTAATGCACCAAAAACTTTCAAGAGGCTCATGAATGAGGTACTAAAGGAGTTTCTGGGTAAGTTTGTCATTGTTTTCCTAGATGATATTTTAATCTTTAGTAAGAAATTGGAGGAGCATTTGATCCATATTCACAAGGTGTTTGATAAGTTGAGGAAAGAAAATTTGCTAATAAACCTGAAGAAGTGTAGTTTTGTAAAGGAGTTGGTGTACCTAGGATTTGCAATCTCAACAGAAGGTCTAAAAATGGACCCAAAGAAAGTGAAGGCTATCCTTGAATGGCCTACTCAAGGAGTGTGATAGAGGTAAGATCTTTTCATGGACTAGCTAGATCTTACAAAAATTTCATAAGAGGTTTTAGCAGTATTTTTGGGCCCTTAACTCAAATAATGAGAGGGGATAGGAAAGAATTTAAGTGGATTGTAGGAGTAGATAAGATTTTTAATCTATTAAAATAGAAGGTTACTGACTAACATGTTTTAACACTTCCTAATTTTAACAAGGTGTTTCATGTAGACTATGATGCTAGTGGTATTGCAATAGGAGCTATTTTGAGCCAAGAAGGTAGACCTATTGCTTATTCCAATGAGAAATTGAATGATATAAAAAGAAAATATTATGTTTATGATCAAGAATTTTATGCTATGTTTCAAGAATTAAAAAAATGGTGACACTATCTTCTTCCTAACAAGTTTTTTTTGTATACTAATCATCAAGCTTTGCAATATTTGAATATTCAAGAAAAATTGAACCAATGGCATTTGAAGGGGATTGAGTTTTCACAAAGCTATACATTTGTTTTGAAACACAATAGTGGGAAACTAATAGATTTGTAGATGCTCTTAGTAGAAGACAAATTTTGTCGACAAAAATGCAGATAGAGGTAATTAGGTTCAAGGAACTCAATACTTTGTATCAAGATGATCCTGATTTTGGTGAAGCATGGAAGGCTTGTACAGAGCCTGTTACACTTGATAGGACAAAGTGGTTGGATTTCTTGATCCAAGATAATATGGTGTTTAAAGGAAGCCAATTGTGCATTCCTATAAGTTAAATGAGAGAGCATGTCATCAAGGAGGAGCATAGTGGAGGATTGGCTGGACATTTTGGTAGAGATAAAACCATACCTTTGATTGCTGAAAATTATTACTCCCCATAGTTACAAAAGGATGTGAAGAAGTTTGTATAGAGCTATAGAGTATGCTAGATGGTGAAAGGAGTGAAGCAGAATATAGGGTTGTATCGGCCATTACTTGTACTAGAGAAGCCATGGGAGGATGTCAACATGAATTTTGTTCTTGGATACTGAGGACATCTCAAGCACATTATTTTATTTTTGTAGTGGTTGACATGTTTTCAAAGATGGCACATTTTATTCCTTGAAAGAAGACTAGTGATGTTGTTCATGTGGTGGAGTTGTTTTTTAGAGAAGTGGTGACACTACATGGTCTACCAAAGAGTATAGTTTTAGATCATGATACCAAATTTTTAAGGTATTTTTGGCATACATTATGGAAGAAATTGAAGATAGAGTTGAAGTTTAGTTCATCACATCATCCAAAAATTGATGGACAAATAGAAGTTGTGAATCCTAGTTTGCAAAATTTACTGAGATGTTTGGCTGGAGACAAGCTAAAAGGATGGGATATGATTTTTCCATAGGTAGAATTTGCATATAATAATTCTATCAATGAGAGTACTGGTAAATTATCATTCTAGATTGTATATGGAAGTAGTCCTAGAAATGCTTTTGAACTGAGGCAGTTGGATAAAGGAGAGATAAGTATTTCTGAAGTTGAATAATTTTTTGAACACTTGAAGAACATCCATAAGGAGGTGAGGAAGCACATCTTAAAGATGAATACACAATATAAGGCTAAAGCAAATGCGAAAAGGAGGTATAAGGAATTTTAGGTTGGAGATGAAGTCATGGTTCATTTGAGAAAGGGCCATTTTCCAATGGGTACATATAATAAGCTGAAGATGAAGAAGTTTGGACTGTGCAAGATCATCAGAAGGCGTGCTTTCGAAAATGCTTATGCAGTGTAGTTGCTTGTTGAATTTAATATTTCACCAGTATTTAATATTTTAGATTTGATGGTATATTATGAAGGAGGTGATGGAAATGAAAGTGGAAGAAGTGCAATGGAGTATTCCAGCAGCTAGTTTGGCTAAAAAGGACATTAAGGAGATACTAGATAGTTGTGTTGGCAAAAGTGAATGAAATAGAACTTATGAGGAATACCTAGTCAAATGGAAAGGGAGGCCAGTAGAGGATTCATCATGGATAGCAAGGGAGGAGGTTAACCATCTTGGTTTCCCTCTGAACACTTGAGATGTGATAAAGTCACTTCTCAAATTACCCAGGGTGTCTCATGCAGGAGCATCCTGGATGTAAGAGTAATCTTGCATCACCCAAAAATATTTTTTCTTTTCAACCTTTTTTATTTTAATAAGGACTAGTAGACAAGATGGTTACTATTTATGGGAACTTTCTATTTTTAGTAAGTTTTTCATATGAGCCTAGAATGTTTTCATTTTCTATATGAAGGTTCATTTTAGAGTTATAAGCCTACCGTAACAATCTCATTGCTCTAGCTTAAGTATCGAAGAAGTTATTATGGATTTTTGGTGGAAACATTTGTAGAAAAATCTTTAGGCTCACTTTGGAGGCCTTAGAGTGCCTAGATGAGGTTTGAAAACTCAATGGAGGGGTGATACCGCCATTATGAGTTTGTAGATCAAGAGCTTTTGTTTCTAAAAAGTGGTTATAATAGCCAATCAGAGCAATGGTTCGAGAGTTATATGACCTTCCCAAGTTGGGCTACCCTAAATATCTAAAATGATTTGCAAAGATGTAGTTGGCCAACTATACTCTATGTATTATTAGGGTCTAGCAGCCCTAGGTATTAAGTTTCATTGTCTAGAACCTTCCTTGGTAACATAAAATTGCCTATTTAAGAAAGGCTCGAACATTGTCTAGGACAGCTCTAGGTGATAGTTCATAGCTTGTCTTATAGATTATTGTAATGAAGGCACCCATGTGGGGTAGAATATTGTACTTGTAAATTCTATAATTCTGCATTTTTGGTGCAAATAAGAAGTCCATATTTTATTCTCGCATTTTTTGTTGTTTCTATATTCTTGTAATGAGTTTATGGTATTAAGGGTAGCACCCTTCATCATACATTTTCTTTATTTCTTCTTCATATTGCTTCCTTGCTTCAATGTATCTACTATAGGTGTGAAATAGTTGTTCCTCTAACATATCCATCTTGTTATTCCTCATGAGTGACATTATGTTTGTCATGATGTCTATTTGGTCACTAGGTGTTCTAGTGCCATTCCATAATATTACATTACCCTATGGGGAATCTTTGACCTCTATAAGTGTTGGATTCTTTGATTGAGGGGCCAAACTCTAGATTTTCATTGCCTTAGTGTCAATGTTGAAACTAGTCCCTTACAATTCTCTGGTGATATTGGTCTCCTCAAATGAGATAAAAAAAAATTTCCTTCTAATTTGATCCAACATAAAGGATGAGCTTATTTCTCATCTAGGGAAGAGCAATATTTGACTTCTTTTTATTGGCTCTCTAGCTTCATCTACAATGAGGGTTTCACTATTTGGATCATATTCTTGCAATTTTGTTGCTCATTTTGCAACCTTTTCATCCGAATCTCCTAGTTGCAATTGTAAAGATAATTCATTTTTCTTAATCTTGGAAATAAAAGATTTGAAATCCTTAGAATTAATGAATTCATCATCCTTCATAAACTCTTTAGCTTATATAATTCTATCATCTATCATTTTGGCTTCAAGCTCAAGTTTATTCAGGATTCATTCATTATTGTTGGCCTACCTTATCCAAAAATTATGCCTGATATCATCAAAATACTTTCTCCCTCTTGCAAAAATTTGAAGGTCCTTTTCTCTTTCCTTTCTTGGTATTTCAATTAATTTATGCCTCTTCCTACCACATTGATCGTACGATAAGATTTATGGTTGTTTCTTTTCTTCATCAATTTCAATCACAATTTCTTGCTAAGAGACATCAGGTTCTATCCTATTTTTGACTTGAAGGGCACCTAAGACTTCATGCTTTCATAATTTTGGATACTTCTTTTGAATCTATCTAAATATCTCTCCCTATGATAGAAACCCTTGAAATAAGGTTTTGTTGTTTTCATTTCCTCTTCAATTTTCATTATGTCTTTCAACTTCAAGGTCCTATCACTACACTCCTTAGTCTCCAAGTAGTCTTTGATTACATCTTATTCACAAACAAGCTTGTTATTGGGCAAGTTAAACTTTCTCATTTGTCTCAAGGCATGCTTGAAAGATCATTAGGGTCATAGGATTTGGTAGGAGTGATAGACAATAGGAATTCCTTCATGAATTCATCTAACTCTTCTATCACATAATTGCCAATAATAAAATCACCCACCTTTATATTCCTACACACAAATGATCCCTTTATGATGGTTGGTCCTAGGTATTCTCGATTCATCAAAATTAATTGTTGAAAGAATTTGATGATTCCCATTCTTTCTGGAATGTGTTTTGATAAAGATACCATTCTTTCTAGAATGTGTTTTGAAGTGGTTGGGTGAATCCATAAACTCTTATGATAGAAAAAAATTTAAAAATATAAAAAACTTCCCTAATCATGTCCTAACTTCATGTTATTGGCATAGCATCTAGAAGGTTTAATTAACATTCTAACATGCTAAGGAATCTCTCAATAATATATGCTAACATGTTTGAAATTGGATGCACAAAATCATTATAGAAAGCTAAATAATTTGAATAGGGATAGAATTCTTTCCACACTCTAGTCCATCATTGTATTGGCAAGATTTTTTCCATCTCCTTTGTTCCTTCAATAAAATCAAGATTAATGTACCCTATGTTCTTCTATATGATTATGTGCATTAACAATGAATAATGGTGGAATTTGAAATTTCCCATTTCCCCTTTTTGAGAAGCCATTATCTCATTGTGCATTACATTAATTATATGGGTAAAACATTCATAACCTACATTAGTGTACAACTCTTTTATGTCTAAGGATATGATATATACATTACCAAGAGCACTCATAGTCCCATCCAGTCCTATCACCTTGTCCAATCCAAAGACTGAACTCTAAAAATATGCACAAAAAAAATCCAAGGGCATGAGTTCTCCTACCTTTTAGGTATCTCACCCTTTTCTTTTCTAGACTTGGGAATGTGTCTTTGCATAACCTTTCCAATAAAGAAACTCTTTTGACTCTTGAAAGTCTCATTGAGATTATCCTATTCAATTATCTTAGTCACTTATCCTCCAAGGTCAAAGACTTATATGAATATATCCCTATCCAATGTACACATGACACTTCTATCCTTTTTGTGAAATGCATAGGTCACAGGATTATATGCCTTTATTAGGGCTTTCACCAAATCTACATTGGCAATGACTTATAGCATAATTAATTTGGCCAAATTTATATTCCAAGGATTTGAAATGGGCAGCTTACAAAACCTATTGTTATAAAAAAACCAAAATAATTCATTACCATTTTTTTTATGGTACTTTAGCATCCCAGCTGTAGAAAATGTAAGGATCTCTGAAGATATGTGAATTAACTAATTGAGAATTTGATGAACCTAATAGAAAATAGACCCATTCATCAACATACAAAGTTGCTATCTTCATTTTTGCTTGCTTGGTATTATCAGCAGCTTCTTCATTATTCAGTTGATCAATTAACTTGCCTTGTTCCTGTGTCATGTTTTCTAAATTCAAAATCCCAAACACTTCTCTACAATTCAAATTTTTTAAAACAATTTTGCATACAATCTTCTTAGTATTGAACTCTATAACATCACCCCTTCTTAATGGTGCTTGAGCATGGGAGTGGTATTAATGAAATTTTAAGGTAGCATGCATGAATTTTTTTTTTTTTTAAATTTTAGAAAACTATCATATTCGTGCTTTATGATGCATGTACTACCAATGTTTAAATCTTTTTTACCCTTTTCAGATAGTACTTTATTTTTTTTAGCAATTATAAAATATCAACAACCATTTTACCTTTTTATGTTTTAAGTAGTGACAACATAAATTCTTAGCACTTTGAGTTATTTGTGGCATCATGAGGTTTTCTAAATAACCCCTCTATCTTGCTTGCAACCACACAAAACCCTTGATCTTTAGTTCATGGTCAGTTTTCACATTTAATCTTTAAGTCATGTGAAAGTATGAACAAAGATAACATCACCTCATCATTGCTTCATGGCTTCCCTTTTACCTTATACTCTTAGTTGTGTGATCAAGCATCAATCACTAACTTCCCCATTTCTTAACTGTGTTGTAGGGTCTCACTTGTTTGCACTTAACTACATTACTTACACCATGAAGTTGTGAACACCCTAGTCTCTTGTTCTCTTCTTAGTAGTACCATTAGCATCTTTAACGCACAATAGGGAGTTATACATTAAGGCTTGAATAGATTATGCTTCACTGCTTAATCCTTAAGACTTTCAAAATAGCTAATGAAGTAGCGAACATTGCCAACTTTTGCTTAGTCTCTTGTTCATAGCTTCTCTTTTTCTTTACAACTTTAATTGCAAGACTAAGCATCAACCAACCTTTGATTTTTTCACCAATTCATGATTTCTTATTAAACTGTAAACTTTAGGCACTTGAACCCGCAATCAAAGTGAGTTTCCTTATCTCTCCACTTAGTTAACTTGTCACATTTTAAGTTCTAAAATGGTGTAAAGGTATTCTAACATTTATCTCCACTTGAAAACTTAATTCTTCATGTTTTTATGAGACCAAAGACCTAGAGTGCACACCTTTTGCATCATCGCTATTCATACTATGCCTCATGCCTAACTGTGATGAAGCTATAAAGATTGTCCCTCTAACCATATCACAACTTCATTGTTTGAATCAACCTTTTTGTGATAAACCATGGAGATCTTGCGAACACTTTGCAAATAACTATGTCACATCATCCTACCTTAGAAAAGATTAAGGCTTAACAAGTTGGAGATGTAGAGATGAGCCTTCATCATGACATTGCCACTTCAATTTTTAATTCCCTCTTAAAGAATGAAAACCCTTAGCATACTTATTTAAAAACAAAATGGTTAAAACATGAAAATATGCATATAGACATAAAATTATGGTTTTACTAGGAAGATCTTTGCAAAATGAAAGTGAAAACCCTAATTATAATAGTTTAACCTAAATTTTCATAATGAGTTCTCAAAATTTTAAAATGGTGAAAATGTAGGCCATCACTGAGCTCACTTTAGAAGAGTGAAAAGTGGTAGCATGTTACTTGGTGGCTTTTCCCAAATTTAATTTCCATGTTAAATCTTAGTGTCACATATATGTGAATGTTATTTGTGTGGTGCATTCTATTTATTATTCTTTTATTTACTATTGGTCAGCGTATTTTGAACAAAGAGTTAAGTAATGAACATAATGTTAAGTTATTGATGATATGCTATATGGACCAAGTGGTTTTATTAGATTGTTTAAGTTGTTTGAAGTTAGTGAAAGTTTAATTAGTACATTTGGACCTAAGGATAATTGATTCACCCACCCCTCCAGTTATTCTAAATATTCTATTAGTTTTTTTCCTAATATCATGTGGTCAATGAAGAAGTTGAAGTAAAATATTAAGGAGCTTAAGTAATAGCCAAGAAAAATAGTATAAGTTGAGTGTTGGTAATGGTTGAGAAAGGTCAAGAAGAAAATTGTACTACCAATTGAGTGTATTGAAGATCGAGCAAGTTAGTATAAGCCAAGTGAGACATATTAGTAGTGGCTGAACTATGTACTAATGTTTGAGCTATCAAACATAGTGATGACTGAGTTTCAGCTAACTAATAGTTTTAGAAAGAATTGAGATTTGAAGCTGACATAATTGAATTTATGAATTGGTCAAAATGCATAATCCATTTTGGGAACTTTTGTCTGTATCATGATTTTGATCTTGGCACTATCATATGTATAGAGTGGCTTGAGATTCTTTTCAATTGCTTCTATCAATAGTGGTGTAATAGGAGCAGACACTTCAGCAATTTTAACTTCATATTGTATTGACCTTAGCCATGCCTCTCTTTGTATAATTGTGTGAGCATATGTATAGTTAGTATCAACCATCAAGCATATGTGATCATAATATTGATCAACCACCGACTTAGGCATTCTTAACATATTCTTCATTTTTCGTTTGATGTATTCAAAATATCCATCCAAAATTGTTTCAAAATGATCACCAAGTTGTTCAATATATTCATTGATTTTCTTGGTCACTAGTCTATTGTCATGCCCAAAATTCAACAAGGAAAAAACACAATGAATTTTTTGTTTTTGAAAGATACGTTAATGTTTATAATTTAGTCAAATGACTTGATGTTTAATTTGAAAGGGTTTATACTCATATCAGGTTGTGGTTATTATTGAATGATACACTATTATAACTGCATGTGTATAAGTTGCATTCTAAGGTTACGAGTTACATCAAAGATCTGGACATTGCCTATTGTTTTGAATTTTTGATTAGATAAGAAGATACATAATCTATACTTTAACTTGGAGATGTCAAAGTTAGCTGATGTGATGAAGATTGTACCATTCAAACTCTAGATTCAAGTTTTCTATGGTAGGTTGTCGAGTTGACAATCAATGTTTGCAATACCAAGTTAAAATGATATTTTGGGGTTAACCCTTCACCTTCAATGCTCCTTATTAAGACACTTTCCAGTGCATGTGAAAATTCAATTCTTTTTTAGTCAATGGTTCTAGGGTATAGTGACACGAAGATGTTTTATTATTACCCTAATTGTTTTTCGAACACAAGTTGCTCTACCACAACATACATATGCATCTACCCCTATGTCTTCCACTTCATTTAGTTGCAAAAATATAATCCTCTTTGATGAACTTCTTACTACCTATCTTTTTTCCTTTTCTTTACTTTGATCATCTGATTATGCACTACTAACTAGGACTTTGATATTATTAATTTAAATTGATTCTTTAATTAATTAATTAATTAATTATTTATTTATTATTAATTTTATTATTATGTTTCTTTGAATTTACTAATTTATCTCTTAAATACAAATTTAGTGTTCTATATACTTACCCCACTTTTACCCTAAGACTATTCCCTTATCTAGTTCTTACCCAACAATATATATATATATATATATTTAGGACTAATCCTATTTCTATACTACAAGTCCACCCCTAACCATTAACTTAAATTATCACATTAAAAAATATATTGAAATACTCTAAACTAAACCCAACATTCCATATTTCCTTAAATTCCTAAATCTACTCCTAACTACCCTTACCCCCCTCATCTCCTAGCTGCCCTTTTATCTCCCTCACTTCTCATGTGGGAAGGAGGGGAGAGGGTGATATACTACTAAGTACTTCCCCATCCTTTAATGCCCCACTTTATGGGGTAAGGCTGCCAGGTACAAAGGTGGGAAGGGTTGACTATTCCCCTTCACTTGCATTATTAAATTTCTTTTTTTCAACCAACACTCTTGTCACATTAATATGTAGGCTGCCCTTAGGTTGGGATTTTAATATTTTTTAATATTTTTATTTATTTATTTAGTCTATTGACTAATAGGTAGGCTGACACTGTACTTGGTTTTTTTTTTAATAACCTCTTATAAAGTAAATTGGTATTGGTAGGTGAAAATGATATTTTATTCTTATGTTATTATTTTATTAACTGTATTGTTGGAGCCAAGCTTTTTTTTTAAATGCCATACCTTAGTCTGACATTTGTCTCATCATCTTTGACCAAATACGACCATTTTTGATGATTTCCCTCAGGTTATGACATCTTTCCATCATCTTGGGCATGCACATATAGTTTCGAGTCATTCTGTCAGTTGCTATGGTTTTGTCTTCTTGTTGTCGATAAATTGACTTATCATATGCTTATCTTAGTCAATTTCTCGAGGGGGTACCCATATATATCATCCCTATTGGGGCATGTTATGGCTTTCTCAGCAATTATTCTTTGATACAACACTCTAAATCACATTGTATCAAAGAGGGGCAAAATGTAGACGCTAAAAAATGGTTCACATCTACGACTTCATCACTTCTTCATACTAATTTGTCCCATTTTCTCATTCTACTAACTTCAATATTTTGGCCAAATTGACCATATTTTGTCATTTGTATCCCCTTTCACATCAATTTCATATCAACTCATAATCATATCAAATCAACTCAAAATCGGTCCTAATCAACCCAAAACATATCAAACATCCCAAATCAATCATCATTTATCCGCTCCTAGGCATTGTTGTGGCTTTCAGTGCCTTGGAAACCTATCAACTTATCAATCTTATCAATCTGACCTTAGTATTGTCATGGCTCTCAGCACTAGGTCAAAATATCATTCATGTCATTCAATCTTTGACATTGTTGAGGCTTTCAATGTCAGATCATGGCATCATCAACCATTTTAATAATATTGATAGTGTCTGTCAGTGTTATTATGATCAAAACTTATCAATCAATTTCAATCCTATAGCATTTACAATGTCAGTTAAATGTTAATATCAATTAATTCATGTCATATGTCCTTGGCATGTTATCAATTTTGATCTATCAATTAATTTGACCATGGCTTTGGTCTACCTTTTCATCATCTTATTCAATATCCATCATTGTCACATTTTCATCAAAGGATACGGTCGTATTCATTTAATCAATTTGGCCAATCATCTACTAATTTTCTCTATAGGATTAAATAACCCATAATTTAATTCTATTATTCTCACTAATTATTCTTCCTGATTATCATCCTCAATTAATTAATTTTATTAATTAATTGATTCATTATTTGCAAACCATGGAAATTTACAATTTCCTAAGTTCTATTTTCCATCATTAATTCCATTTTCTACTAATTCTTATTTTGTGGAATAAAAGGATTTTTAATTCAAATATTCCATAAAATATTTCATCATCATGACACTTGGATGTGATACCTCGTGGATTCTCCTTTGACACTTGGCTAAAATTTTTCATAATCAAATATTCTTATCTCTTACACATGTCCCTATTTGGCTTATTCATCATAGATTCTTAGCTTTAAGTGGGTTGAGGAATCTTATGACGCGTCATAGATTCTCTTCCAAATTTGACTCTCATGTGTCATAGAATCTTACTTTTGGCATATTCTTTCATATGCATCATAGGAATTATTATTACCTCTTACGCATGTCCCTATTTGGCTTATTCGTCATAGATTCTTGGCTTTAAGTGGGTTGAGGAATCTTATGACGTGTCATAGATTCTCTTCCACATTTAGCCAAATTTGACTCTCATGTGTCATAGAATCTTACATTTAGAATATTCTGTCATATGCGTCATAGGAATCTCTTGCCACATTGCATGTTTGTGGGTGACGAATCCAATGTTCTCACCCTACATGAAAATTATAAAATGAGCACTCTTTCTCTGATCTTGAGTGCTTGGATCTAGAATGTTTAAGTCTTGAATCCTTGAATCTTTGAGTTTTTGAGTCTTTACTAATTTGCATTTTGCATTCTCTCTCTCACATAAAATCACACTTCAAGTATTCTCATGGAATTATCACTATCATAGGCTTTTGCTTCAATTTTGTGTGCACTATAGGCAACTTTGGAGCTACAATCATTTGGAGAAAAAAGAACGACATGGGAGCTACAAATGGAAAAGGGAGTTTTTGATTATGTTTGCTTTCTTTTGTTTAGTTTGGATTTCATGGTAGACTAGTGGGTGCTAACGTATGATTATTGAGTTTTTGATTTGCTCATAGTATGTTATGCATTTTAGCCCTTTTTTTTGGTCCTACATTTGGTGAACCTGACGTGAACATGCATATCTAACTTGGGTTTTCTTGTTTTGTGCTTGTAGGTGCAAGGAAGTAGCTCACTTGGAAGGGTATAATGACTATCTACTCTTCTTTTTCACATCTAGATCTGTACTATTAGAGCACACCTAGGTTCATAGCAAGCACATGCACCAATAAAAATCTACATTTCAAGGTCCTATCACTCTCTAGGACATAGATTAGGTGATTTTGTGTTACTAATGGTCTATTTGCAGCATGTGGCAATCGTGGGATGAAGACATGATCATAAACTACTAATGCTTTGTTTGCAGGACATTGTTGAAAACTTTGTGTGTCTTTCAAAACTATGTGTGTGGATTTCCTAGATTAGATAACATTTTGTTTGGCGCTTAAAAAGAACCTTTTTCTTTTCTGCCTAGCATGTCTATGGTGTTAGATCCCTAGGATTTGTATTGGACGTATCCTCTCCCCTCACCATTCGTGGATCTTGGGTGTAAGAGAAATTCATGTAACTTCTATAGGAGGCCTGCCTTGGACCAAGATACTCGATATTGGGTATGCCAAGGGATGACCTCAGAGCGGTAACAGGCCAAAGCCAGGTCAACATTCCAGCCGCTATATAAAATTTGATGATGGTGAAAGCTATATCGGTGGTATTGTTGTGTGATAGCTCTCCTCTAGTACCCTTGTGGTGCGTCAAACCTCAGTTCTCGAGGCTAGGAGACCTTCTGTGGAAGTTTATCATTCACTTGCCGAACGGAATGCCCTTACTAAAAACCATGTTTTAGTGGCCAAAATCCTTTCTATCCACTGGCTCAAGGGGTCACCCATGCCCGTGAAGAAATCCTACATTCTCATGGTCCTTAGTAGAGGCAAAAATCCCTTGGGAAGTCATGCCCCTTGGGAAGTGGATCTTTGTAGCCCCAAGAAGTGAGTGCGCTATAAGGGGGAGCCTGTGGTGCCAAGATCCTAGGTTGTCTGGTCTGGATAAGCACGGTTGAACTTTGGTTCAAGTAGGAATTCAGTGGATAAAGTCCTAAAAGCCTAGGATGTGGTGTGTTTGTTAAATTTTACAATAGCTATTCTTGTCTTAATGTGTCTTGCATGTGTGTAAAACATAATCAAGATCAAAGCCAAACTTTTAAATTTACACCTTGGATATCATTTGAACTTGTCAAAACCTCACACATTGCCAAAAAATTTAAACCTTTATCAAACTTTGCAAACATTGATTCAACACACTCAAAACTTGGAAAACATGGTGACTTGTGCTCTTAAATGTGCTTGGCAAAACGTAGATCTCACACTTGCATAGACTTCACTTGCATTCACCCTAGTTTAGGCTTCATTCTTGCATCATATAGACTTCATATTGCACCTTTTAGTCCTCATTTAGTATCTATTACTTTTCATATTGCATCCATTTAGGTTCAATTTTATTTTCCTTAGTTTTTGCATTCCCATCTTAGAATCAACACTTTGCATTCACCACCTTGCATCTTTACATACCTATTCATCATCTTGACCACTTTATCCATCATTCTTGGTGTCCTAATCATCATTTTGAGCATCCAAACTGGCCCTAACACTATCATCTACCATTTACCTCTCTGTGACATCCTGCTTAGCATCACCATCATTTTGAGTCCTCTAAACATCATTTTGAACCCCCAAAACCTTTGAATTTAGTCAAAAATATAGAACAAAGTATGATTCTTAGAGTATCTCCTAGTGTTGATGGATAATGGATCTTGACTAGTCTTTTTATCTTTTCTTATCATTTTCTTGGGTCAAAATCTGTCTATGGCTTCATAGATTTGACCTTGTCATCTTTTATCAATTTGGTCCTTTCATCTTTTATCAGTTTTTGGTCAAGATCCAAAGTCCTTTATCACAAGGTTAAACTCCTAGACAAAATAATTTCTAAAAGATTTTACCTAAGTTCAAAACTTTCCATATACCCTTGTCATAGCATAATCATATCCCTAGAATCCGCAAACATCATTTTGACTTACCCTAGTGGTATATCCCCTTCATATTGCATTGATCACAATCCTTAACATCATTTTCACTACCAAACCCTATCGAATTGTCCATCAACCAAATTACCTTCTTGAGCATTTACCCTCATTTTGCATGTCCCAAACATCATTACGAACCTATAACATCATCCTTTGCATGATATACCTTGCATACATCAACCTTTAACATCCTTAACAAGTCCAAAACATAACCCTAATTGTCATTTTGCATACCTTAGAGTCATTTTCATCCCCTCTAGTCAAACTTCAAAACATCACCTTGCATTTGCATTTGCATAACATCCCTAGGATATTTTCACTTTGCACATCAAAACCCTAATTCATTTAGCATTTCCTCACATTGCATAACATTCTTAAACAATTAAAAATCCCAAAAACACTCATATCTTGCATACCCACCACTCTTTGCACTCTTAGGTATCATGCCAACACTTACTAGGAGACAAGCAGCTCAGAGACTAGAGGAAGTCTATCAACCTTTGTTTAACCTCATCCAAGACAAAGAAAGAGCAAGAAAATCCAACAAACCTTTGACAAAGAACAAATTGAGGCATCACAACCATTACTATCAGACCCTTTGAATATGTATCCTCAAGATCCTCATAATCAAGCTATGGCACAACAAACCTTGAACAATGCACCTATCATGAGATTTCCTCCAAACACTTCCCACACACATGGGATGGTTCAATGGAGTCCTAACTTTGAACCTATATTTGTGCCAATGCCACCAGGAGATGGAAGTGTACCAACCTCACCTGAAGATGAACAATCACATTCATTTGAATTCAGCCAACCTAACACATCAAACATACAACAAGGTATTGTACACCTAAGTGATGACTCTGACACTGATTATGGCATCACTCATGAAGAAATGGCTAGGGCATGTCAAGACAAAAGTTTTTGCAAGAACTTCAAACGTTTGGCAGCACAAGAAATTGTCAAATTTAACCCAAACTTGGAAGGTCCTAAGACCAAAAATCAAACCAACACAACAATGGAAAATATCCAACCCATGATAAATTTGGACTTAGACAAGGGAAAAAAACCTTTGGAGTTTTCAAACACAATAATGGCACCTATAAGATCCCATCAAGAACCAACAATTGAAATCCTCCAAAGTACATTTGAACACATCAATGTTAACCCCTTGTTTGATGAAATACCACCAATCCCTAAACACCCCAAAAGGACATTAAGACTTGATTTTAGTCACATGATGCAACAACAAGATGCACCTAAAGGGACCCATGCTCTAGGGATGCTAGACATACCTTCTTTGGAGGCAAATCAATAAAGTACACCTTTTCTTCTAACTTTACCCAGTGCTACGACATCAAACACTATGGAGCCTCTCATAAATAAAACATGTGAAACATCAAGCACAACCATCCCTATGGACACACAAAGGAAAAGTCTTACTGACATTACACCCATTCGCAATAGAAATGTATCTCATAGTCAAGTCAATATGATGTCGCAAGTAGGAACATCTAAAACACAAAGGTACCAAAACAACAATACAAACATGATGTTCAATTCTCAAGCACTTAGTCAACCCCCATGAAAACAACAACCTACAATGGTACAAGGACTCAACACTTCCAAGGCACAACCAAGTCTACATCTACTTGACACACATCCCACATATCAACAAAAACATCAAACGCAACAACAACAACCTCAAGTGGGACAAACATCCAACATTCCTAATACGCAATCCCATGTGAACCCACTTGACTTGCACACAATTTATCACCAGCAATTTCAGCAGCAATTCCAACAACAAGAAGCAATGTTTGATAAACAACAAGAGCAACTCAATCAACAGTTGGAATACCAAAGATGCCTTGAGCAACAGATCACATACCAACAACATTTGTTACAACAAAAACATGTGCCACAACAACCTCAACAAATACCTCTACAACAACAAGCACACACATGGTCTCACATACAACCAACAGAGGTATCCCAAAAACAACCACAACACATGGCACAACAACAACACGTGGTACAACAATCTTAGTCAATCCCACAAAAAGTGCCACATCAAATACCACAAAAAGTACCCCAACAACAAGGACCTTTCTGTCTTCGAGGTGCCAACATACCTCCACCACCTAGTGACACTTCATCAGATTCATCAGACACAGAAATGTCAGAATCAAGTAGACATAGTTCTCACCACAAAAAATGGTCTACTCATAGACATAAAAGACTCGAAGGAAAGATCATCATGCAAAACCCCAATGAAGAACTATTACAACAATTCAAACAACTTTCCAAACAAGTTGAGGCATTGGGAGTCCAAAAGAAATAGGCTCTATATACAGAAAGGGACCTACGTCCTAACCTATTTGATAAAAGTTTGTATATGCCTCCATTCCCAAGACACTTTGAGGCCCCTATTGATCACATTCGAAAATTTTTTGCTTCATGCACCAAACTCAGTGATGAGCCCACGTACCTTATGAGATTGTTCCCTCATTCTCTAGGTGGGCCTGCACTTGAATGGTACTCCAAACTTCCTGGTAATATCAAATCTTGGTCAGAACTAGCAGACAAGTTTATCTCCCACTTTGCCTTTAACATCGCAAATGAGGTGACACTTTCTGATTTGTGCTCAACTAAACAGAAGGCAGGAGAGCCATTCATCACATTCTTACTCCGTTGGAGAAGCTTAGTTAGTCAATGCTCACTAGACATTCCTAAAGAACAACAAGTAAACTTGTGCATTGAAAACTTAGTCCCCAACTTAATGTATGAACTCAAAATCAAGAGTCCAAGCACCATTTCTAAACTAATGAAAAAAGGGGCTAGTATTGAAGATGCTCTTATCCATAAGGGAATCCTCAAGATAAACAAAGATAACACAAACACCAACTCATCCAATGACAAGGCAAAATTTTTCTCCAAAAACAAGAATGTGACTAATGATGGCATTGTGGATGCCCACACGATTAGCACAACACAACCTCAACTAACTTTGAAAGGTGTAAACCCTACAAATTTGCAAACTCCTAATCAAACAACACCTCAACAACAAAAAATTGAGACTTCCACACAAGACAAAAGACATCCTAGAACCAAAGACAGGAAATTCACACCATTAGGAACACCACTTGAGACTGCATTGCAATAGCTACTGAGTAATAAATTCCTGCAATTACCCCCAATCAAAGATGAACCATTAACTAAAGAAGATTGGTGGGATGACAAAAAGTATTGTGATTACCATCGTACCAAAGGACACAAGACTTCATCGTGCTTCCAACTGAAACATGCAATACAAGACCTTATTGATGATGGTGTCATCACAGTTGATCCATCATTGTTAGCATCCAACTCTGATCATATTATTTTCAAAGATCCTTTGGGTAATCATGACAAAGAGAAACCCTCAAGTTCAAACTCAAACTCACAAGGTAATGTGAATTAATCATGTATCGGCTATGACTACACCATCAATTTCTTTAATGAGTCTGACTTTCGCATATCCACATTCATATTAAAGGTTGAAAACCCTCGTTGTGTTGTCACTACACACCATAGCAAGATTACCCTACCTGGTGCCCCAACTAGACCTATATCTTCTACTAGACCTGCACACTCAAGTAGACCTACTGCTCCTACTTCATCTAATGATAGCCTTGTTGAACAACTCAAAAAAAACCCTGCACAAATATCCATTTTGGACCTACTACGTGCATCTCCCCAACACCATAAGATCTTGGAGCAAGCCCTTAAAGAGTCAATAGTCCCAGATAACATGGATGTTTCCCAGTTCCAAGCCATGGTTGGGAACCTATCCATGTCACAACAGATCAATTTTTCACCCCGTGATATTCCTAAGAACAAACTTAACCATAATGATCCCCTTTATCTCGAAGTCTCCATCCATAATGCCAAAGTCAAACGTGTCTTAATAGATGGAGGAGCAGGACTGAACATCTGTACTCTTAAGGTTGTCAACAAGTTGGACTATTTTGAAGATGATGTAGATCCCTCTTGAAGAATCACAATAAAAGCTTATGATAATGATGAACGCTTCTCCAGGGGCATCATCACATTACCTGTTAGAGTTGGTCCAGCTATTGAAGACATATTGTTCCATGTCCTAGACATCGAAATGAATTGCAACATGATACTAGGATGCCCTTGGCTTCATGCTATGAAAGCAGTCCCTTCTACATATCATCAATGTTTGAAGTTTTCCTATCACAACATAGAGGTTACGATCCTCGGTGATCCAGATCCTTTCCAGTTTTGTGCTAATCTAAGAGATGCTACTACATTCCAAATCCCAACAAACAATGAAGCACAACCCACAAATCCCTCTAAGTATGTGGATGCTGATATACTGCTCAATAAAGCCAAGGAAAAGATGAAGATTGAAGACAATGGGTGTGGAGAGTACTTTATGTCTCAAGTCTCTCACATTAGGGAGTCACCACTTTCTCCCATCAACACAAAGAATGATACTTCTGTCAATGAGAATACATCCATATGTATTGAGAAAGAAAAAGCAGAATGAGAACCCACTTTGATATTTCCTAGCAAGTATGGACTTGGGTTTACCATCATGCAAAAACAAGGTTATGATGGCTATAGTGGTCTTGGATCTCAGAAACAAGGAATCGTTGAACCTATCACTACAAAAGGACAACCTCCTAGTTTTGAGTTTGGATTTAAACCATTACGAATAGGTCCTCCTAGTATCACGATACCTACATGTAAGACTATGGATGTTTCAAATGATGAAAAGGCATCTGAGGATATCCCACTTGAAACCAACAATCCCCTAGCCTTTGAGCATAACCCCAATGACCCAGTTGAATCAGTTACCCATATATCTACCTTCAACCAAAGCCCATTCAACATGGATGATGACATCTCCTCAAGTTATCCTGAACCTTTGGATTGGGACCAATGTGGACCACCAATTTTTGATCAATTCGACGATGATGACACTCTCATGATGGACTTTGAAAGCATTATGACTAAAGATCATAAAGAAGCAGTTTCTCCTAAAGAGAACACATTGGCATATTTTGGGGAGCCAACTCCACTTTCTAGTTACAAAGCAAAAAGAGAAAGAAATAACAAGCATAGGTCTCTTGGTGAAAATTGAAAGGCGCCATTAGACCATAAAAAATCAAAAGCTAAGCAGCTCCCACTAATACAAAATGAAAAATATGCTGCCATGAATATCAGTGTTCCAGTGTTCAACATGCCACAAAGTCTTTTGGAGCTCTCTCAATCAGCATTCATGCAGAAGGTCATTGGTCTCAACCCTCCCAACCCTCCCTTATATCCCTTTGTTTATCCCCAAATCCAACTACCTAATTTGTCCAATAACAAAAATCAGTCCTTTATCCAACAAGCCTTTGCATATGTCATCATCAGTGACATCCCACATGATACATCTATTGACCCAATTATCCTCAAACGCCTTGATTCGCAAGAGACAACCATTGTATTACATATGGTACGTGATGGTATCTCTCGAGGCATTTTTAGAGGTTTGATTTTAGCTACAAATTCAGAAAAAATCCTCCATAGTTATGGTCAGTCATGGATCCAGAGCTCATCAGCTAGCAACACCAACAACAAATATCTTCTTAGCATTTGTTAGTGACATTCTTGATTTCATCTAAAAGTCCTGAAAAAATATTTTAAAAAAAAAGTAAAAAGTCATGAAAAAAGAAAAGAAAAAAAAAGTGAAAAAATTCATGAACAAACGGATGCCTTGATGAAAACCTGGCAAATAGGCATCTTGGCACAAAAATTTGAGCCAAGAGAAAAATTTCGTCCAAAAGTGAAAACCTGGCAAACAGGCACTTTGGGCAAGTACCATGGTGAAAACCTGGCAAACAGGCGCCATGTGTAATCAGTGTCACTCCTCCATCTATCAAGATTCCATCTGGTCTTTTCCCCCTCTATCATTCCTTGATCATACCCTTCATATTGCAAGACATCCTTGGTTCCTTATCACGGCTCACAAACTGGTTAATGTCCTTCGTTACCTTGCTTAAGTATCACCTGTCTACACACACACTCTGTCATTGGCCTCTGTACATAATTTGCACCTTGTCTGGGGGCATATTACCTAAATGGTGCGTAAGTTTGAATTTGAACTAGGGGCATACCCCTAAGTGCTTTTTATCCATTGAATCTATCACATAATGGATTGGAGCTAACACTTCTCTATGCTTATACGATCCTAAAAAAATCCCTAAAAATCATAAAATGTCCTGAAAAAAATCACTAAAAATCATAAAATGTCCTAAAAAAAATCACTAAAAATCTCATAATGTCTTGAAAAAATCACTAAAAATCACATAATGTCCTGAAAAAATCTAAACATTCAAATATGATCTTGAAAAAACCACTAAAATCACATAATGTCCTGAAAAAATCCTAAAAAGTCAAATATGCTCCTGAAAAAATCACTAAAAATCACATAATGTCCTGAAAAAAATCTTAAAAATTCAAATAAGATCCTGAAAAAATCCCTAAAAATCATAAAATGTCCTAAAAAAAACCTAAAAATTGTAAAATGACCTAAAGAAATCAATTACACAAAAAAATCAAATATTCCCAAAAACCCTAAAAATCAAAACTCATCAAAAATTTGCAATAAACTTTGTACATTTTCACTATGGATAACCACCCCTTTTGCATAAACACTTGCGCTTTGCAGACTAAAAATCAAAGTGCTATGCTTCAATGCCAATCACAATATCTATGCAACATGAACCAACAATCAATCCAACATGTCACTATGAATTTATCAACTAAATCCACAACCAGAACTATCACATTATCAACATGTCGAACACTATATACAGACCTAAAACATTAACAAGAATGTAATAATGAACAAGAATGGCTATTGGCTCACACTGTTTAGTTAGTGATTTATTTTTGCTTTGTTTTATCTTTGATCATGTCCCTATGCTACTTGATGATATAAATTGATCTATGAGAGTGGCCAAGATGGTTCATGGTCATCTTTTTTTCCATTTCTATCTATTATAATGTACCTTTTGATAATCTAGGGCATGTACATATGCCTCAGGAAGGACAAGGTCATTCTCTATTTGCATCATGCTTGTTTACGCAAAAGGCTTGCATTTGTGCTCTGGCCCTTTATGCCATGATGCGTTGCATTCCATTTGCCATATCAATATAAAGCTCCATTTGACATACAGTGCACTTTCTAGAAGCAAAATTATTTCCATCATACTAACATCTCCTCATCTCATCTTTCTTCGTCATCTCATTCTCCATCACTGTGATCATGTCTTCTGATTCAGCAAATCATCTTCCTCTTGCATTCATGCATTCTTGCATCATCCTGCACTGTCAATCAACTTTCTATGGCTTTCCACCTAGTTCAACCTTAGTCTGACATTTGTCTCATCATCTTTGACCAAATACGACCATTTTTTATGATTTACCTTAGGTTATGACATCTTTCCATCATCTTTGGCATGCACATACAGTTTTGAGTCATTCCGTCAGTTGCTATGGTTTTGTCTTCTTGTTGTCGATAAATTGACTTATCATATGCTTATCTTAGTCAATTTCTCGAGGGGGCACCCATATATATCATCCCTACTAGGGCATGTTGTGGCTTTCTCATCAGTTATTCTTTGATACAATGCTCTAAATCACATTGTATCAAAGAGGGGCAAAATGTAGACGCTCAAAAATGGTTCACATCTACGACTTCATCACTTCTTCATACTAATTTGTCCCATTTTCTCATTCTACTAACTTCAATCTTTTGGCCAGATTGACCATATTTTGTCATTTGTATCCCCTTTCACATCAATTTCATATCAACTCAGAATCATATCAAATCAACTCAAAATCGGTCCTAATCAACCCGAAACATATCAAACATCCCAAATCAATCATCATTTATCCGCTCCTAGGCATTGTTGTGGCTTTTAGTGCCTTGGAAACCTATCAACTTATCAATCTTATCAATCTGACCTTAGTATTGTCATGGCTCTCAGCACTAGGTCAAAATATCATTCATGTCATTCAATCTTTGGCATTGTTGACGCTTTCAATGTCAGATCATGGCATCATCAACCATTTTAATAATATTGATAGTGTCTGTCAGTGTTATTATGATCAAAACTTATCAATCAATTTCAATCCTATAGAATTTACAATGTCGGTTAAATGTTACATATCAATTAATTCATGTCATATTTCCTTGGCATGTTATCAATTTTGATCTATCAATTAATTTGACCATGGCTTTGGTCTACCTTTTCATCATCTTATTCAATATCCATCATCGTCACATTTTCATCAAAGGATACGGTCGCATTCATTTAATCAATTTGGCCAATCATCTACCAATTTTCTCTATAGGATTAAATAACCCATAATTTAATTCTATTATTTTCACTAATTATTCTTCCTAATTATCATCCTCAATTAATTAATTGATTCATTATCTGCAAACCATGGAAATTTACAATTTCCTAAGTTCTATTTTCCATCATTAATTCCATTTTCTACTAATTCTTATTTTGTGGAATAAAAGGATTTTTAATTCAAATATTCCATAAAATATTTCATCATCATGACACTTGGATGTGACACCTCATGGATTCTCCTTTGACACTTGGCTAAGATTTGTCATAATCAAATATTCTTATCTCTTACGCATGTCCCTATTTGGCTTATTCATCATAGATTCTTAGCTTTAAGTGGGTTGAGGAATCTTATGATGCGTCATAGATTCTCTTCCAAATTTGACTCTCATGTGTCATAGAATCTTACTTTTGGCATATTCTATCATATGCGTCATAGGAATTATTATTACCTCTTACGCATGTCCCTATTTGGCTTATTCATCATAGATTCTTGGCTTTAAGTGGGATGAGGAATCTTATGACGCGTCATAGATTCTCTTCCACATTTAGCAAAATTTGACTCTCATGTGTCATAGAATCTTACATTTGGAATATTCTATCATATGCGTCATAGGAATCTCTTGCCACATCGCATGTCTGTGGGTGACAAATCCAATATTCTCACCCTACATGAAAATTATAAAATGAGCACTCTTTCTCTGATCTTCAGTTCTTGGATCTAGAATGCTTAAGTCTTGAATCCTTGAATCTTTGAGTTTTTGAGTCTTTACTAATTTGCATTTTGCATTCTCTCTCTCACATAAAATCACACTTTAAGTATTCTCATGGCATTATCACTATCATAGGCTTTTGCTTCAATTTTGTGTGCAATATAGGCAACTTTTGAGCTACAATCATTTGGAGAAGAAAGAAGGACATGGGAGCTACAAATGGAAAAGGGAGTTTTTGATTATGTTTGCTTTCTTTTTTTTAGTTTGGATTTCATGGTAGACTAGTGGGTGCTAACTTATGATTATTGAGTTTGTGATTTGCTCATAGTATGTTATGCATTTTAGCCCATTTTTCTGGTCCTACAACCATAAGTAACATGCCCTTCAAGGCTTATCAATATCTCCCCCCTTCATACACCTCTTTATACCTCCCAAGAATGCAATTAATCATGAAGTCCATACTCCATTGAAACACATCAAAATCATCTCCACACATGGGAGAATTTCTCAACTACATGGGTGAGCCCAACTAACCCCTTCACCCAAGCATCTCTTCCCTCCCAAGGGCAAGTGATGCTTCAAATCCAATTTACATAACAAACAACATGAACAAAACAAGATTCAAGGAAGAAATGACATAAAGCTTTACACATTCAACCTACATACAACAAGATTTTTTACAAAACCATATCTACACCATATCAAATCTACAATGCAACAAAGAAACACCATATAAAATTTTCAATACAATGAAGAACAACATGGATCATGGTCACTATTAGCCCTCTAACTTAAATTATTATCATGGGTAGGGTTTATTTTCATCACAAATTCACCGTAGAGCTACTTTTGGGCCCTCACAATGCTAGGTAAAGTCCAATTCAAATTTCTTGAGAGAGTAACCTTTGTTTCCCTTACTAAATGAAGGCAATTAAGTCTAACTCTCAATTATGGAATTTAACTTGAGATAAGGTGGCTACATGATCCATCTTAAGAGAACATGTCATTTTCACATAAGGAGTACAAGTGTCAAGTGACACACACAAAATTCACTATAAATCATACATGACATGTTTTGAATATACTCATGAAATACATACTACACACATACATCTCATGTTTACAAAATAAACACATCACAACGATGTTTATGAATCTTCTAAAGATTCACCTTAGCAGTGTCATATTAACATGTGATTATACCTTGTTTCCCCGTTATGTTTCCATGGTTCCTTTCCTACACACTAAACTTGAGCATCAGTAATCCAATGAAACATCACATATAAAATACATATGAAAGTAAAGATACATGATAATTTTTTTATTCTACAATTCACATATAACACATTTCATAATTAACTTCCTATTCTCCATCATTTTCTTACATACATTTAATCATAAACCTTAAAAATCTAAATATTATTGACTTTCCTAACAAGATCAATTCAAGCATTTTGAATCACAACATAATTCCATTTTCTATCATAATAATTAATTATTGATTAAACATCCATTAATTCATCGACTATGCCAATTAAGTCCTAATACAGAGCATAATGGAAAATCACAAGGTAAATATCATCAGATAAGTAGGAAAATTTACTCTCCATCAAGTATCAAAATATATGTCAAAATATCTCATACTAGGTCACACAATAAAAATATTGTATCTATGCTATGATGGGTCAAGGTGAAACCTCACATCTATCCTTATCCCATACTACATTTCCAATCATAGTAAACAAATTCTAAACATAAAAGAATATATATAATATAAGTGAGCCAAACTTACATGATGTATTCTTTGCCTTCCCAAGGGCTCCTAGGTTTTCTATAATCTAAACTAATTATACCTCAACCAAGTCATAGCTATGGTCCTTCTTGACCAATTTGTATCCCAAGTCTAGATATGCAAGGCACATTGTTCAATCAGCTTGACTAATAGATTTTATGTGCAATCACTCACACTACAAACTCAATGATTGGATTTGTGATTGTATCAATAGATATACCTCAACCATTCCACTTTTCCTTAGTAGGATCTACAATTATATTTCTTTCCTAACAATGAACAGTCTTCACTCAATCAAGGGTAGGGTAACTAGTTACTTGATGTATAATCATTTTTTTCATTCTAAATGACTTATTCTGTAGCCATAACTTCATATTGTGCAACCTTCTCAAAACATTTTTTTATCCATTCTACCTTGAATACCTTGGGAAAATCTAGGGCATGAATTAACCCTTTCTCTACCATGACTCTATTTTCCTCCTTCAATACCTTATTCTCGCATAGCTTAGCATATGTGTTCCTCAATTTAAAATTACCCATCTTGCCAATCTTACACATGTAGAATGACCTTAGATCATGCACCAAAGTAATATGGGGTCAAATTAATGAAAACACTCTGGATGTGTCTCTAGTCATCTTAATCTCTTGATATACTATGAATTTTAGAGGAGGGCATGCATCATTATGCATAATCTAGGAATTTGTGTCCTTCAATGCCTCCCTCTTTCCACTTCCAGACTTAGATGATGTCATTGAAAACTGGTGTTTGAACTTTGAATAATTTCACAAATTGATCAACTTGATTCAAAGAAACTTTTCACAATTACATAGTTTAGTCGATGACACACACTAGAATCCTTCTACAATTCACACAAATTACTTCTCAAATCACCTTGATATCACTCTGATAGTTCTTAACCATTGGGTGAATAAAAAATGATCTCAAAATTGATTATATTCCTTCAAATGGTCAAAATATTCTTTTAGTTAATGATTTGTACTTTTAGTAGGTAAACACAAAGTGTATGACAACTATCTTGTCTCACATAAGACAACTCGACCTTCATACTTTCATTCATTGGTTCAGTTTAGAACACCAACTTGGTGACAATGACATTCCTATTCTCAATCATAGCTTGATCAAACATATCAACTTGATCAATATAGGATCTCAATTTACACTATAACTCAATTACTATAGAAATTAATATTGATGCTTGACATCAATAGTATATATGCATTCTCTGCTTAGTTCTCCCTTCAAATCAGTCCCAATGCATCTTATCTTATGTAGATATGGACTTTACTATATCACATGTTAGGAATTGATGTATGATTAACCATTTGAAATATAGTTCCTCATATACCTTCTTTCCACAGTTTGAGGTAGTGTGATCACCTAGTCCATTGGATTGGGTGATCTCAGCTTCACTATTTCCACTGTTGTTTGTTTCTACCTTCTTCTTCTAGGTTTGATTCATCTATTTTTTTTCTATTCAACCATCCTTTCACCTTTTTTTTTTAATCATTTCTAGGAAATGGTGCTCGGGTCCTACAATTCCTTCTCACATGTCCAATATTGTGACAACTATAACAAACCAAACCTTCAATCATCCAACTCTTGGATTTACCTTTAAAATGTGTTCAGATGCAATTTATTCTAAACATGATCATATTCACCACACAAGTGACAATTGTACCATGTATTATATATTGTGATGTAGACCTTGCTCAAACTTAGATGTTTATTCGGTGTGTTTTTCTACTCAAATTATTTCTACAAGGGTTTGGGAGTAGTGTCCCCTTAGAAAGGGTCAAGAGGTAGTTCCCTAGGTGCATTCATTGTCACAGTATAGGGTAGGGTTGAGGGGCAACACCTCTACAGGGGTTTTCATGGGAAATTCCCCCTAAGCCAAAAATGACACTACTATTGTAAAAGGCCTCAGCTACTATTTTTCTATTGGATGGTGTATTATAACCCTAATTTTTGAAGTGGCAAAAGCCTGTATAAAATGGCTTACAGTTAGGGATTTCATTGTGTATGATGAGATTATAGCTTCTTGTGGCAGTATTAAGTTGTAAGGATTATGGATTTTAATCACTGAATAATAATAATATTGGACTTGTTGTTGGTGGACATAGCCTAGGGATTGGGTGAACAATGTTAAATCTTTGTATCTTGTGTTCTCTTCTATGCAGTTTATTATTTTCTGATATTGGTTATATTTGCATGTAATTTTTATTTATGTTCATGGTTAATCCTAACATTGTAATCCCAATTATTTTTTTCCTAGATTAGGTGAATTTCCTTGATTCTTTTTTTTCTAGTTAGGTTTTATTTTAGATCTCCATCTGTATTCTTGAGCTCTATGTTCATACTTCTAACAATTATAATAATATCCTTCAAATCTAGGTGCCACTAGTGTATTACTAGTCTTTGATCTACACTCATTTTCTTAATGTCCTTTCTTCTTGAAGTTAAAATAATTACCAATAAATTTGGGCTTAGGATTTTTCTTAGCAATTTTTCTTGTACATATGTATGTTGTATGACCTAGCTTTCCATAATGATAGCATGTGGGTTTGTTCTTTGGTTTTGCATTATTTTTTTCTCTTCTCTTTGATGATCCGCCTTTCTTGATAAATGATAGGTGCTCAGTATAGCCTAGTTGAAATGTGCCATGGGGTCTTCTATGTGATCTCATTAGCTCTTCATAGTATCCCATATCTTCTTTAGGTTTGGTCAATCCTTCAATGAGTCCCTCTCATGTTTCAATTTATTCTTCATATGTTCATTAATAGAAATTTCAGATTTGAAATCTCTACATCCTTCCCATTTAACTCTTTAGTTGTAAGGAGAAATATATTAGCCTATTGGAAATATTATCACAAGCTAAGTTACTAAGAGGGGAGGGGTGAATTAGTAACTTCTAAAACTTTTATCCCAATTAGCAATTAATCCTTTACATGAATTCTGATCTAACTGCATGCATGAGAAATTGAAAAACATGAAAGCATACACAATATTTTAATATAAGATTTGGTGACCCAGAAACCTTCCAAATAGAAAGTAAATTGGGATAGTGATGATACCCACAAGCTTTAGTACTACAATATAAATTTGGCCTGTTAAGGGTTACAATGATCACTTCTAATGATCTGCCTTATTAGGAGCAACAAGGGCTACTAGGTCCACCTTATGAAAGGATTCACAAACATAAAATAAAGTATGCACTTGGTAAAGAGATTTACATAAGACTATTAGGTCTACCTTGTTAAAGGATTTAATTGATCCACCTATTAGGATGAAACAATAGTTGATCTCTAATCTGCAACTTGGTTTTTTGAATGAGATTCCTCTAAGAGTATAAATCACCTTGCTATGATAAATGGATCTTTGATTACATTAATTCCTTATCAATTCCATGTATTTTGGATGTGATACAATACATTACATATATATCAATCTAATTACACAATTACAAATTTGGCCATAATACAAGTTTACAAAAATATTACAAAGTTGGTCAAAGTATAGAAACTCGAGCTCTAAAGATTGACTCAGTGAGGTTCTGATACTCGAAATCCACTATCAATGCTTGAAATCATCATGCACTCAATAAATAGGGAAGCTTAGTCCATATTGATCACTTCCAAGTAGTCTTGAACTTAATTTGCACTGGTGACTTGGTGAATACTGTGAAACTTGGCATATAAATTGAATCACTTGATTCATACTACATAGCTCAATAAACACTATCACCTTGAGCTTGGTATAAACTAAATCTCTTAGTTAACACTAAGTAGCTTGGTCAGCACTAGACTCACATCACATCAACTATGAACTCGGTAAACACTGCACAACTTGGTTTACACTAGTAAACTCAAAATACACTGAAATGCTTCGTTTACACTATTGATCTTCAACTCTATAGTAACTACCCAATTCAAAATAAAATCTATCTATGGCACTCCATAGCAACTATAGGAATTGATAGCAACTAAAATTATTGGTTAACATTGTTAACTATACAATATGCTTAGTATGAACTCACAATCTAAATAAGTGTATGTCACTAATTAAAAAACATGACTAGAATGTCAACAATATCCCCCTTTAGCATTAGTGACAAAAACACTTATCAGTCAAAACTAAATTATCCATCATGTTATGTCTCCAACTCGATAGAGTATACTATTTTTGAGATTTTTCATAATTGATTTTGTAAAGAGTATATTTCTATACATGGTAATGCTCCCTCCAAAGTATAATATACATACAATATACATTTGCTTTACACTTTTCTTACGATCTTCTCCCCCTATCTTTTTACATCTTACTGTTCATGACTTCTATAGTTTCTCCTCCTTTATATCATCTCCAATATCTTATCCCCCTTTTTTTACATTAATGCCAAAGATTTATACTATATGTATTTACAAAGAATGCCAAAATGAGACAAGAAGTTTGAATGTACCTTTAGTATGATTGCCAAAGTCTTGTCCCAGTTCTCTTGTGAGATCGTGCATGTGTGTAATGCCACCTGCACTTCTGCTAATAGTTTAATCATATGGTCTACAATAGAGAAATAATTATCATTGATGAGAGTTTTTGAATAAGCAATATGCTTCTATAGTGCATCCATGATAAGGAGTATCACATTCTGAATATCTACCAAAGTAGATCTGATTCTGGCCTCTTCTCTAAGCAATTTTTCCTATATATCTATCAAAAAACTGATCCTTTTGAAATGGGTAGAGATTGAACTCAGATTAAGCTGCAATTGCTAAGCACTCATCTTAAGGTCTTCATCAATCTTAAACAATTTGTTTTTTATTTCCTTTATAAAACTGAAATATCACATAGTTTACCAAAAATTAAAGTTACATTAGCACAAGAAGTTTCAAGAGAACCCAAAATAGTAGATGACTCTACTTGGTCAATGGAAATCTTTTGAGCAATAAGTTCCAAGACCTTATTGTCAAACTTGTTCTCTACTTTTTATAATAATTTATCCTGTCCATCTAGATCTTTATTATACTTTTGGATTGCTTCTACCAACTGATACAAAAATTGCTGAGAAGAATCAATCTCTATACCTGTAGACTCTACCAAAATATTCTTGGCATCCTTAATGATTTTAAATTCTTTATATTTCCTCTCTTAGTCTCTGATACTTTTCTTTCTTTTGGAGTAATTCACCAAAGGTTTGCATTTGATTAAGATTGAGTTTTGAAATATTCCAATTAGGAATGACAATTTCCTTATCAAGATCTACATCCTCCTTCTTTTCTTTACCTTTGCCCAAAAATTTTGTGCTTGGTTGAGGCTTGGTCTCAACTATCCTTTCACTTATTTCTTGTGAACTTGGAATGGAAACAATAGTTGAAATAGAGGGGCTTGCTACAAAAATTGATACTGCACTTATTGTAGAAATACTTGTTGAAGTACCTAAAGTACTCAAACTGATGTAACCAAAACTATTGAAGTGGGAAGAGTATGCAGCTTGGTAGATGAAGTAGTTGGCACTTCACTCAATGATGTGCTAAGTTGCACTAGTGCAAAGATTGATTGGATGCTTGTACTTATAGTGCTAGTCACAATCAATCTTGTTGAGGTTATCTCCATGCTTGATGTTGTCACTATTTTACTTGGAGAGTGAGGAAGTGAGGCAATAATTGTTGTAGCAATCTTGACTAGGTTAGTTTCCTCAACATCCTATGTACCTTCCTCTATTGCCTCTTGGTCTTGTTCCTCTTCATCATCGATATTATAAAAATGTGTTACTTCCTCATCATTTTTCTCTTTATCTTTTTCTTGATCATCATCATCACCATCTTTTTCACTTATGCTAACTAGAAAATCACTTGGTTTGTGAAGAAGATAGATATTTTTCCATGTATTTGTTCCATTCTTCACAACATGCTCTATTTCTTTTAACAAAATTAGACAAGTATTGAATCTTAAAGTCAAATTTTCTTCATTTTTCTTTAAAGATTCCTTGACTTCCTTGTCAGTTAGATTTGGCATCATTTGCCTCAAGGTTTTCTCATGAATGTTATTTGTAGTTTGCATTTCATGTTCCCATCTTTGCTTTATTTTTTTCATTAGAGCATCTAGAATTTGCTGAGTGAGTTGGTCAGGAGAGTATTTCCATTTGCCCATTTTTTATATAAGAATATCTTCAATCTATTTTTGCTCATCATTTATTCTAGTCTCATATTTTAATTCTTTGAAATTTTTTATCCCAGAATCTTATTCAAATTCCTTCATCCTCTCTTTAAATGTGGGTGGAGACCTCTTGAAAATTATGTCTCCCCCTTCTTTGTTTGCCTTCTTCCTAGAGGATCTCTTAGTGAATGTCTTGGTAAGCTTAGTAATGACTACCTTGCCCTTTTTCTTAGTGATTCTTCTTCTTCTAATTCTTCACCCTCTGCTTCTTCATATTCACCTTTGCCCTTAGTTAACAAAAGAGTAGAACTTTTTTTTTAACTTTGCAATCCTTTTCTTGCCTTTGCTAACCACCAAAGGGATCTTGATCTCTAGTTATATCTAGGCCTTAGCCTCATCACATGTTCCAAAATATGTAGCCTTGGGTCAACTAGTTCATTAATTAGTGCCTCAAATTATATCTTTGGTATCATCAATATTTACCTCATATCCTAGAGGTTTCACCCATGCAATTCTAGGCCTAACTACTTGAATATATACCTTATCACTATCCACCATAAAACATACATCATCCTTATAATCTTCAACTAGTTTCTTGGTGATTTAGAATATATTATTCATTTTCTTCTTGAAAGCATCAAAATAATTATCCATAATACTAGCATAATTTTCTCCCATCTTAGAAATGTATTCATTAATCTAATAGAGTACTGGCACATGTTTCCTCCAAACAATAGTACCCTTTGATGGAAAGAATTTTTGAACATAGAATAGTAAGCATTTCAATAGAGAGCCAAACTTAAATGGATTATTCTTTGAATTCTTGATGCTCTCCATGTTCTTGTTGAATTGATTCAAGAGTAGCTTGGCAAGGTCAAGAGAAAGGTTGTTCTTGACTACTTTGTATGCCAGGTCAACTTCTTCACATGACACACTATTCAATTTTCTTAAACTATAGATCTTGTGTGCAATGATATGAATACTAAACTTCAACTCTATGTTAGTGACACTACTAATCTTCATTCTACTACCATCCCACTTAGGTAGGGTTTTCTTCACCAATTTGAGCCAACCTATGGATTTTGTCATTTTCACTTTGGCCAACATAGGGAGACCAGTGAAACTATGGATCATTTTCTTGGTAATCAAAATAGGTTTCTCCAATCACAACTAACACTATGTACATGATTGAGAATATACCTAATCTATTTGACTTGGAAATCATAGGGCATGTGAGTAATATGGGTTAATCCTTTCACTTCAAGATGTTGATGCTTAGTTTTCAAAATGCCATCAACACATAACTTTTTTAAACATTCATCCATTTCTAGGGTGCCAATATCTTGAACCACACATTTAAAATGAGAATAGATGTCTTTGATTAAAAATACCTTAGGAGGGATTTTTTACTACAGTCAGCTTGGATCTAGGGTTTTAGTGATTGTAAGAGTGAGCTTGATGTCTAGTGCCTTCCATTCTACACCATAAACTAACATGTCTGACCCTCACTTTGCCTTGCTGTTGGTAGCTGCCATCTTCAATTGGTAGGGTTTGAGAGAATTCAAAAAAATTGACAACAATTCACTTAAATCACTTGCATTCTTTTGAAGATTGCTCTGCATAATTTTCTCTCTAAAATTCAAGGTAAAAATGACTTTGATTTCATTCCTTTTATCAAATGTTTCCATAAATAATTGGTGCAAAAGTTAGATGAATTTGACAAACTATCATCCACTTCACTTGCATTGATTACTTGGTAAAGTCTTCCATCATTTGATAGCCATATGAGATTCAGTTACTCCTAACCTTGCTCAGCAGAGTTTGTGAGCTGACCTCACTTGGTAAGGAAGGTAACTCGATAGTAACTGGTGCCTTTTACTCAGTGATCCCTTTGCATCTTGAATGCTGATATGGATCTTTTGTCTTGTCAAATGGAACTTATTTGGATGTCTTCTTTGGTAGCCTAGTTCTAGTTCTCCATTGAGAAATCAAGTTGAAATGGTGGAGTCACCCAATTCTTGACTGACTTTATTATGATTGCTTTGGCTTGCATTCTTGGTAGACTTTGGAACCCAGTGTTGTCTCATTTTTTTTTGATGTTATCAGATTTTGCCTTCTTTTCATCTTCTATTCTTCCAGTATCCATACAGTTCTTGGCAAGTTAACCAAGTTCTGTATAGATAAAACATCTCTTGGTAGTATCTCTTTTCCTCATGTGATGCCTTACACAGTTCATTCCAATATGTCCAAATTCTCCATAGTAATGACATCTACACCAAGTGTTGTAGTCTTAACCAAATATAACTTTTACAATTTGTTCTATTGGATTTAATATCTTGATTTTGCATTATGATGATTTGTACCCATGCTTTTTACATTTGTGACATTTTCCTTCAAATCTTGGTTTCTCTTTGCATTCATTTTCTCTATGACCATGGTATTACAATTGCAGCACTTTCTATTGATTTTTTCTTTCCCATTGCTCCAACATTTGTTTAAAGTATGACTTATCTTACCACAATGATTGCAAGTGGATTTTTGGTTTCTTTGAGCTTCTTGCTTGGATGATTCTCCTTCTTCTGTATATCCAATTCCTACTTTTCCTTTTGTCTAAAGTGACTTTGTTCATCCAATTGATTCATGTGTGCTTGGGATTTCAATATTCCTTCATTGGTTTGCCTTTCAATCTTTAGATCATTTTGCAATCTTTCATTCTCTGATCTTAGGTTCATGATTTCTTAATTTGCATTGGTGAGCTAATCAATGAAGTCTGCATGTTGAAGGGATAAGTGTTGAATTTCATTGTTCTTTCCTTCTATATCTTCTCTTCTTTTTTTTTCTCTTCCATGACTTCATATAATCCCACTAGCTGAATTTCTTGCTCTCTTCTTAGTTTTCTTACTTCTTCTCAAAGAGTACTATTCTTTTCAAATAGTTCTTTGATTTCTTCATCAACTTCATCTAAATTTCTTGGACTGATGTTTTCAATTCTTTCTTCAATGTAGAGTGAATCATTCATCTAGATTACAAGTTCTTTTCTTCTTTCCAGGGATTGGGAGAGTCTCTCTTTTGCTTCCTTGAGTTGTCCATGGCCAATTCCAAATCTAGCTACTCATTGTCAATAGCTTTGTCAAGTCTAAATAACTCCATTGCCTTTGATCTTTTCTCAAGCTATTAAACTTTTCACTGAGAACCACAAAGCTCTGATACAAATTGTTGGAAATATTATCACAAGCTAATTTACTGAGAGGGGAGGGGTCAATCAGTAACTTCTAAAACTTTTATCCCAGTTAGCAATTAATTCTTTACATGAATTTTGATCTAACTACATGCATGAGAAACTGAAAAACATGGAAGCATACACAACACTTAAACAGAAGATTTGGTGACCCAAAAACCTTCCAAATAGAAATTAAAACTGACATGGGGATGATACCCACAAGCTTTAGTACTACACTATAAAGTTGACTTGTTAAGGCTTACAATGATCACTTCTGATGATCTTCCCTGTTAGGAGAAATAAGGAGTGCTAGGTCCACCTTGTGAAAGGATTTACAAACATACAATGAAGTATGCACTTAGTAAAGAAATTTACATAAGACTGTTAGGCCTACCTTGTTAAAGAATTTGACTAATTCACCTATTAGGATGAAGCAATAGTTGATCTTTGATCTATAACTTGGTTTGTTGAATGAGATTCCTCTTAGAGTACAAATCACCTTACTATGATAGATGAATCTTTGCTGCTCCTTATACTATTGTAGCCTTTGTAATTCACTCTTCTTCTCTCTTCTAATGATTATATTACTTCCTTATTGATTCCATATATTTTGGATGCAATACAATACATTATATATGTGTGTGTGTATATATATATATATATATCCAATTACACAATTACAAAGTTGGCTACAATGCAAGTTTACACAAATATTACAAAGTCAGCCAAAGTGTAGAAACTCATGCTCTGAAGATTGACTCTGTGGGGTTTTGATGCTTGGTATCCACTGTCAATGTTTGACATTGTCATGCACTCGGTAGATGTAGAAGCTTAGTCCATACTGATCACTTCCAAGTAGTTTTGAACTTAGTCTATGTTGATGACTTGGTGAATACTATGAAACTTGACATATAAACTGAATCACTTGATTCACACCACATAGCTTGGTAAACACTATCACCTTGAGCTTGGTATAAAATGAGTCTCTTGGTTAACACTGAGTAGCTCAATCAACACTAGACTCGCATCACATCAACTAAAAACTCGGTAAACATTACACAACTTGGTTTACACTGGTAAACTTGACATACACTAAAATGCTCAGTTTACACTACTGATCTTCAACTTTGTAGTAACTACTCAGTTCAAACTGAAATCTATCCATGAAACTTGGTAGCATCTGTAGGATCGATACCAACTGAAATGCTTGGTTAACATTGTGTTAGTGAATAGATTGTCCTCTAAGAAAATATGTGCAAATATAACCCTAAATGCCCAAATGAGAAGACTAATCAGCACCAACAGTTCGATAGGTTATCATTAGATTGATAACCTTCCTCTAAATTTTATCAGGTATAGCTCCCCGTGTAAGATATACAATGAATCAATTATAGATTCTTTTAACCAGAAAGCACAAAAAGATTTCAAACATCTACCTATAAACACAACATAGATGTGGAAAAAAAATTGCAAGAAAATAAACAAAAAAGGGCACAAAGTCCATTCACCTTGACATGCTTCAAAGGACAAAATAAAGAAACACATTTTCCATTTTCTTGAGAAAGTGCAAAAAAAAAGCTATGAAGATGTCTTGCAATTAGAATGTATACAAGAAACAACGATAGTAAAAGCATATTTTAGATAAAACTAAAGTGACACAAAGATCACAATTAATGGAAAGAGGATCACTCAAACTCTAGGTTTTGATATACAATGAGCTTCCAAATGTCCCTTCCCTAAAGCATAATAGATACAAAGACCTTATTATGCATTTGCAATTACAATCACTGTTAAAAAAATTTGAAGCTCCTTCTTGGTATTACATAAAAAAATCACAACTCTCCTATTTTCTAACATAGAGTTTAGAAAAAAAAGAAAAGAAATCCTCGATCTTCTCCTTATAACCTTCACAAGAAAATGGGAAAATTCTAAAAACCTCTCCCCTTGTTGTAGCCCACAGTCTACAATCTAGAAGAAAGGAAGAATGGAACCCCTTAAACCTTTTCTATTGGCATATTTATCTTTTCCCCTGTTAGTTTTAGTTCAATTTTTATTAACTGATTCTTGGACAAGTTGATTATTAATACTTCTCTCTTCTTTTTCCTAGAAATCTTCCCATACTTGATAGCCCCCTTTTTATTATCATGATACGAGATTCCCCTATATAGTCCCCTAAAATTTATAATATTTGGTCACCTTTAGTTAATGACACTATACAAGAAACATAAAGTAATCCTTAGGGGGTCATTAACACCTAGTTGTACACCTGTCCTTTGATCTTTTGGGGAGGAAGAGGATAAGATATTTATGTAGACTTGACCATTCAAATTCTCTTACATCCTTATTATTTTTTAATAATTTGCAATAACATTTCATCTCTTCAACAATTCTCACTAAACTAGTATTATGAGTGGTCATTTGGCATTCACGACCTTCCATCTGAAATGTACCTAAGCTACATTTGGGTTAAAATGAAATCAATATTTGCCTCTCCATGTTCCCTTTGTTGTTGTAGCTCTTCTTTTTGTTGATTCTTTTGGCGCGCAAAAGTGCGTTCTCATTTTGAGCATTTATTTGAAATTTTGAGAAATCAAGTCCCATAAAAGCGTTTAACGTGGATCTGCACATTTTTAAGGAGATTCATGTCATAACAAAGGGAGCTCTATGCCTATAAACAAGCAGCTACATATAGAAAAAGATAGTGAAGTCGTAGAAGTAAGAACATTCTTCTCCCACACAAGTAAATAGAAGAAGCCACTCAAAAAGAACACCCACGTTGAACAAGGAAGCCCCCCACATTTTAAGGCTACGGTAGACATAAAAAGCATCATCCCCATTTAGATATTGATCTTATAGTGCTGAAGATTGAAAGGAAAAAGTACCCTGCGTTGAGTCAAAGGAAGTCGTGAGTAAAGAATTCAATGGCAGAGGTATCATTAAAGAGAAAACAAGAGCAGTCAACATAGTTAGAAAAGGAGTTTCCAATAGCTAAAGGAAAATAGGAGGAACCTGCATATGGAAGCCATAGTATAGTAAAGAAGAGAAGACACCATAGGAAGCCACGACATGATGAACAATCTCCATTCCAAATTAAGTAGTCCCCATGCATGACAACAATGTTTAGTAAAAGAGAGCGGCAATACTGGAAGGAGTTCTTCCTCGTGTCCTATTTTTATGTTTGAAGAGGAGTCTCTATTCTCAAGTTGTAAGGTCCCATCCAAGTAAGAACTAGTATGATTGTTAATTTGTCTACAATATAATTTGATTAGTAGTAAATATTAATTTTTTCATTAGAAGAACATTATATGACTTATGCAACAACATGATTAGGGAGAATCCTTATGTGACTTGCTATGATTAGTAATGTTTAAATAAGACTGACTTATCATTTGTAACCATTTGAATATTAGGTGCAAATGTGTATGTGATACTTTCTATAGTAGAATTCTACTTATTTAATTAATGTGCAAAGTCAGGCTCAACTTATGATTAACTATGGATTTTGTTCATACAATTGACAAAAATTATAAATAGAAATGGTCGCACCTCTTTACATATGATACGATAGTTTAGATATTTTATGAGACTAGTAGCATTAGAACTAATTCACATTATGATGGATTGTCTAATTTATGTTAACATCTTGATTAGCTAATGCGAGTTACCTTATGGATAAATACCTTATATTATTCATCTTATCTCATCATGATAATTAGATAGTTTTAGTAATTGAAATTATGACCAATTGAATTGAATAGATATTGTGTTGTGGTAAATACATTCTACATAAGGTGACTGTGAAAATGGAAATCAAGTTTGGGTTATGTGATTATTGTTTTGAAGTAAATTATGTATCATTTAATTCAAAATAAAGAAGTACGAAAATGAATAGAATATAGATAACACAATGAATGCTAGTGATACTCGTTATGTTATTCTAAGAGATGTTATGATTTGAATCCTATAATTAGTGAGAGTAAGTACTTATGCTTGATGAATTTGATTAATGTATGTGTAAGGTGTAAGGTGTTTTGATACATATGCTATGAATTATTAATGTGGTTATTATTCTTGAAAAGTTTGTAATTAGAGAAATTAAAGTAAAAAGAATGATACTTATTTGTAAATGAATTTCATATGCAAATGATTCTGAAGAAATGATGTTGGAATATGATATTGATCTAATGGGTTGATCTATGGTTAATTCAGGGATATGTATTAATGTTTATAGTCTTATATTTATATGTTTGAGTTACTGATGTTAAATTTGAATTTGTGCAGCAGATGATTATGAAGACCTTCGAGAAAAATATTCCAACTCTTGTACAATAGTCAAAGTCGACCTCAATGCAAACTTTTTGTAAAATTGGATATGAACTAAAGTTGGACTTTAGAGGGGTTAAAATGGATCCTAGAGTGCATTCTAGGTTAAAATAACCTAACCCACTTATAATACCTTAGGTTGGGGGTTAGTTGAGGGTAAAATCATGGTTAAAAGTTACATTATGACACCTCAAAAGGGCACCACTTCAAATGTGATGAAAATGAATAGTGGGAAACAATGGGTTATGACACATTGATAAGAGAGCCATGTGCCTTCATTAAAGAGGGAGGAAGACTTTGGAGGGGGGACTTTCCACCATTGTTGGAGATGAAAAGGGGAAGATATATGCAAAAGAGGAGGGCAGAATGACAAAAATATGGAGAGCAAGAAGAAGATGGAGGAAGAGGAGGAATGATTCTTGGTTGAAAATGAAGATCCATCTAAAGGGAGAGCTCTTGAAAAGATAAGTAACTTATATACATTTAGAGTAGTTCTTACTTATTGAGATGAAATATTTTTAGAAAATTTATTACATAGTGTTTAGAGAGAACTCTTAGGATTGCATCCATGATCTCTTGGTTGAAATGAGTTCTCTTGCCCCGGGGTATGGCTAGGGCACAAGCAGCCTCATGATGCCATTATGGTAGGGTGGAAAAGGGAACTTGTGTGAATGGTTTTGATAATTATTGTTGTAATCTTGCAAATGAATATGAATGAAAATTTAGATCTTAAGTTTTTCATAATATATTTAAACTTGTGTATGAGAGAAGAAGTTGTGATGAAGATTATAGAAATGATGCTATTGTTATTTGAGATATTGTAGATCTGTTCTAAAAGCTATTGTTATTTATGGTATTGTTAGTTAAGAGAAATTATTTTGGATGTTAAATTTTTGAGTTATTTCATTAGAAACAAGTGGCTAATGCTCAAGATCATGTTATCAAAATGCCTATTGTGGATCTAAATAATGAATCTAAATCTTGATAGTTATTTGATAAATTTAAATGAGTTTTTGGTAGAAAAAAATGGGCATGACACAAGTTTAGACTAAGGTTCATGCATGTACAAATAAGAAAAACATGCCAGTCAAGGCCAAGCAGCCGTTGGCATATAAAAGAGAGCCCCACGACAGAGCATCCAAGGAAAAAAATGCTTTGCAAGCAAAAAAGCACAGTCAGAGAGTAGTTGAAGGATGGGCAAAGCAAATAAGAAAGAGACATCACAACTAAAACACAAAACATTTTATCCCACATTTGGGAAGTAATGACTCCTTAATGTCTTTTAATACAAATCTTTGCTAATACATTGTGTCTTAAAAGACACAAGCTTTTGAAAGGCCAAAATCGCACGTGTGGGTCCCAGCTAGATAGATGGTAGGTTGGTGAAGCTAAATTTTGAATGAAAAAGTGAGTGCGATGACATGGAATCCAGGCAACAAGATGGCACCATGTGAATGATCGAGCGGGTGTCACTATCTCGCCAACCAGAAGTGCTCACTCCTTAACCATAGCAAGATAGCGATGCTAAGGTCATGATGACACGTAGGATCAAGTGGCAATAACATGGTGGTGAGTAGATGTAGAGGTGGTCATGATGTCGCACCATGTGGGTGAGTATATGGAAGAGGCCAGCCTATCAGGAGCTACCACATGGCAACCTGAGTGGCACCCAATGGGCCCAGTGAGGAAGAGGATTTTAAACGAAATATTAATTTTTAATATTTTATTTATCTTAAGGGCTCTCGTGCATATTTTTTATGCATAAGTGGGTATCTTCTAAAGTCAAACTTTAGAGAAAATTTAAATTTTTGCAAATTAAGTTGTAGACCTAAGTTTCATACCAGAGAGGGACTTTTTTTCAAACTGACTTTGGAGGGGTTTCTGGTAAGTAAATATAGCAATGTTATATATCACCAGAATCGAGAAGAGATGAATTTTCCAATTTTGAAGTCAATTTTTGCATAGCTGCTCACCAGTTTGAGCTATAAGCCAATTTGTGAACTTTGGGGCATTCTCAGTAGAATAGGCAAATTTCAACATTGATCATCAAAATTGGTTAAAAGACAAATATGAAGGTTTGACGAAATGTGAAAATAAAGAAAATCAATTTTGAGATGTTTTCTTAGTTTCTAGGGGTTATTGTAACTAGTTTTTCACTTTCACCATGATTTCGTTTTAACACCAAAATTAGTTATATTCTTTCATCATGAGATTTCTAAGATATCTTTGCCTTGTAGAGGCCAAATGATGGGATTTGGTATGTAGTTCAAGAGAGAGGGTAGAAAGAGATTTTTTCATCTTCTTGGGAAGGAATTCTAAGTGGACACCTATTAGTTGCAGAATAGATCCGAGAATTCACTTCTTCCTATATCATTCCCTTCCTTTCTCATTGTACAGGTTCCAATTTCTAGGAAGAAAAGGTTCATTAATATGAGACCATTGGTTCTAGTATTTTGACGCATTTCCTTGACTGTGCAACCATTTTTTAGCATAATTCTCTCATGTGAATAGTATTAGTGCAAATAATACAACAAGTTCTGATATGTTAGGTGTTTTCATGTTTTAATTTATGCATCTGAATGTATAGTTTCAAGGAAATGAATACATATGAGCAATAATGTCACTAGTTTCATTCTAGTTATTGTCTCCTATCTCAACAATCTGTAAGTCTTATGTGGTCTTTGAACAAAGATCTAATATCCATTTGCATCCCCTTCAGGTTGTATGTTTGATGTATTTTTTTGTTGGACCAAAGGGCCAAGTAAATGTTTGATATGTTTAATAAGGTTACGGATTACTTGAGAAGGATATTTTGTGAGAATGAGATCTGAATGTACATTGATGTCTAAATCACAAGGTGATTAGATAGATCTAATGTCTAGGTATACGAAATGTGTCCTGATGTCACAGATGTATGTTTTGAATTCATGGAATTGCCCAATGGATTAGGAACTAATTAGTTATAGGATCACTTGTTATACTTCTGCATATTTGAGATTGTGTTGAATCAACATCATTAATCAAACATTTCCCCTTTCATGTTGAAAGTTATTCAATGTTAACCCACTCTTAGCTTGCCATTTTCATGAGTTATGTTCTTAGCTATTTCATGCTTGTGATTTCTTGGTTAAGTATAGAATAATTAGGGGTTTTATCTATTATTCTAGATTCTGATTATGCTCATTGCACTTGTCACATAATTGGATCCTAAGAGGTTCACCCACCTAGGTTTTGCAGAGCCTAAAGTGAAGGAGTGTAGCCTTATAGTTGGCCTAGGTTCTTGGTGAATTATGTCCATTATTGGAGATAGCTGCCCATAGATGCAATCTTACCCTTTATACTTGGTTATTAAAACACTATGAAATTAGGAGCCAACAAAATGGTGACTCTACTGGGTATGTGCATACAGAAAGAACCAATATCTCTGGCATGAAATAGATAAGATATAGAAAATCTATAGCAAGAGGTGTTTCTTATTTCCTTACTGAATTTTCATGTCCCCCAATGTTTGTATTCATTGATAGTAGAAGTTTGATTGAATTGAATAATTTTTAATATCAAAGTCACTTGAAGTTTGGATAAGTTGCTATCAAAATTCAGAGTTAATGCCATGTTCTTTTACTTTGTCAAGAATGTGAAATTCCCCTATTGTTGAGTACAGTTTGCAAATACCAGTTGTAAGTTCTGGACCATCTTGTTTTGTTTTGTAAGTTGGTTAATCTTTTCTCACTAAGTGAGTGGTGACTCAAAGTTATATCTCTACACCAGTGCTTTGTGAATGTGAAGGTATTTTGAAGGAAACAATAGTGGGAAAGCAGAGTTGAAGAATTCATTTCAAGTTCTTGGCAGTGGGTAAAAGAATCAAACGAGACGTAGTGCAAGTATTACTAAATCTAGATAAGATCTAAATCTACTGTTATTTGCAGTATTGAAGTAGTTGTAGGCATCTGTATTGAAAGGTATTTACATTCTCATGTGATTTTATTTACATGAAATTAAGATTCACAAAAGTTTCTCTATCAAATGGTTTCAACATTAAATAGGAGAATGGTGTAACACATCTCAACATACTTTGTGAGAGGTAGATTCAGTGAAAGTATTTTTATATTTTGAAGTATGTTTGAATTTAAAATTGAGAGAAGATATTTCCAGATCTGCTGCAAGTTATGAATTCTGAAAGTGTTTAATGGTGAATAAGTTTTGAGTTTTAAGAATGTTAAATTTCCCTTCATCAAGTATGTAGCCAATTAATAAGAATTATAGATCTGTGAATATCAAAGGATATATGCCATTTTGTTATGATGGCATACCTAGTTTCCCTAATAAAATCCCTGATGAAAGCAAAAGGTATTTGCAAAAGTTTGATAGGAACTAGTCTCAATCAACAAAGAAGCATGTCAAAGTTTTTTCTGACTTTATGTATGACTTTGATGTGTGCCATGAAGATCTATGGATGAGGTTGTTTGTGCAAAATTTGAAAGGAGATGAAAGATCTTGGTTCTTATGCTTACCTATAGCTTCAATTGCTTCATGGAATGAGTTAAGATCATCCTTCATTGAACAGTTTGATGGGTGGGTAGATGTAAAATTAATGTTGGATCAATTGATGGAAATTCAGATTGAACAAGATGAGTCAATCCCAAGATTTAATAATAGATTTTCTAAAACATTAATGGATATCCCTAAAGATTATAGGCCCCATGATCAAAATTGTTTAGTTATTTATTTGGTTGCATTGGGCCAAAAGATGGGTTTCTTACTGAGGGATAAAAAACCACAAAGTGTATATCAGGCTTGTGAAATTGCAATGGATATTGAATGCAATTTAAGATATGGAATTATAAGAAGGTGTACCCCTGATGTTGTAAAGAATTTTGTTGAAAATTCAGATTTAAAAACATGTGTAGATGAGGTTTCTTTGTTGCAAAGAAAAGATGATTTCATTCTTGTTGAATTAAATGCACATGTTTCTAGTATTACACCAACCAAAGATAGAATTAATTCATTCGACAAGTTATACATCCAAAATATAAATTCAATGGTCCCTTCTCCTAATGTTGAATTTCTTCATGCTAAAAACATAACCAGTCATGAAGTTGAAAATAATTTATTTCAATATGAGGATGAAGAGGTTAGAACTGATGTGCCAAGTGACAATTGTGAAGTTGCTGACTCAACCTATTGCAAAGAAGCATCATATGAAGTTGATGATGAGAGGGGTTGCTCAAGTCAAGAAGAGGATCATGATAGCATAGGTTTGTCTTCATGTGAATTAGATGCAAACTGGGAGGAAGAAAGCAATGACGAATGTGAGTGTATATGAGAAATATGTTAGCAAGTAATACTAATCTATTCAAAAACAAAAGCATTAACTAGCATAAGAACCATAACATATGAGATAGACAAAGTGAAACCCTCAAATGAGAATATGAGCCATGGAATGGGTCTCCCAATGAGGATGGTCACTTGATTTAGAGATGAGTCTATTTTATAGGATTTTGGATATACACTCAAGCTTCAAATCTGGTTCAATGGTGGGGATGGGTAATGATAAATTGATAGCTTTGTGAGCTCTCAATTTGGCATTATAAGGGTATGGTTAAGGCTTTGTTTCTCAAACTAGCATTATAACTTTAGCTCAAGGATTGTGATGATGTGGCTTGGGAGGGGATTCAATTTATAGGCTAAGGACTTGAGGGATAGAGGGCTAAGATGCAAGGAGGGATGAAAGCTTAAGGAGGGATAGGATGCACTCAAAGGGGAACACATGGATTGTGCTTGTTTAGCACCAACCAAGGAGTGACACATGTCACAGGGTGAGTGGATGGAGGAAAGGGCAAGGATGAGTCAACAAAGGAGGCTCAAGGCCTTAAAGACCCTCATAAATGGCTTGTAAGAGCAATGAATGAGTTTGTAACAGTCTTTATGGCCTTGTAAGAGCATTCATGGCTTGGTGGTTGGGATATTTTGGAGGGAGTTGAGATTGTTGACTTTGCTTGGTTTAGAAAAGTCTTAAGCTTGCTTAGGGAATGTGACAAGGTTAGGGGGATTATAGGTGATTTAGGATTAGATTAAGCTTGTTAGAGATATGCAAGTGGATGACATTCAATGAGGGTGGGTGAGTTAGTAGCTAAGCTTGGTTAGTATGGGTGGATGGGGTGGATTAGGCTAAATGAAGGGTTAGGGATAGGTTAGGGGTTATTAGATTTGAGAGTTTTATTTATTAAATAGATTTATTTAATAAATGGGGATTTTGAAAATAGATAGAAGAATAAGATTTAATTGATAAATGATAAGTTATTTGATTTATCAATTAGGACTATAGATGATTTAATAGGATTAATCAGCTAGGGGTTGACAAAGGATTAATTAAATAGGAATTTAATTAATGATGCCTTCAAAGATAACTAAATAGGATAAAAAAAGTAGTGTAATCAAATTTAAGTGTCTACATTTTGCCCCTCTTTGACATGGTGTTGAGACAACACTATTTCAAAAAAGTTCAAATGAAGATGACACGAGGAAGATGTTTTAGCAACAAGGTTGCCCCAGTCTCAGATAAGAAGAGGAGAGACTAGAATTAGATGATGCCCCCTCAAGAAGGCAGTGGAGAGAGAAATGAGGCTCGATGGCTTCTTGAAAAGCACCAAAAATTGAGACGAGCAGAGACATAGATTGGCAAAGAGAAGGGGCAGAATTAGCTAAAACTCCCACTATGGGAGAATGATAAAGGGAGAATCAGAGGCACAAGAGTAAATAAGCTTAAGACTTTAGGGGAGATGGAGGATGAAGGGGTAGAGTGCTATAAAAAGGAAACCAAGATAGGGAGAAGGATGGGGGGATTATAAAGCTGATGCAACAGGATTTCAAAGAGTCAAATTGGCAGAAGATGGGTTTCAGAGATCCCTAGGACTAGGATTGTGGATCTCAAAAATATGAGGCTTGGTAGATTGATTGGATTGGTGGATCCCTAAGACTAGGATGGTGGATCCCTAAAGCTAAGAGTGATGATTGATTCAAAGAGATACTGATGCATAAGCTAGGGTAGGAGAGACAAATGCTAGATATGGATGGAGGATAATGGAGATGAAGGAAATCCAGTGAAGCTTATTGAGTGGGGGGATACTTCAAAGAGAAGTATAACCATGTAGTTGAGCACTAGATTTTCTATAGGACTATTGGTTAATTGCCAAGGTTACCAAGAACATTAAGGCCTTTTCACTAGCCGTCCAGAGGACTGACAAACTAACTCAAAACAAACACGCAAGGATTGCCCCAGCATTACACATGAGACCCAAAGGAAGTTGCGTGGAACTGACACTGGGTAACCCACAAGCAGAAAAGAAAAACAAACAAAACACCTGATCAAGACCTTACGCTCAGATTGCCCAATTTGTAGTATACCATGATATGGAAGATCGTGGCAACCTTGAGGAGGGAACAAAAAGATTTCTTGGAAAAGATATTTCAAGACCCAAAAGGGAAGATTCCAAATCAAAAGAAAGCAAAAATCCAAAAGAGAACCGTTTGCCAATGAGATGGGTGGGACAAGGTACTAACAGACCAAGATTAGACATGAGGAAAGCTATATCCTACAAAGATCTATCAGAGAGCACCTAAGTTGATGGACTTGGATTAGTGATGCATCTGGCAAGTTGAACTAAGAAGGATAACACTTTGGTGATAGGAGATCTAGCTAAAGGATGCATTGGAATATCAAACCAAGGGTTGTGTGATGTGTGCAAGATGTTGATCAAGGAGGAATTAACATGAAAGCTGGATAGATACAATGGTACTAAGCTAAAGAGGATGTACAAGTCGACGGACCAAGATATGTTAGAAATGTACAAGGTTTTTCATATTTTGATTTTGTGAGATGGAAATTTTTGTGAAGGGTGGGATGTCTATAATAGTTGATAGGCAGATAGGTAGATGGTTTGCGAAAAGCTTAAGTGAAAATGGGGTTCTTTGTGTGCATGTGAGAAGATACAAACTAGGATACAAGATTATTTACAAGCTGGAATATGGTACAAGTTTTGGACAAGATTTGGATATACAAGGTATGATACAAGGGAGGATACAAGATTTACAAGCTTTGGTACAAGATTTACAAGTTGAGGTACAAGATTTACAAGCTGGGGGACAAGATTTACAAGCTATACAGGATTTACAAGCTGCATAAGAGGTATTTATAAGCTTCATCAGATTTTGGATATTTGGTTGGAACACCAAGGGAACAAGCAGGTGTTTTATGGGATGGTGGGTGAATGGATGAGTGATAAGATAGTGATAGATAATGGATTAGTCTTAGTACACAAGGCACTTGAATTATCAAGTTTTCACCAAGGTACCTATCCAAGGTGCTTGAATTGCCAAGTTTTCACCATTGGACGCTTATTTCTCTTTACTATTTGTTTTTTGTCTTTTTGACTTTGGACTTAGCTAGAATGATTTTAGCTTTCTTCAGCTATTTTTGACTTTTTTTGGGATTTTTCACTGGCTGTTGGAATGTTAAATTTTGTTGCTAGTTGTTGGTACAGCGGATGTGAGATTTATGCAATAGATTAGATTAAATGGGATTGATGGTAGGAGATGGAGAGATGAAAAGGCTGGAAAGGAGCATGAGATGGAGATGCTTGCAGGATCAACATTGGCACATGTTGGGATGAGTGTGGAAAGAGCATATGGGGGATAGATGGTAGATGTGAGCTCGATGGAGGATTTTTGGAAGCACGCTTGGAGATATAGGCACCCAAGATGGAGTTAGGAGATGGGGGGCATGAGCCACTGGATGGGGGCTTAGCAATGGTGGATGCCATTACGCATTGGGTTTCAACTTTTTCCTTTGGGATCCACATGGTTTTGGATTTTCATTTCATAGGATTTTGCATTGTTTTTCATTCTTTGATTGGATTTTTCCTTTTTGGAGTATGTCTTTTAGAATAGACATATGATTGCCTAGGATGTGGATTTTTAGCTTTATGCATTTTGAAGTTGGCATTCACATTGCTTTGGTAAGCTTTGGGAAGACAGTTAGGAGAAGCTTTGTGAGATGGAGAGGATATGGAAGAGTGTGTAGGGGGGTGATGATGGATGATGTGCCCTGATATGTGCCTTTATTGATCTTGTGTAGGAATGGATGGAATAGGATTTTTATGATGGCTGATAGGAGGATGGAGGATGGTAGATTTTGGGACATAGGGACCCAAAATGGATTTAGCGAATGAAGGGGGGATATGGTAGGTTGTTTTGGGTTGTAAAGACGGTGGAGGGGGGATGACATAAGATTTCTTGAAGGAGTGATGGGAGGCTGGCATAGTGGGCCTGGAGATAGGCTTGGTTTGGGGATGACATGTACCAACACTTTTAGATGGTGAGCCTTTGGATATATATCCAAGACCATGAAATCTTGGATTCTTTTGTGCAATAATAGGCGTTCTCATTCCTTGCTCTTCTAGTCCCAAACCTTGACCTTGATAATGCCATTGATTGAGCATTTGAATGAGCTGAGGAAACTTTTTGCTTGTAGAAGATGGTAGAAGTTCTTTATTAGATGTACTGCAATGGGGAGATACTGTTCTTAATTCTTCTATTGAGAGGAGGCCACCATGGATGAATGTAAGTGAACCAAGAGGGTAGATTACAGATGGTGGAATAGCTTGGATAGGTGGTAAGATGGAAGCATGGAGTGGGGGAGATGGTAGGATAGGATCTTGATTTAGCTGATGGGATAAAAAGATATCCTACAGTAGAGGAGGTATGACTTGAGGTTTTGGAGATGGAGGGGATGGTGATTGCATTATGGATGGAAGACATGGTACGATGATATCTTTGTTTATGCTTTGGGGGATGTCAACATGCTTTTGGGTAGGATCTTGATGGGATTGGATTGGAGTGGATGGTGCGATAGGAGGTGAAGGGATGGATTCTTCAAAGGCAGTGGATGGATAGATGGGAGATTCAGTAGTGGACATGGGTGAGTAGAAGATGGATGCATAAGGGTCATTACGGAAGATTTGGGAAATGCTTGGAGGTGATGTGGATAGGATTTGGAGGGATTTGATAGGTGGTGGGATTTTGATGCTTACGGGAAGTGGAAGGATTTTAAGCAATTTGATGGATGGTATGGGGATGATAGCTATGGGAGATGGAGGTGATATTATAGATAGGGAAGCTTCATCACTGACTACTTCACATGGTTGGATTAGATGACATGGCTTATCAACTGTTGGAGGTGGATTTTCTTGTATTTCCTCTAGGAGATTCTTAGGAGACAAGTTTATTAGAGGTAGAGGTTGTAGATTGACAGGAATAGCTAGTGTGATGGGGGTGGAAGATTGGAAGCTTGGTTGATTGGGTGATGGAGGAGAAGATGGGATATGAGATAGCATGACTAGATAGTCTGGAAGAATGCTTGGATTTTGGGGGATGTTTGGCGGAAGGCCTCTAAGGCTCTCAAGATACCCATCATAATCAACAAGATTTTCATCATCATTGGAATAGGAAATACATATGAGAAATATGTTAGCAAGTAATACTAATCTATTCAAAAACAAAAGCATTAACTAGCATAAGAACCATAACATATGAGATAGACAAAGTGAAACCCTCAAATGAGAATATGAGCCATGGAATGGCTCTCCCAATGAGGATGGTCACTTGATTTAGGGATGAGTCTATTTGATAGAATTTGGGATGTATGATCAAGCTTCAAATTTGCTTCAATGGTGGGGATGGGTAATGGAAAATTGGTAGCTTTGTGAGCTCTCAATTTAGCATTATAAGGGTATGATTAAGGCTTTGTTTCTCAAACTAGCATTATAACTTTATCTCAAGGATTGTGATGATATGGCTTGGGAGGGGATTTAATTTATAGGCTAAGTGCTTGATGGATGGAGGGCTAAGATGCAAGGAGGGATGAAAGCTTAAGGAGGGCTAGGATGCACTCAAAAGGGAGCACATGGATTGTCCTTGTTTAGCACCAACCAGGGAGTGACACATGTCATAGGGTGAGTGGATGGAGGAAAGGGCAAGGATGAGTCAACAAAGGAGGCTCAAGGCCTTAAAGACCCTCATAAATGGCTTGTAAGAGCAATGAATGGGTTTGTAAAGTCTTTATGGCCTTGTAAGAGCATTCATGGCTTGGTGGTTGGGATATTTTGGAGGGAGTTGAGATTGTTGACTTTGCTTGGTTTAGGAAAGTCTTAAGCTTGCTTATAGAATTTGACAAGGTTGGTGGGGGGATTAGAGGTGATTTAGGATTATATTAAGCTTGTTAAAGATATGCAAGTGGATGGCATTCAATGAGGGTGGGTGAGTTAGTAGCTAAGCTTGGTTAGGATGGGTGGATGCGGTGGATTAGACTAAATGAAGGGTTAGGGATAGGTTAGGGGTTATTAGATTTGAGGGTTTTATTTATCAAATAGATTTATTTAATAAATGGTGATTTTGGAATTAGATAGAAGAATAGGATTTAATTGGTAAATGATAAGTTATTTGATTTATCAATTAGGACTATAGATGATTTAATAGGATTAATCAGCTAGGGGATGGCAAAGGATTAATTAAATAGGAATTTAATTAATGATGCCTTCAGAGATAACTAAATAGGATTACCAAAGTGGTGTAATAAAATTTAGGTGTCTATAGTGAGTACTCTCTTGCTAGTGAAGGTAGGAGTAACATTCCTAAATCTGAAAATGATTTTCTAGTTCCAAATTATGCAAATCAGCTTAAGCTTGAAAGAGATGAAGAATAATTGTCTACACAATATGAAGACAAAGAGATTATCTATAAGGATGGATTGACTAGTTGTGTGGATAAATGTCTTAAGGGTACATTCAATGATAATCAGCAATACATGAGTGATCCCAAGGTCAATGCATCAGCACCTATTGATAAGATAAATAATGATAGGTTTGCAAGACAATTGAATCATCTTAAAGGATACAATGAAAGCAATTTTGATTCATATTCTACATGCTTCATTGATGGTGTTAATGATGTGTCTTCAAATGATGATTCTAATTCTTCTTTTTCACATGATGAAAGTATTCTTGATAGTGGTGTAAGAAGTAGTTTTAAAATGTACACTAACATTTTGTATGATGAAGATCTTGATGATGGTCAGCTTATGTTTTGCCAAGATGTTCAGCAAGGATCACTACATGGATTTATTAACCCATTGTTTGAGGAGAACTAGGAGCTTTGAGATTTAGTTGAGCTAGATATAAGTGATGATGAATTACCATACTGCTATAAGAAATTAGTTTACTCTTCTTCTAGATGTGATACTAAATGTACCAATCAGCATTTCAATTGTGATTATGAGAATAAGGTGTTTGATGAGAGTGTTATTGAAAATCAGCGTGCACCTTGTAAAGATTTTTATGATGAACTTTCTGATGTGAAGATTAATTTGTTTGCTGATTGTGAAGAACGATTTGAAGACTATGGATTAGTTTTAGATTATGATATTGATGATTTCTTTAAATACTAGTCAAATTGTTCATTTGAGCATCCTTCGGTTATGCAAAAGGATATACAATTTGAAGGTATGAGTGATCCTTTTCTACATGTTGAACATGATGCATTCATATTTGAGACTAATAGCATGTATGATTCATTTAATAAAGAAGAGTTTCAGTTTTAGTCTGATATGTTTGAGCATGCTAATCAGTAATTTCATAATGAGCAAACGGTTGAGAATGAAGCAAGGTTTTATATGCATTATGGAAGTAAGAATGAAGATTCAATTTTACTAAGTTTCGAGTTTTAGGATGCTGATCTAATTGGTGAAACTGATAGGAGATGTATTTTTAGTTTACTTCATGCAAGTTTAGATGAGAATCACGTTTATGACAAAGGTAAACAATTTTCTTGAAGTTCGGTGGCCCGAGGCCATTGTTTGTACAAAATAGAGGTTGTTGTTTTTGCTTTCAATAAAGTTGTTTGAGAGAAAGTTTTTGAAGTTTTGAGGAATGGCCTACTTCTCCCAGAGATCTAAAATCTTGCCATGCCCGCAAGGGGCATGCATCCCTAGACAGAGCCACTATTGGTGCTCAAAAGTGCATTCTCATTTTGAGCATTTATTTGAAATTTTGAGAAATCAAGCCCTATAAAAGGATTTAATGAAAATCTGCACATGTTAAAGGAGATTCATGTTATAACAAAGGGAGCTCCATGCCTATAAATAAGTAGCTTCATGCAGCAAAAGATAGTGAAGCTATAGAAGTAAGAAGAGTCTTCTCCCACGCAAATAAATAGAAGAAGCCACTCAAAAAGAACACCCACATTGAACAAGGAAGGCACCCACATTTTAAGGCTACATCAAACATAAAAAGAATCATCCCCATTTAGATATTGATCTTACAGTGCTAAAGGTTGAAAGGAAAAAGTACCCTGCACTGAGTGAAAGGAAGTCGTGAGTAAAGAATTCAACATCATAGGTATCATTAAAGAGAAAACAAGAGCAATCAACACAATTAGAAAAGGAGTTTCCAGTGGCTAAAGGAAAATAGGAGGAACCCACATATGGAAGCCACAATATAGTAAAAAAGAGAAGACACCACACGCAGCCATGACACGATGAACAATCTCCACGCCAAATTAAGTAGTCCCCATGCACGGCAGCAATGTTTAGTAACAAAGAGTGGCAATACTAGAAAAAGTTCTTCCTCGTGTCCTATTTTTATTTTGAATAGGAGTCTCTATTCTCAAGTTCAGACTAAGGCTCACACATGTACAAATAAGAAAAACACATCAGTTAAGGCCAAATAGCTGCTAGCATATAAAAGAGAGCCCCATGGTAGAGCGTCTAAGGAAATAAAATGCCTTGCAAGCAAAAAAGCACAGTCAAAGAGTAGTCAAAGGCTGGGCAAAGCAAATAAGAAAGAGACGTCATAGGTAAAACACAAAATGTTTTATCCCATATTTGGGAAGGAACAACTCCTTAATGACTTTTAATACAAATCTTTGCTAATACATTGTGTCTTAAAAGACACAAGCTTTTGAAAGGCCAAAATTGCGCATGTGGGTCCCAATCAGATAGATGGTAGGTTGTTGAAGCTAAATTTTGAATGAAAAAGTGAGCGCAATGACATGGAATCTGAGCTACGAGATGGTGCCATGTGGATGATTGAGCAGGTGTCTCTATCTCACCAATCGAAAATGCTCACTCGTTAACCATAGCGAGATAGCGATGCTGAGGTGGCGATGGCACATATGATCAAGTGGTAGTGACATGTTGGTGAGTGGATGTAGAGGTGGTGATGATGTGGCACCATGCAGATGAGTATATGGCAGAGGTTGGCCTATTAGGAGTTTCCATGTGGCAGCTTGGGTGGCACCCAGTGGGCCTAGTGAGGAAGAGGATTTTAAATGAAATATTAATTTTTAATATTTTATTTATATTAAGTGCTCTTATGCATTTTTTTATGCATAAGTGGGTATTTTCTAAAGTCAAACTTTAGAGAATTTTTAAATTATTGCAAATTAAGTTGTAGACCTGAGTTTCATACCAGAGAGGGACATTTTTTCAAACTGACTTTGCAAGGGTTTATGGTAGGCAAATATAGCAATGTTATATATCACCATAACTGGGAAGAGATGAGTTTTCCAATTTTGAAGTCAATTTTTGCATAGGTGCTCACCAGTTTGAGCTATAAGCCAATTTGTGAATTTTGGGACATTCTCAGCAGAATAGGCAAATTTTAACATTGATCATTAGAATTGGTTAAAAGATAGATATGAAATTTTGATGAAATGTGAAAATGAAGAAAATCAATTCTTAGATGTTTTCTTGGTTTCTGGAGGTTATTGTAACTAGTTTTTCACTTTTACCGTGATTTCTTTTTAACACCAAAATTAGTTATATTCTTTCATCATGAGACTTTTGAGATATTTTTTCCTTGTAGAGGCCAAATGATGGGATTTGATATGAAGTTGAAGAGAGAGGGTAGAAAGAGGGTTTTTCATCTTCTTGGGGAGGAATTCTGAGTGGACACCTATGAGTTGCAGAATAGATCCAAGAATTCACTTCTTCATATATCATTCCCTTCCTTTCTCATTATATAGGTTCCAATTTCTGGGAAGAAAAGGTTCATTTTTGTGAGACCATTGGTTCTAGTATTTTGACATGTTTCCTTGACTGTGACACCATTCTTCAGCATAATTCTCTCATGTGAATAGCAGTAGTGCAGATAATACAACAAGTTCTGATATGTTAGGTGTTTTCATGTTTTAATTTTATGCATCTAAATGTATAGTTTCAAGGAAATGAATACATATGAGAAATAATTTCACTAGTTTCGTTCTGGTTTTTGTCTCCTATCTCAACAATCTATAAGTCTTGTGTGGTCTTGGAACAAAGATCTAACATCCATTTGCATCCCCTTCAGGTTGTATGTTTGATGTATTTTTCTGTTGGACCAAAGGGCCAAGTAAATGCTTGATTTGTTTAACAAGGTTACTGATTACTTAAGAAGGATATTTTGTGAGAATGAGATCTAAATGAACACTGATGTCTAAATCACAAGGTGATTAGATAGATTTGATGTCTAGGTATACGAAATATGTCCTTATGTCACAGATGTATGTTTTGAATTCATGGAATTGCCCAATGGATTAGGCACTGATCAGTTATAGGATCACTTGTTATACTTCTACATATTTGAGATTATGTTGAATCAACAACATTAGTCAAATGCTTCCCTTTTCATGTTGAAAGTTATTCAATGTTAACCCATACTTAGCTTGTCATTTTCATGAGTTATGTTCTTAGCTATTTCATGCTTGTGATTTCTTGGTTAAGTATAGAAGAATTAGGGTTTTTATCTATTATTTTAGATTCTTCTTATGCTCATTGCACTGGTCACATAATTGGATCCTAAGAGGTTCACCCACCTAGGTTTTACAAAGCCTAAAGTGAAGAAGGAGTGTAGCCTTATAGTTGGCTTAAGTTCTTGGTGAATTGTGTCAATTATTAGAGATAGCTACCCATAGATGCAATCTTACCTTGTATACTTGGTTATTAAAACATTGTTAAAGCAGGAGCCAATAGATTGAAAAGACCTAGCTCTATTTCAAGATAGGTTAAGAGAGCCACTCCATCTCAAACTTCAACACAGAGTGATCAATTTTGTATAAAGTCATGGGCTTTGATGTAATTTCCATCTTCAACTTTGTAGTTATCTCATCAACTAGATCAATTTCTTTATCTGGAAAGAAATGACCATTGATGTAATTCATATCTTTCAAGCTGACCACAGAGTATAGAAATTGCATCTTCCATATATGGGTAAAAGCATAGATCTATGTCACCATTTGTGATACAAAAACCTATTTTGGTCAAATCTCATTTCTCTATCAAAACTCAATTTTATAAAAAAAAACTAAAAATACCCTTTTATAGATTTTAGATTCAATATCATCATTATATAAATTTTTGAGTGTTTTGATTAGTTATAATATGCTATAATCTAAAAATATTATAAGTCGATATTTCAACATTTCAGAAGATGCTCTCTCAAAAAATGAAAAAAAATAGTAAATCATATCAAAATATATATATATATATATATATATATATATATATATATATATATATATATATATATATTTATCACTAGAGGAGAGAATCCTCTTCATGAATATGTAATTTTTTTTCAAGAAGGTATAGATTTGATAGGGAAGTTTTGATGGGAGGAAAAAATTGTTGGATTCTAACAAGGTTGAACTTGAGTACTTATAACAAAGAAAATATACATCAAAAATAATTATTTCTTTTTTTGTGCACTAGCTATACATGTCATCTATAAAATATTTTCAAATCATAACAAAAAAAGATGATTTGCACATACTTGTTTGACGGGAACTACATCCTATATTTTTTAAGTTAAAAAAGGGACTTCAAAATAAAATAAAATGAATAAATTCTTAGTCAAAAAAATAATAAAAATTATAGGCATAAAATTCGTACAATTCTACACATTTCATCAGTTTACATCATCTTCATATTTTAAACGCAAATACCATTTTTTTTGTCATTAATGTTGAACTATCACATTCTGATATCACTTTTCTTTATAAAAGGTGACACAGGTTTGTGCTTTTACCCATATGTACATGTCCTTTTTGTTTTACTAAGGAGAATTATTGGTTCTATTAAAACCATTTGCCTTGTGGTTGCAGATAGACCCATGGTCTATGAACTTTATCAAAGTTAAAATAGTGAGCTCACTGCCAAGTTGTGAAACTAGTTGCATTTATATTCCTCGTTTTGGAGAACTAGCCAAGCTTGGGGAAATTTGAGACCATACAATTATGGCCAACTTACCATTGTATCAACAATCGGCATTGTTTTCCTCATACTCTAAAAATGATGGAGTTTGATTCCCATGCCCTCATCAAGCTATTGTTATATCTTGATCCAAATCATGCAATTACATTATATCCCCATCTATCATCAAACATGCCATGACTTTCTAATATTTTAAAGACATTGGGCATATGCTTTCATGTTGCATTCTTTACATCTGGGCATGAACTACCTTCAGAAATTTTCAAATCTTTATATATGGCCATGCCTTGGATCAAATTTACATTGATTGCCAAGTGTCCTCATGTGGCCATTTCATGAAATGACATGCCATTCCTTGAAACTATAAAATATGACTATCGTCACTTGAAACTCCTGAATTAATTCATTCCAAAGCCCATGATCTTCATCATTTCTCATACCCTATTTAAATCTATAACCCAATTCTAGAGAACTCTACCAATCGTGGTATCATCCAATTGTTTCAATTGTGTTATGATTTCTAATGCTTTTAAGGCTTTGACGGGCATAGTGCAATTACTACTAGTATTATGAAAATTATTTGCATAGCCCTTCTATGAAGTTCAATGTTCATTTGAAAGTTTCAAAGCACTCAAGAAGAGGATTTTTAGGAAATAATCTACGAAAAGATTTGGCACTTCCCCACCTATAGAGAAACATGGCATTATATCTAGATTTTATAAAATACTTTGTCGAGGCAGCATTTTATTCATCATTGGGTTTTATATGAGTGCGTACTTAGGCTTCATAACATTCATAGTTTCTTTTCAAACTTTGAAATACATATCTAATCTTCACTTGAACCCCCATGAGCAATTTAACTAATCATCATGGCTAATGAACCTACATTTTTACTTATGTTAGATCAACATTTAATTAAACTATTAACTTCACTTTAACTTGGACAATCACGCAATGAGTCTTGTATAACTTTGAGTCTTGAACCCTTTGATCAAGATGATATCTTATTCTTTGACTAAGGTGCATCTCCAAACTATGACCTCTAAACTTCTACCCTGACCCTGAGTTATGAACTGAGGCTAGATTTTGAACTTTTTAAACCAATAGATTTGTATCTTTGAACTAGGAACGAATCATTGAAACCAAACCACTGAATCACTTTGAACTGTTTAGAACTATCAAAGCATTTCAAACCACTTTGAACCTCAATTTGAAGCACTTCAGAGAGGTTTAGAACTTGAAACTAAAAGTTTAAAATCTAGGTCCATATGTGTACTAACCAGGGCTCTAACTATGGTATTATTTTTGATGCAAAAATAGGAAACTATAGCAATCTCTAGCCAAAGATGAGTACCTTAACCATTGGGTGATAGATTCAACAAGAATAGAAAACTGGGAGCTACTTGTATAGAGGGAAAAGGGGAGCAAGGAAAAACCAACCAACAAAACAAATGCCTACATTACTAGCAAGCACGAAGCTTGCACATTATTCAAACTAGCACTACGCACAACAAAAACTTATTTACAAAAAGATAGGCTAGCAGCCCGTACCTCTAAGAATGCATTCATTCGCTCATAGAAATCCATTGACTAGTTCAGAGAAATACATGCCTATGCGGGAGAGTGACTGATATGTAGAATGCACCAGCATTAGTAGACATCTTGTAACGACTAAAAAGATGGATTCAACAACCATGTGTTGTAGGAACTCTTGCTCTTTGGGAATACCAACTTCATCATAAAAATGGCATGCCTCCCATCCCACTTGTGTTTGCTACAACATGATGGGAATGAAATGTTGTACAATAGTTCTCAATTTTTCTTCATCAAAATTCATGGATGTTTTAACTTGTGAAGTTCCTTTACCATCAATGCTTGTTAACAAAAGTGAACACTACATGATTTGAACCATTATATTCTCTGATAGATCTCCTTACTTCATCACTACTTTAGATTGTAAGCATCCCTCCGACTGTGATATATATTTGACTGAGAAAGATTTAGGGAGAGGAATGTCATACAGGGTAAAAGCACAAACCTGTGTCACCTTTTATAAAGGAGAAGTGATATCAGAATTTAAAGTCTTCAACTTTAACGAAATAAAAGTGGCATTTGTGCTTATAATTTGAAGATGATCTAAACTAATAAAATGTGTAAAATTGGATGAAGTTTATGTCTATAATTTTTTTTTAAAATATTGAGTGAAAATTTTATTTATTTTTGAATTTTTAAAGTGTATTTTTAATTTTTTTTAAATACTAAAAATATAGAATTTTTTTCCCGTCAAACAAATATATGCAAATGTTCATATTTTGGTTTGATTTTGTAATATGTTAGAGTTAACATGTATACCTAGTCACCGAAAAAGAAAAATTGAAATTCGGCTAATATTTTTGAAGTTATAACTGGTCAAAGTCAAAGTTATCAAAAATAGACAATTTTTTTCTCCCATCAAACTTTTTCCATCAAATCTACATATTTTTTAAAACAAATTACATATTCTTGAAGAAGACTCTCTCCTCTAGTGCACCATAAAAAAAAAAATTAATTTTTCAACATGATTTACTATTTTATTATTATTTTTGAATAAATATCTTCCTGAATCTTAAGATACCTACTTGTAATATTTTCAAATTATAACATATTATTCATAATCAAAACTTTAAAAAAAATTATACAATCATAATCGTGACTCTGAGAACTACAAAAGTATATTTTTTGTTTTAAAAAATACTTCAATTTAGTAGGTCAAATTGGCCTTCAAAGTGAGATGTTTACAAAAGTTTTGATTTTTGCTTGTTTGGCTGCCACACAGGATGCCACATAGACTATTTCGGTCGAAACTGTTTCGGGCGTAATTGTTTCGACCAAAATCCCTGTCAGTAGGAGAAACTGCTAGCAGTTAATGTGACTATTTGATATAAAAACATATTTTTTCCCCTTTTTAAAAAATTAAATTACAGGGACAGCGAAATTGGAAGAAGATTTGCAAAAAAAATAAATTTTGAAGCAATTTTCAACAACTGTTTTGCAGATTTAATCAATATTGCAAAGGATCGAATATTTTGAAGGTTCTTTTTTTCTCTTCTAATTATTTTTATTTTTATGTATTATATATTGAACCATTAGCTGATATTTAGTGAAATCTTTTTTTTTTTTTCCTATAGATTGAAATATTCAATGGGTAGTAAAAGGAAAAGATAAAGGAAATATGATAGAAAAACAGATGACAAAATGAAAGGCCATACAAAATATGCTCAAAACCAACCTATTGAAATTCCTAAACATGATGAGATTCATGAAGAAAATGAAATTAATGAAGAGGAAGAAATTGGCAGTTCTATTGATAGAGACAAATTAGAAAGCATAAAAAATTTGATGGATTTGGATGAAGAACTACTTTTTAACCAAATTCCATCTAAAGATATGATAAATGATAACACTATAAAAAAGCATTGTTAGAACATGTGGGATGAATATTTTAAGGATAAAAGTATATTTGGATAGGCACAATTATTTGTCAAGTTATTTGGGAGAAAAGATATGAGACTTGTTTTAGAGTTGTTGGGTGTTGATAACAGGAAAAGCCATGCCCATAATATTAATAAAACAATAGTTGAAAATTTGCAAAATACTTATAACAAAATTGACAACACAACTCGAGGAGGTGATTTGAGTAATGCACGTAGAGCATTGATGACTACTATATCTAGTAGAAAATTGACACATAGAAAATAGGTACGTGCAATTTTTGATGTACTACATATATCTAGAAGAACTATCCAGAGATACATCAACAAGAGAAATATGCTAGATGATAACATTGAGAATAACTGGGTGAATATTTGTAGAGTTCCTCAAAAAGATAGGATTTTTGAAGAAGTAAAAAGACAAGTTATTGAATTTTGGACCACACATTCTCGTGTTTCTTCCAACAGGCGTGATACTATACAAATTAAAGATCAAGAAATACGGGCCAAAATTGAACATCCAAAACATTTCATAGATATAACTCAAAGTGAACTTTTTGAAGCATTCAAACAAGAATTTTCAAATGTCAAAATATGTTAGAGAATATTTGAGAGTTTACGTCCTTCCTTTGTATGCATAAATAAGATGCGAGAAACTTGTTGTTGTAGAAATCATGTTGAATTTGGTCTACACTTGCAATCATTTAAAAAAGTTATGGCAATACTTGATCCTAATTTGGTCATCCCTAGCAGTACAACACAATTTGTGAGGTCCATATTATGTGATAAATTAGAAGATTCAGATGAATTCAAAGTGCAATGCATCAAAAATCAGTGCGAAGATTGTGCAGATTTACACAAATTTTTTGAAATTATGCAAGTTGAGAATATTAATGAATCCACACTAGTTTCATGGATGAAATATGAATATGAGACATACCAAAATAATAGAGGGGATGAATCCAAAATAATTGTATTGAAGGAGAGTGAATTGCATTATGATGAGTTCATGGCCAAGTTCCGTCTATTGATATATCCACATATCCAACATTGTCATGGTGCACAATGGCAAGCTAAATAGTTTCGTGATTCCAAAAATTGTTTTCCACCTTGTTGTATACTTCCAATTGTAGATTTTTCTGAGAATTATACATTTGCACCTCATACAGAGCTCCAAAGCCAATATTACCATTCTGAACAAGTTGCAATATTTGTGCAAGTGACCTATAGACATGCACAATTTGAGGTGGATCAGATAGAAAGATTGGATGAAAATGAATGCATCATCATCAAAGAGGTTCATTTCTATATTAGTGATGATAAAGTTCATGACAAGAGTTATGTGGCTCATTGTTTTGCAATGTTCTCTAAAGATCTCATAAATCGTGGAATAAATGTTTTAAAGCACTGGATTTGGTCTGATGGATGTGTAGGTTAGTATACACGAAATAGTTACACATTTATTTAACTTTATTTTAACTTGTATTTATTTGGACATGTCTATTTCTATTTGATATATGTACTTCAAATCTGCAAAAGCATTTAATTGGTTAGCAATGCAACATGCTAGAACCAATGTTAAGTTTTTATGGAATTTCTTTGAAAGTGGACACGGAAAAGGGGAGCATGATGGAGTAGGAGCATGTATAAAACATGCGCTTCGACAACATGAACTTGCAGGTAAATATATGCATTTTTTAAATGTACATTTTTAATACTCTAATAGCATATATTTTAAATTTTATATATACATGCATATTGTATGTACCTACAGGGAATAGGATAGAGAGTGCAAATCAAATTGTTGAATGGTGCAAAGTTCATTTTGCTACTCAAGATACTAAATACAATAAGCATTACTTTTGGGAGGTGAAAGGTGAACTAAGTTATATTTATTTTTAATGTCTTTTTCAAATCAAGTTGATTTTTTAATTAAATATTTATTTTGAAATATGAAAATTAGTTTTTGTATTTGTAACAGATATAGATCAATCTAATCCTTACAATTGTCAAACAATTCCTGGAATTAGAAGTTTACATCAAGTGATGACTACATGAAACCATAAACCTCCAGTACTTAAAGTAAGAGAGAAAACATGTTTTTGTGATGACTGCATTAAGGACAATGTAGTGAGTGCATGTGAAAATATTGGAAATGGATATGTTTCACATTGGGATTTGAAGAAGATAGTTAGAAAGCCTCCTTTTGAAGATGTTAACATTGACATTGACATTCATGATCCTGTATATTCATCTGATTATGAGTGTATTTTTTATTTAGTTGTGGCAAGTTTGTGTGCATATATACATATATATAAATTAATATACATGTATATTTGTTTTAAAATTAATTTATATTTATCTTTTTATATACATGCAGGAGATATTTTTGCAGTTCAAGCCTTACCAGATAATGCAGAAAATGTGGACTATTATCTTTTAAGATGCACAAAAGCAAAACACAAGTTGCTAGAAGGAACTATAGATGCTAATGAACAGTCATATCCAATTGGATCAGTTGCTATTGAAGGAACTTATTATCAACAAACAAGGGTAATTGGTAGTGGTATTGAATTTATTGAATACAAGCCTGGAGAAAAGGTTTTACACTACAGTAACCATGTTATAGCAACCAAATTACAATTTGAAGCAGTACAAAGAAAAGGACGTCATGGAAATCAAAAGTGGAAATTGCCTATTGAAGAACATGAAAAACTTCTAGAGATAATAAAAAGTAGAGAGGATCCTAACAATACATTGTTTGTGGAGCTCTAGTTGAGTTATGCCTATATAGCTCTTATACTTTCATATTTAATATTGATAGGATATTTGTTTTATAATTTTTTGTGCATTGGATCATTTATCTTGCATAAGAAAAATTAGACATGTATTGTTATTTTTATTTAAATTCAACATAGATATCTCATTTAAGACCGGGTCTCTTAGGACCTCCCCCTAAGACAACCCTTTTAGTATTTGTATGTATTTGTATGTACATATAATATTTATGTGTTCTTATATGATACATTCTTTATGTTTGTATATAATCGTTATGTTCTTACATGTATATGTTATATGAACTATGTTACATATTACATGTACATTATATTTTATTAATTAAATGTTGTTAATTATAGTTAATTAAGAATGTATGTCATTAAATACAGTTAATTAAGTCATTAAATAGAGTTAATTATTAAGAAATTAAATATAATTAGATTAAATATAGTTAATAGGATTAAATATAGTTAATTATAGTTAATTAGGTTAAATATAGTTAATTATATAGCTAATTAAGACATGTCATTAAAATTATGTTATATTGTTATGTACATCGACCATTAAAATTATATAGTTAATTACACTTAGATTAAGGCATTAAGATGAATAACTATACATATACATGTAAACTTGAATATTGAAAATATGAATAACATATAGAAACATGTGCATAACACATACATAAGTTACATAAAAGATGAAGACATCAAAAGATCAATAAAATAGACGTCTACATTAAAAGATCAATAACATACATGTGCATATATCTGGAGAATATAATGTACCCATATCAAATGTATAAAAATAGATCATGTAGATCAAATGTCTGGAAATAAAATATATAAAACATCAAAATCTCCATATAAACATGTATCTGGAAATAACATATAAAACATCATTTCGTGTCCATGATATAAACACGTATCTAGAAATAACATATAAAACATCAAAGTGTCCATATAAACCATGTATTTGAAAATAACATATAAAACATCAAAGTGTCTGGATATAAAATGTATGCATATGGAAATAACATATAAAACATCAAACTGTCCATATAAATATGTATCTAGACATAAAATGTGTGTAATAAAATAAAAGGCCACATATGATCTAATCAGCTACATCCCCCCTCCTGTTCTTAGGCCTTGTCCCCAAAAGGGTCTATCAGTTGCATCTAAACCCTGTGTCAAATGATAACAAGTGAACCATTTAATTATGTGTATAGAAAAATTATATCAAGATCTACATGTATATAAATCATATATATATATATATATATATATATATATATATATATATATATATATATATATATATATATATATATATATATAAATTGTAACATACCTGGGACTCACAACGTGTAGGATCTGTAGGTGTCTGCAGATCAGCAAAATGTAACATACTATCACTCAAACCCTATAACACATACACAAACACACACATATACATTAATTTAAACATATAGACATATTATTTACTATAATAAAAATAAATCTAAACATATAGAGATATTTACCATAGCATTATGTAATGCTCTGCTGATCTGACTGATATCTCAATCATGTAATGAAAAAATAGTATCAGCATCCAAGTCAATAGTGTGGCCTTGATCTGAAAGCATGGAAGTAAATAAACCAGGCTGTATGGTGCCACTAAGATCTTGAGTAGGGGGGGCTGTTGTAGGGTCCTGAGTAGCTGGGGCTAGTGTTGTAGCCTAGGCCTACGTAGCAGTAGGAGTAGTAGAAGGTGCAGGAATGTCCTCCTGCCTTTGTGAATCCTCTGGGACTGTTATACGTGAAAAAATATGACTAATCTGAGAGCTCATGTCATGAAGTGGAATCCCTGAGAGTGTAGATAATTCTCGATATGCATCTAAAAGATCAGATGCTAAATGTGATGCCAAACAATGCAATGCATCCATCTCTAAGACTGCAGAAATGTCTATAGGAGAAGGTATGTCTGTAACTCCATAATCATCATCAACATGTGTGCTAGATGATGCAGATATGGGAGAGGTACCTCAAGACCATAGCATATATTGACTACATTGATCAGAAGAAATATCATGTAACTGTGTGGCAATGGTGATGATGCTCGAAAAAATCTGTCCTAATTGTGTCATTAGGAACACTCTCACCTGCAGTAGCCATCTATGGACCTCTCGGCATAACCAAAAGGCTTTGACCCACCATTTCCCATTTGTTAACGGGCACAGGAGTGTCCGTGGGTCTAAATCTATTAGAAAGTCTCCCCTAACCCTGCCCAACATGCCATGGATAATCTATATAGTCAACATCATAGTGTAAATGAAATTCTGTAAACAATTGTTTGCAAAAATATAGGGGGAACTCATCCTTCTGTGGCCATCTATGATGAGTAGCCAACCAACGAGGATACATCAATGGTGCAATGAGTGGATTAGTACACTTCATCGCAAAGTAGCCTCTGACTTTGTGACGATCTGCATAAGATGGAAACATGGTTTTCACCATGTCGGTGGAAAGCTCAGTGTCAATCTGTGTGTACTTCACAGTGCCAGTGACACTGTGAGATAAAGAAGAATAAAATGGCTCAATGCTCATATCATCAAAAGTGTTGTATGATTCAACTATTTGAATCATATGAAATAACTCCTCTCGCATCGCTATGACCTTCTCCCTATTAGGGAGGGTGGTAGAAGAGGAAAGTGAGGTATCCAAAACCTACATAGCATGAGATAATCTCGCAACTGTATCTCTAAATAACTATTGTTTATCATGGGTGGAGGGGGTCGATCAACGTGATGTACCAGACTCAGCACTCTGACCCCCATCACAAACACTGGCATCCCCTGAGGATGCAGGAGCATGATCCCTAGAACTGGATGCCATAATGTATATATGAAAATAAATATGAGGATATGAATGTGAAGCTACAATTTGAGTGATAAATATCTAGAGATCTGCACATGCATATATATAAAAATATAAACATACAAGTTTATTTAAATTAAAATAATTAAAAGTTAAATTTAATTTGAAACACATGTACATATAAATACAGAACATTAAATGTATGGTGCTAAATTCAATCATGTAACATACATATGTATTTTAAAACAAATTATCTTAGAGACCATATCTAATGTACATTGTAACGTGCTCATGCAAATGTGAAAAATAAATATTCATACATGTACATGTATATGCAATAAAAATAATAAAAAAATTTCTTGATTAAATGATAACTAAGTGTACACATGTACATACATGCAATAAAAAAATATAATTCTTGACTAAAATCTAAATTTTGATGTAAATGCTTTGATGATTATGGGGAGTGTAGATGAGAGTTAGGACATAGGGATAGAAAAATTTGTTACTAGATAAGTAAATGAGTTTAGTTAGCAAATGTTAGTTTACAATTTAGAACTCATGACTTAATTTAGTAGTTTTAATTAGAGTTAAGAATGTTAATAAAGTAAATGGGATATAGTTTTATTAAGGTTGATAGTAAGGTCAGTCTATTATGTGCTAGTAAACATATGAATACCTATTACAACCTATAACAGACGTAATGACCTAGTAGGAGTTCCTAGGTCCCCTTAACATATATATGGATAAAAATACCTAGAAATGTATCATGAGGTCGTTATGTGTCATTTGGTAATGTAAGAATCATCATTACCTAATAAGACCTATTATATCCTAATAATACATATTAAGACTTATTAGAACCTATAAAAAATAGTATGACCTATTACGACTCCTATGTCCCCTTAAGACACACATGTATGGATAACGTATTGAAAAATGTAGTTGACATAAGTGATCTTAATGTGTTTTTTGGTAATTTAAGACTCATTATTACCTGAAAATACCTATTATGTGCTAGTAAACATATGAATACCTATTACAACCTATAACAGACGTAATGACCTAGTAGGAGTCCCTAGGTCCACTTAACATATATATGGATAAAAATACCTAGAAATGTATCATGATGTCGTTATGTGTCATTTGGTAATGTAAGAATCATTATTACCTAATAAGACCTATTATATCCTAATAATACATATTAAGACTTATTAGAACCTATAAAAAAATAGTATGACCTATTACGACTCCTATGTCCCCTTAAGACACACATGTATGGATAACGTATTGAAAAACGCAGTTGACATAAGTGATCTTAATGTGTTGTTTGGTAATGTAAGACTCATTATTACCTGACAATACCTATTATGTGCTAGTAAACATATGAATACCTATTACAACCTATAACAGACGTAATGACCTAGTAGGAGTCCCTAGGTCCCCTTAACATATTTATGGATAAAAATACCTAGAAATGTATCATGAGGTTGTTATGTGTCATTTGGTAATGTAAGAATCATCATTACCTAATAAGACCTATTATATCCTAATAATACATATTAAGACTTATTAGAACCTATAAAAAATAGTATGACTTATTACGACTCCTATGTCCCCTTAATACACACATGTATGGATAACGTATTGAAAAATGTAGTTGACATAAGTGATCTTAATGTGTTGTTTGGTAATGTAAGACTCATCATTACCTAACAATAACTAGTTATTAAAATGAACATCATCAATATCTAAGTGTGGTTCATTCGGTTAGTAGAGGGCCTATGTTATGGTTAGAATGTGGTATGGGTTATGATTGTAATTAATATAGGGTTATGTTAGAAGGTGTATTTAATGTCAAAATTAATTTCACCATAAGATATTATTGTTTCACCTCTAGATCCATCAGGTTATGTTAGAAATTGAATAATGTCCCCTAAAGGTTCGCTACATTTTTTACTAATATTTTTCTACATGTTTACCTCATAACCTAATGTTTTTCTAAATTTTAACCTAATATTTTTCTATATTTTAACCTAATGTTTTTCTATATTTTAACCTAATTTTTTTCTACACTTTTAACTAATGTTTTTCTATATTTTAACCTAATGTTTTTCCTAATATTTTTCTATATTTTAACTTAATGTTTTTCTACACTTTTAATTAATGTTTTTCTATGTTTTTATCTCATGTTTAACTACATTTTTGCTAAAAAATTACTTTAAATACCATTCTAAAATAATCTAAAATAATTAAAATAATTTAAACATATTAAAAAATAAACAATTTTAAGCATTTCACTCACAAAATATGTCAAAAACAACTTTTTAAGTACGATTAACATCTATTAATCAAAAAATACATTTAAAAACTATTAAAAAATGGGGAGGAAAAAACCACTAACCAGTTATGGTCGAAATGCTTAACCTGCTCTCCAAACATCTAGGAACCACAACAGTAACAATGATAGCCGCTAGAGGTTTGCAGCAGTTTTTATACCGACTCAGGGTTTCGGCTAGAACCCTTTCGACCGAACGGGTTTCCATAAAAATGGTACATGCCACATAGGCACACGAAACTTCCATGTGTGTATGACCAGAGCCATTACAGCTGAAAGAGTTTCGGTTGAAACGGTACAAGATATCACAAACGGTGACAGAGCTTTGTGCTTTTACCCTACACTTCTTTGCTATTTGTCAACTTTTTCTCTTACTGATACACCATATCATGCTTATCAGAATCAATAACAAAGAGGGCATTAGCAACTTTAGAAGCAAAGATTTCATGTTTTGAAAAAAGGTCAGCAATTGATAATTGCTCGTTTGACTCATATGCAACAAGTCCTTCACTTGCAATTGGTACATTCAAGCTAGTCATTAGTTTGTCTAATTGAGCAACACACTCCTCATTATTTTCAATATGTGGACAATAGAATCCTATCATCTTTAAAGAATTATCTTTAGCCAACAAGGGTTCTTGGAAATCTTCATCATTAAAAATAGATAGATTCTAAAAAAGAGAAACATTGGGAGTGGATTTGGTTTCTTCTAGAACATGCTTCTTCTTTGTAGCTTCCTCATCAATGTAGTCTTGTTTACCACAAAGGTATTCTTTCATTGGTGGAGCCTTCATAGATTTCATACCACTAAGAATCAAGCTATCATCCAACTTGATTGCTTCCTTTTGCATGTCTACCAAGTTTTGCACTCCAAGACATTTTAACCAAAACTTGACTTCAACATCCATAGAAAAAATAAACAAGCATAATTGATTGCTTTCATTAGGTTGGTGGGCTAGAGGAATTTTACCAACACTTCAGTTAAATCTGTCATTAAACTCCCTTATAGATTTACCCTCTTTCATCTGAATTTGAAAAAGATTTACCAACAATTGATAGGAATCAATTGCGGGTTGAAATATCTCAAGGAATCTCTCCTTAAGATCATCCCAAGTTGTTACACATCCATCTTGTAAATTCAAAAACCATTCCACAACTTTTCCGACAAGGCTTTGAGCAAATAATCTAATGAACACATCTTCTTCCTACACACCAAGAATCTTGCATGCGGTTGTAATTGCTTTGATGTGATCATCTTGATCTTGTGTTTTGTCTCCAAGAAAATTGGGAAGGTATTCCCATGATCTTTTAGGTAAGGCTGAATGTTGGTCCAAGGCAAATGGTCTGATCCAAGCACCCCATGGCTGAGTTGTAACCACTGCCATAAAACACACTGGAACTCCAAATTTAAGGATTTAACAAATCTATAACATAGAGTCACCAATCTCTTGCACATAGAGATAACCATAAAACTAAGGAAACAAATGTTAGGTAGCGCTCTTCATTTCCTTCCCATATAGAGTCGCCAAAAAATTGTTAGTGAACAGATTGTGCTCTAAGAAAATACGTGCAAATATAACCCTAAATGCCCAAGTAAGAAGGCTAATCAACACCAATTGTTGGACAGGTTATCATTATATTCATAACCTTCCCCTGAATTTTATCACGTATAGCTCCCTATGTAAGATATAAAATAAATCAATTATAGATTATTTTAACCAGAAAGCACAAAAGGATTTCAAACATCTACCTATAAACACAAGTAGATGTAGAAAAACAACTGCAAGAAAATAAATGATAAATGACACAAATTCCATTCACCCCAACATGATACAAAGGATGAAATCAAGAAACACATTTTCCATCTTCTTCAGAAAGTGAAGAAACAAATCTATGAAGTTGTCTTGCAATCAGAATGTATACAAGAAACAGTGTCAGTAAAAGCATATTTTAGAGAAAACTAAAGTGACACAAAGATCATGATTAGTGGAAGGAGGATCACTCAAACTTCAAGTTTTGATATACAATTAGCTTCCAAGTCTCCCTTCCCTAAAGCATAAAAGATAAAAAGACCTTATTACGCATTTGCAATTACAATCACCATTAAAGAAACCTTAAGCTCCTTCTCTATATTACATAAACAAATCACAACTCTCCTATTTTCTAGCACATAGTTTAGAAAAAAAATAATTAAAAAAAAAAAAAAAAACACCCTCGCTCTTCTCCCTATAACCTTTACAAGAAAATGGGATAATTCTAAAAACCTCTCCCCTTGTTGTAGCCCATAGTCTGTAGTCTAGAAGAAAGGAAGAATGGAACCCCTTAAACCTTTGCCATTGGCATATTTATCTTTTCCCCTGTTGGTTTCAATTCAATTTTTATTAACTGATTCTTAGAAAATTTGATTATTAATACTTCACTTTTCTTTTTCCTGGAAATCTTCCCATACTCGATAGCCCCCTTTTTATTATCATAATATGAGGTTCCCCTATATAGTCCCCTCAAATTCATAATATTTGGACACCTTTAATTAATGACACTGCACAAGAAACATAAAGTAATCTTTAGGGGATCATTGACACCTAGCTCTACACCTATCCTTTGATCTTTTGGGGAGGAAGAGGATACAATATTTATGCTGACCTGACCATTCACATTCACTTACATCCTTATTATTTTTTAATAATCTGCAATAACATTTCATCTCTTTGGCAATTCTCACTAAACCAACATTATGAGTGGTCATTTGGCATTCATGACCTTCCATTTGAAATGTACCTAAGCTACATTTTGCTTAAAATGAAATCAATATTTGCCTCTTCATGTTCCCATTGTTGTTGTAGCTCTTCTTGTTATTGCTTCAGAAGACCTAGCTCTATTTCAAGATAGGTTAAGAGAGCCACTCCATCTCAAGCTTCAACATAGAGTGGTCAATTTTGTCTAAAGTTGTGGGCTTTGATGTAATTTCCATCTTTAGCTTTGCATTTATCTCATCAACTAGATCAATTGCTTTATCTCGCAGGAAATAGCCACTAAAGTAATTCATATCTTTCAAATCGACCATAGAGTATAGAGATTGCATCTTCCATATCCACACACGTCCTTTTTGTTTTGCTGAGGAGAATTATTGGTTCTATTAAAAAAAATTTCCATGTGGCTGCAGATAGATCCATGGTCTATTAACTTTATCAAAGTTAAAATAGTGAGCTCACTACCAAGAAGGACATGCCAAGTTGCAAAACCAGTCGGGTTTATATTCCTCGTATTGAAGAACTAGTCGAGCTTGGGGAAATCTAAGATAATCCAATTATGGTCAACTTACCATTGTATCAACAATCAGCATTGTTGTCCTCATACTCTAAAACTGATGGAGTTTGATTCCCAGGCCCTCATCAAGTTATTATTATTCCTCTTACCTCTTCATTTAGTATGTTTTTCCTCTCCAATAGATCTTCTATTGTTGCATCACTTTTACTGGAATTTCCATCATCAAGTAGACCTTTAGTGTCTTCCTCGTGATATTGAGTATCATTCTAATAGATTTCCAGCTCCTTCCTTTCCTTTAAGAATTTCCTCAATTCTTCTCTTACTACTTCAAGTTGCTGCAATATAAGTTGTAGATAAGGTTTCTAATTTTCAATGATCTTTCCTAACTTATAGGCCTTCATCTCCAAGATCTTGAATCTCAAGTGGTTAGACTTCTTCTAAGAGAATACAACTCTAATACCAATTGTTGGAATTTTATTCAAATAGTAAAATACTAAGAGGGGGGTGAATCAAGATCTATAAAACCTTTACCCTTTGAAACAAATAACAAATCTAATAACTTTCTCCTTAAACCCTTCTAGAAGAAATATCATAAATCACATACACATTTACTATAATGATGTATTTGATCTAACAACTAATCACATCAATGAAATATGGAAGTAAATGATCAACACATAACACAAAGATTTTGGTTACCTAGAAACCCTCCAAGGTGAAGGTAAAACTAGGGTGGGGATGATACCCATGAATCTTCACTACTCAAGCAATAAAATTTTCCTATTAGGGCTACAATTTTGATCACTTTTGATGATCTAACCTATTAGGGGTTTGCCCTATTAATATCTTACAAGGCTTACTCAATCTACCTTGATTAATGGATTTCAACTTACAACTATGTAAGCTTTTTGTTAGGAAATTTACAAATGTCTATTAGGATCACTATGATAAGATATTTACCTTGAAAGACTTGCTATAATGTATTAGTACCTAATCCTTTGCTTTTTACTTCAAATGTCTCTTTCCACTCTTTGATATGATCTCTTATCTGATATATTTGTATTATGTCCTTCATTGCTCTTATCAATCACTCTGTATGATTTTTCCTCAAAAATTTCTTGTAGCTCCCAAACTTATCTTCTCTCACATATACATAAAATTAGGGCTTGGATCCTTCTTTTATAATTGTTATATGAAGGTTCTCGATCAAGATCAACAATCTAGATCCTTCACTTTTTCCACTTAATCCTTCCATTTTTCTAATTGATTAATCACCTTGCATAGGGATTGATTTTACATAACAAAGTGCATAATCATCTCCTTAAATGACTCTATGATCATTAAATCATACATTAAGTCAGCCAAAAATGGTTTACCTCATTGTTTGTGCAATTCCAAACAAATATACCAAAAATGGTTTACTTAGCAAATGAATATTCTAATGCTCAATCATAACTATTCTTCATGTTGTCCCTCGGTTTCTATGTACTTAGAACATATCATATAGCTTAGCATGAACTGACTCTATATTGCTTAATTTATACTATCATTAGTCTCACTCAACATGTATACGATTACTTACCAACAATAAACTTGCTCGGTAATAATAATTGCTCAGTAATAACAATTGCTCAGAATTAAGAATTGCTCAGCAATAATAATTGCTCAAAAATAAAAATTTATAGGCTTTAAGTGAAATATGAATAAGTTGAATATACATAGCTCAGCCTTAGTAGGATGGATCGGTTGTAGTGATGACTAACCAACTCTTCCATATGAATGACTAAGTGCTTGACACTAATAGACAACATACCTTAGGGATCAACAAATATGTATGTGTGTGTGTGTAGATAAATACATACATGCATATACATATATAAACATATATATGTGTATATATATGTATATGTATATATGTATATATGTATATATGTATATGTATGTGTATATATAATTTTTATATGCATATAATATATATATATATATATATAGAGAGAGAGAGAGAGAGAGATTGTGATTCTTTCCTTTGGTTGTAATGTTAGCATGAATGTTGATGGTATTCCTTTGGGGGAGTATCTTAAGTATTGTTAGAGCATGTGGGATATTGTTAGCATGACTGACATGTTGTATTCATGATTGTGTTTGTCATTGATGTCAACATAGTATGGTTTCTATGAAGATTGGTATACTAGTAGACAGAGAATGAGCTTCTATAGAGGAAGTATTTTTAATCACTTCAAGTGTTCTTAAAGACGTGTTCTACATTGTTTCCTAATGAAATTTTTAGATGAGCATACATAGACTCAAAGAGATGCACAAGATATGTTTAATTTACAAAGGACATTTTACAGATATAGTACCTAAGAAGTAGTTTCTGATGTTTGGATTGTAACTCCTAATAGTGATTGAATTGTGATATGCACAATTAGATAGTAATAGTAGATATCCTAATGATGATGTCAAAAAAGTGCACAAGGTCTGAGGTGGCACATGTGATAAGTTGTAAATATTGTGAGTTGATAGTGTTGTGTAATTGTAAAATAATTAATTATCTTAAAGAGGTCCTATTATAACTCATTGGGAAAGCCTCAAGGGTGACTCAAGGAATTATTTCGAGGACATGGTATAAAGGAAGGATATTTTGTTAGAAAGTAAATTCACCAATAAAACTGAGAGGGTGGAGGTGAATCAATTATCTAACTATTATAACAATTATCGGCCTTATTGGTACATCACTTTTTGGGCACATATTTGTATTATTCCTTGTAGAATAATAGAAATGAATTATACTTGTACTTTATCTTCATCTATCATGTCAAAAAAACTTTGACTTCTTCTAATCTCAATACTAGATCACCAACTTTGCATATAATAATCCCTTCGATCAGTTACTAGAATTTACCAAAATACTCTTCTCTTTCTTTCTCTTTCTCAATCACAATACAAACTTAAAATCAAGGAAAATACCTTCCTTTATACCATGTCCTCAAAAAAATTCCTTGAGATGTCCTTGAGGATTTTCCAATTAATTATAATAGGACCATATAAAGATAATTAATTAATTTACAATTACACAACAATGTTGGCTCATGGTCTTTACAACTTATCACATGTGCAACTCTAAACTTTGTGCACTCACTGATGTCATCATCAGGTTATCTTCTATCATTGTTTAACTTTTCATACCATGATTCTATCTTAGTAAAGAGATACAAATCAATAATTAGAAATTGCTTCTTAGATACTATGTCTATATACTACTCTCAGTAAATCAAGCATATTATTTGCATGTCTTTGAATTACTTCATTCACACTTAATGTCATCATCAAGACATAGTGTAGAATATTCCCATAACTCTACTTCACCTTATTTGCAATACAACATCTATACGACCTTGATCTCTATCTAACACTCTACCAATCTTCATAGAAATATTGCTATGCTATCATCAATGACAAACACGGTCATGAATGAAATATGTAAATCATGCTAATAATCTTCGCATGCTTTGGCAATGCTTAGGATATTGCCCCAAAGGAATACCATTAGCTTTCATGCTAACAATCTCCACCTTTGGCATTGATGGAAACATAGATAAAAAAAACATCTAAGTTTCAAGAATACCAAAACAACACTCTACTATTGTTGGTGTGCTCTTCTTTTCAAATCATATTGCCCCAAAGGAATACCATTAGCTTTAATGCTAACAATCTCCACCTTTGGCATTGATGGCAACATAGATTAAAAAACATCTAAGTTTCAAGAATACCAAAACAACACTCTACTATTGTTGGTGTGCTCTTCTTTTCAAATCATCTTCATCAATCAAATATGAAATCCATATCCAGTGAGATTCATCATCTTCCATGGATCAATATCAATTGTTCACACTCTTATTCTCAAGAACAATGCGAAACTTCTCCCTCATTTAATATTTTTCCCCATTGACATCAATAACACTTTCTTTTCCTTATTCATACATAGGAGATCTCAATCTCTCCCCCATTAATCAATCTCTACCCCATACATGGTACTTCTCTTATGCAATCTCTCCCCTATGGTACTAACAATAATTTTTTTCAAGCATTCTCTCCCCCATTGACATCAATGACAAAGGATTCATTATGTCAATCATCTACTCTAAGTATTCAACTAGCTCAAGTGTCCAAAGAAATTATTCTAGACCAATTACAAAAAGTCCTTGTTGACTCTGTTCATCTTAGACACTCCCCCATACAAGAAGCACCAGCATTCAGTCTAGTCAAACAATAGTGATTTGTACCATTGGGCTAGTGTGACTCTATATCAACTACTCAGAAGTAGGTAGGGGCATAACCCCAAGCATACCTTGCAGGTAATCAAATGTACATTTAGGAAAAGGCTTCATAAAGATATCTGCAATCTATTCTTTTGTATTGACATACTCCAATCTAGTTTCTTTCTCTATAACTTTCTCTCTCAAAACATGATATTAATAGATATATTCTTTGTCTTAGAATGCAATACAAGATTCTTAGACATACTTACTATACTTGTGTTATAATAATGTATGATAACAAGTTTTGAAAGCTCTATCCCAATATCCTTCAGGATCTTCTGCACCCACATAATATGATTGCAATTGTTTCTTGTTTCTACATACTCTACTTCTACTATTCTTTGTGAAATACAACCTTATTTCTTTCTCAGCCAAGAAACCAATCTTCCTTCATGGAAAAATGCTCCACCACTAATGCTCTTTCTATCATCCATACTACCTGCCTAGTTTGCATTAGTATAAGTATAAGCACATAAAGTGAAATTACTTGATCTATCATACCATAGTCCATAATCAGGTGCACCCTTTAAATATCTGAATACCCTCGTTAGTGTTGCATAATGATATTCCTTAGGATTAGCTTGAAATATTGCTACTATACCAACTACATTTTCTATATCTAATCTGGCGTGAGGCAGATATGCAAACCTCTAATCGTTTATCTGTACTTCTTTTTCTCAATTGTAGGTGTCTCATCTTTGTTAGATAACTTATGACTAGTTACCATAGGTGTACCAACATTCCTACAATTTTCCAAGCCAAATCTTTTCAACAAGTCTTTCAAATACTTAGTTTGTGATATGAAAATATTATCACTATTTTTCACAATTTATAAACCCAAGAAAAACTCCATGTCACCAATCATACTCATCTCAAATTCATTCTTCACCTCTTTAGAAAACTTATCACTTTCTTCATTGTTACCTCTAAAGATTATGTCATCAACAAATATTACAATGATCAACAAACCATTTTCAATTTCTTTTGAATACAAATTACTATCTACCATACCTTTAGCAAATCCAAGTTTTTCCAAATACTTATCCAACCTTGCACACCAAGTTTTGGGTGCTTGCTTTAGACCATATACTATTTTCTTCAATCTACATACAATATCCTTTTCTTTTGTGAAAGGAAATCCTTCAAGCTGCTCAATGTAAACTTCTTCTTTAAGTTCTCCATTCAGAAAGGTTGACTTGACATCCATCTAATAAACTTTAAATTTCCTATTTGCTACATATTACAAGTGCATTCTTAATTATTCCATTCTAGCTACAAGGTCATATGTTTCTTCATAATTTATGCCTACTTTCTATTAATGTCCAAGATTCATGAATGAACATACCAAGAGCATACCAATTTTCATGTCTCATTCTTCACAATTTGATCTAGTACTTCCTTCATTTCTAGAATCCAATGATCATCCTTGCATGCCTCATCTATGTTCTTAGGTTCAACTTGAGAAATCAGACATAATTTCTCATTTATTCTATTTCTTTTCATCACTCCTTTGTCTTTGCTCCCAATAATCTACTATATGTGGATTATTTACTAAATTCTTATTTGGTGTAGGAGTTTCTATCTCAACTCTTATCTCTTCTCTTGGTTTAGTTTTTTATTCTCCTATTTTCTCAACAATTCATACATCATTCTTTAAGTAATTGTTAGTCTCAAAGAAAACTTCATTATTTTCTCTAACAAATCTAGGATTATCTTATTCCTCATTAGAATTATAATCCATCATCCCTTCTTTAACTCCAAAATTTTCATACACTTTCACATTTTTACACTCAACAATTGTCATAGTTCTATGATTAAAACATATGTAAGATTTTCTTTTAAATGAATAATTAAGGAACATACATTCATTGCTTCTTGAATTAATACCCATATCATCATCTCTCTTTATGTAAAACTTACTTCCAAAAATTCTTAAATACTTCACTAAGGGTGTATGACCAAACCATAATTCATAAGGAGTCTTATCTGTACCTTTTCTAAATTGTACTATATTCATCGTGTTTACTATTGTATTGACTACTTCCCTCTAAAATGTTTTGGATACATCATTTTCAAATAGCATTTCTCTTGTTGCCTCTGATATAAATTTGTTCCTCCTTTCTGCTATCCCATTTTTCTTAGGAATCTTGGGTGATGGTAACTATTTCTTAATTCCATTTCTTCTCAAAACATATTAAAATCTCTAGAAGTAAATTCTCCACCTCTATCTGATCTCAAATATATAATCTTTACACCAGATTCATTCTCAACTCTATTTTTAAATATCTTGAACTTCTAAAATGCCTCATATTTTTCTTTAAGAAATGCTACCCACATCTTTCTAGTGAAATCATCAAAAAAATTATAAAATACCTTTCTCTATAGAATCCTCTTGTTTTGATAGGGAAACTCAAGTCTATATGAACAATCTCCAACTTATCTGTAGGACTAAACTTCTTACTAGGAAATGTTCTTCTTCTTAGCCATTATACATTCCTTGCAAACAACATTAGTAGGTTTCATGATCTTAGGTAAATCTCCTACCAGAAATGTACTATTTTCCTTCACAAAATTATCAAAGTTTATATGAAAAAACCTTATATGCCACAACCAACTATTATCCACTATTGCAACCAAACAAGTCATTTTAGTAGGATTTAGTTGAAACACATTACCTCTATATCTTGTACCTATTCTAATCAGCTTATCATCCTTATCTTGATAATGTAGGTGATGAAGGGTGCTCCCCTTAATACCATAAACAAATAACAGAAATAAAGAAATAACAACAATTTGTGAGAAAAGAATTGATGAAGGGTGCTCCCCTTAATACCATAAACCATAACAAAAAATAAAGAAACAACAGTAAAGGTGAGAACAAAATATGAACTTCTTAATTACACAGCAAAAGCAAAATTATAGAATTCACAAGTACAATATGCTAACCCACATGGGCACCTTCATTACAATAATCTACAAGACAAGCTATGAACTATCACCCAGAGCTGTTCTAGGCAATGTTCAAGCCTTTCTTAAATAGGCAATTTTATGCCACCCGAGAAGGTTCTAGACAATGAAACTTAATGCCTAGTGCCGAAAAAACCTAATAATACATATAGACTCTACCAAATACATCTTTGATAATTATTTTTGATATTTTGAGTAGCCCAACTTCAAAAGGCCATAACTCTTGAATGATTGCTCTGATTGGATATTATAACCACTTTTTGGAAATGCCAACTCCTAATCTATAGGCTTGAAACTGCACAAGCACCCTTCCATCTAGTTTTCTAACCGCATCTAGGAACTCTAAGGCCTCCAATGGTGAGACTAAAGACTTTTCTGCAAATTTTTCCTCTAAAAATCTGTAATAACTTGTCCAATACTTAAGCTAGAGCAATGAGATTTTTATGGTAGGATTATAACTCTAAAATGGACCTTCATGTAGAAAATAAGAACATTCTAAGATTGTATGAAAAACTTACTAAAAATAGAAAGTTTCCATAAATAGTAACCACCTTGTCTACAAGTCCTTATTAAAATAGAAGAGACTGAAAAGAAAATATTTTTGGGTGATGCAAGATTTCTCTTATACCTAGGATCCTACATAAGACACCTGGGGTAATTTGAGAAGTGACTCTATCATGTCTCAAGTGTTTAGAGGAAAACCAAGATGGTGAAGCTCCTCCCTTACTATTCATGATGAATCCTCTACTAGCCTCCCTTTTTATTTGACTAGATATTTCTCATAAGTTTTTTTTCTTGTACTTTTTCCAACACGATTGTCTAGTATCTCCTCAATCTCCTTTGTAGCCAAACTAGCTACTAGAATACTCCACCCTACCTCTACAACCTCATCTCCATCACCTCCTTCATAATACTCTATCAAAACTTAAATATTAAATACTGGTGAGATATTCAATTTAGTAGGCAACTCCACTTCATGAGCATTTCTAGAATCATGCCTTTTTACTATCTTATACAGTCCAAACTTCTTCATCTTCAGCTTATTATATGTACCCACTGGAAAGTGCTCCTTCCCAAAATGAACCATGACTTCATCTCCAACATGAAATTCTTTGTACCTTCTTTTTACATCTTACTTAGTCTTGCATTGTGTATTCATCTTTATAATGTGGCAAGTGTGGTTTGACCTATGTTTGTCAAAAAGCTGAGGCTGAGGATGATTTTACCCTAATTACATATAGAGATGTATTTGGCTGACTCTATATGTATTGTTAGGGTTTATCAGCCTTGGGTATTAAATTTCATTATCTAGAACATTCTTGGGTGGCATAAAATTTCCTATTTAAGAAAGACCCAAACATTGTTTAGAACAACTATGGGTGATAATTTGTAGCTTGTCTTCTAGATTATTGTAGTGAAGATGCCCATGTGGGTTAGCATATTGTACTTGTAAATTATGTAATTTTACATTTTTAGCACAAATAAGAAGTCCATATTTTGTTCTCACCTTTGCTATTGTTTCTTTTTTTTCTATTATGGTTTAAGGTATTAAGGGGAGTACCCTCCAGGTACACCAACTTATTCTTTAATAAACTACACTTCTTTAGGTTTATCAGCAATTTTTCTTCCCTTAACTTAGCAAACACCTTGCAAATATGGATCAAATGCTCCTCCAATGTCTTACTAAAGATCAATATATCATCTAGGTAAACAATGAAAAACTTACTCAAAAACTCCTTCAGTACCTCATTCATGAGCCCCATGAAAGTGCTTGGTGTATTGGTTAGCCCAAAAGGCATGACTAACCACTCATATAGTCCTCATTTTATCTTGGAAGTAGTATTCCACTCATCACCTTCTATAATACGAATCTAATGGTATCCACTCTTCAAATCTATCTTTGTGAAATACTCAGCTCCACTCAAACAGTCCATAATATCATCCATCCTTGGCAATGAAAATCTATACTTGATTGTGATCTTGTTGATAGCAGAAGAATCTGTGCACATCCTCCATTCTCCATTCTTCTTTGGTGCCAATATTGCTAGTATAGCACATGGACTTAGACTCTCTTGAATCAACCCCTTCTACAACAACTCATGAACTTGTTTGTTCAACTCTTCACTTCCTATTGGTGTCATTCTGTGCATTGCCTTGTTTTGAAAATTGGCTCCTAGAACCAAATCCCTCTAGTGACTTATCTTCCTCATTGGGGGAAATCCATTAGGTACATTATTTGATACAATATCAAAAGAAATCTCCCAACATATCTACAACTTTTGTAGGTACCTCCTTTACTTCTTCTTTACTATCTTTTGGAATTATAGAAAATCACATATGTTCATGCTTAATACATTTAAGAAACTCTTTTCCATCAACAAAACATATTCTAGCAACACTACATACCTTTTCTTCTTTATCCTTCAATAGTTTCAACTTATACTTCACTCTATCCTTGGGGAAAGTGTAGGTATTTTCTCACCCATCATGTACAAAATTCCTTCCAAACTACCATGGCCTACCCAAAAACATATTACATATGTCCATAGGTATGATATCTCATAGTACCTCATCCTGGTAGCTTCCAATCTTGAACTTCATGGAGCACTACTCATTGACCATGACCTTGTGGTCATCTTGCATCCAAGAAATATGGTATGGATGTTGTTTTTTCTATCTCTTCAACTACAACTTGGTGACCATCATTTTTGACACTAGATTATCAATACTTCCACCATTAATGATCACATCACAACACTTATCTTCACATCTATTCCTTATGTGAAATAAGCTCCTTCTTTGATCAAGTTCATTCTCACCACTCATCAGGACTCTTTTGTTAACTAAAACTTATCTTCTTTTAGCATCTTCAAAATGTGAGGATCTTGCATCTTCATCAACATGTGCAACTCTAACCTAGCCGTCTATTCATCAATCTATCCTTCCTTATCACTAGGAATGTTCAAATGCTCCATTATCTTCTTCTCCATAGTGAAAATTTTTTTCATAGAAGCCTCCTCTTCTAGATCCTTGTCCTCTTCCTCTTTCTCTTTGATCTCTATTGTTTTGATCATGGAAATGATTGGAATTTTTTCCCCTTTGGTTTTGACTACTACTTCTGGCCTCATCCTTATTATTTTGATCATCATTATGGCCTCCATAAGATCTTTTGCCAGATCTTCCACTATAACTACTTCTACTATTCTTGTTGTCAAACTTCTTGCTCAGTTTCTCCTCAACTTTTAGGGAAACCTAGTATGCCTCCTCAATACTATTCATTCAAACTATGCTTAGCTCATCCTAAATTCTTGGTCTTAACCCATAAAGATAATGGGCCACTTTCTCCTCATCAACTTCTGCATGGCCATTTCTAATGAGAATTTTGTAGAACTCTTTAGTATACTTTTGAATAGATATTTTTGCTTGCTTCAACACTTGCATTTTATTCAATAGATCAAGCTCATAATCCACGAGAATGAATTTTAGCTTCAATTTGTCTACCATCCATTCCCATCTAATGATTTTTTCCTTTCCCTTTCTATTTTACTCCAACTAAACCTCTTGCCACTAGATCTTCACATGTCCCTTTAGTTTTGCCTTCACAAACTTGACCCTATCAGGATCATAAATATCTTCATACTCAAAGTACTCCTCTAGTTCATTGAACTAATTGATTAGCTCCTCTAGGTTAAGATTTCTTGAAAATGTGAAAACATCAAACTTGGGTCCTTTTTCAATCTTGGAGATGGCCCTAAAAAGCCTCTCTTCCTCTAAGTTTAGAATTGTGTCTGCTTTGGCATTTTCTTCTACTTTTCCCTCATCCTTGCTTTCATCTCTTATAGGAAGATTTATTCCTCTGTGTATTTGTTCTTCCAATGCTTGCATTTTTCTTTGGAGGGCTAGGAAACCCTCAAGTGTAACACCTATAGTTCTTCTACCATGCTCTCTGCATGGAAGCATTTTTGTACTTCCCTTGAAACCCTAGTGCAAACTACCTCATAATCGGTGATCTATCTACACGCTCAGCCCAAACCACAGTCTTGGTGGGTACTACCTCATAGTCAAAAACCTATCCACACACTTAAGAACTCTAGCTCAGATACCACTTGATGAAGGGTGCTCCCCTTAATACCATAAAACATAACAAAAAAAAAAAAAAACAATAGCAAAGCTAAGAAAAAAATATGGACTTCTTATTTATGTTGCAAATGCAGAATTATATAATTTACAAGTACAATATGCTAACCCACATGGGTGCCTTCATTACAATAATCTACAAAACAAGCTGTGAACTATCACCTAGAGTTGTTCTAAACAATATTTTGGCCTTTCTTAAATAGGCAATTTTATGTCACTCGAGAAGATTCTAGACGATGAAACTTAATACCTAGGGTTAACAGACCCTAACAATACATATAGAGTTGGCCAAATACATCTTTGACAATTATTTTTGATATTATAACCACTTTTCAAAAATGTTAGCTTCAGATCTACAACCTCGAAACTGTGCAAGCACCCTTCTGTCAAGTTTTTAGACCTCATCTGAGCACTCTAAGGCCTCCAACAGTGAGCATGAAGATTTTTTTGCAATTTTTTTGGTCAAAATTCTATAATAATTTCTCTAATACTTATGTTGGAGCAATGCAATTTTTATGGTAGGCTTATAACTCTAAAATGAACCTTCCTATAGAAAATGAGAACATTCTAAGCTCATATGACAAACTTACTAAAAATAGCAAGTTCCCATAAATAGTAACCACCCTGTCTACTAGTCCTTATTAAAATAGAAAAGACTGAAAGGAAAATATTTTGGGTGATGCAAGATTTCTCTTACACCCAAGATGCTCCTACATCAAGAATATGGGCTTCTTATTATCACCACAAATGCAAAATTGCATAATTTAGAATTAAAATATACTAACCCACATGGGCACCTTCATTACAGTAATCTACAAGACAAAGTTGTGAACTATCACCCAAACTTGTCCTAGATAATGTTCTAGCATTTCTTAAATAGGTAATTTTATGTTGCTCGGGAAGGTTCTAGACACTCAAACTTAATACTTAGGGCCAATAGACCCTAACAATACATGTACAAATGACCAATACATTTTTTACATTTATTTTGGAAGTTTTGGTCAGCCCAACTTCGGAAGGCCATAACTCTCAAACCATTACTCTGATTGGTGATTACAACCACTTTTTGGAGACCTCGTCTTCTGATTCTATAGGCTTAGATCTGTGCAAGTGCCCATCCATTGAGTTTTCAAGCCTCATCTAGGCACATTTAGGCCTTCAACGGTTAGCCTAAAGTTTTTGTACCAAAATTGTACACTAAAAAACTATAATAGATCCATGAATACCCATTATATGGCACTAAGCCTAAATGGTAACTTGGTATTGCAGACACCTAAAAAATCTTTAGAAAATAAAGTTTTTTTTATTTTTTGAAAAAGTCTCTGATGACATCATCATTTATTAACTAATTAAATATTTAATTAATTTATTTATTTTTATGCCCTTAAATCCCTTTATCTTAATTAAAAACATTTAATTAAGGAATCCCTCCCAAAAATGTTTAAATCTTATTTAAACATTATTTTATTATTTATTAATTATTTAATTAATAAATTGATCAAAAAATTTAAAATAAATTATTTATTTATTTTTTGCCCAAAACTTGGCCAATTTCCTTAAGACCACTAACCTCTTCCAAAATCTTCTAATCCTTCTTTAATTTTGATTAAAGGCTAATCCCATAATTTCCTACCCCTAATCCCAACTCAAAATATTTAATTAAGATTAAATATTAATCCTCTTGGTTATTAAAAATATTTTAATAAATATCTCCTCAACCCAAACCCTTGAAATAAATAAAACTTTATTTATTTCTTAAAAACCTTATTTATCCTCATCCTAGGAAGTTCTAGACTCTTCTAGAAAGTCTTCATCCTCATCCAAAGCCTAGACTCTTCTAGAAGATGTCAATCCTTCTCTTTGACCCTAATCCTAATCCCCCCCATAACCTTGTCACATTCCCTAAACATGGGTTAAGACTTGCTAACCCAAGCCAAAGCCAACAAATATCTCCTCTTTCACCCACTCTCATTAAATGCCATCTACTTGCCCATCTCTAACAAGCCTAATCTAATCTTAACCTAAGCCTAATCCAAGCCTTAATCATTTGCACATTCCTAAGTCAAGCTTAAGAATTTCTTAATCCAACCCAAGTCAAATATCTCAACTCTCTCACAAATATCCCAACCATAAAACTTTATGAAGCCCACAAAGTTATAAATGACTCTTACAAGCTCATTCATTGCTCTTAAAAGCCATTATGAGGGTCTTTATGAGCTTTGAGCCTCATTTGTTGACCCCTCAACCCCTCTTGCTCTAATCAATGACCCTGTGACATGTGTCACTCTCTGATTGGCTGTAAGGAAGCACAATACATGTGCTCTCCTCTCATTCAATTTAAACCTTCTATAAGCTTTCTCCCATCCTTGCATCCTAGCCCTTGATCTCTCAAGCCTTTTCCCTATTTAAGGAATCCTCTCCCGAGCCATTTTAACACAATCACCCATAGTAACAAAATAATGCCATTTTGATCATGAAGTAAAGCCATAATGCCATTTTGAGAAGCTATTTTTTACATCAAATCCATTCACTAAAATCTATCAAAAATCTTCCATTGAAGCTCATTTGAGCATTTGAGCATACATACATAATCAAGCCATCTTAGCTATTAGACACACCTCTACATCAAGTGATCATCCTCATTGAGAGAGCCTATCTATGGATCATATTCTCATTTGAGGACTTCACTTTGTCTCTCATGAAGTTATATTAAATTAGTATGAAAATGTTTTTTGATTTTTTTAATTTAGTGTTTCTAACATACTAAAGTAGCATATACATTTTGGCACGCTCGGTGGGACCCCACATGGGTCATCTTCATTAGCTTTTTTAGTCAAGTTTTGTATTTCATTTGCTGATTTTGGCTAATTTTCCTTATTTTTGTGATTGGTAGGATTGTATAAATTGGTTTTGTAGGTCCACATGAGCATGAAGAAGACAAAGGAACTCATAGTCTATCTCATAGTGTTTGCAGATTTTTCAAGCTTATAGGTGGACGGAGCACTTGGAATTCTTCTTCCTCTTCTTGTCTATATTCTTCTTCTATTCCATCTACTTCTTCTTCTTCTTATTGAGGGATTTTGGCCTTTTTTTTTAAGGAAGCAAAATCATAAACACTTTTTTTTAAGTGCTTAAAATGAAACCCCAAATCATACTTAAATCCATTAAAAACTAAAAAGTTGCAAAAAAAAAAAAAAAATCTTTTAACAAGTGAAACTAAACCAATCCAATCATTTGCATCCTTGCAACATCAAGGTTTTAGATGCATTCATGCAAAGTTAGGAACACTTCATTTTTGAAAATTTAAAAAGAACTTCAAGTTTCCATTTCAAAAGGTTCAAAATCAACACTAAGTGCACACTAAAATCTAAATCAAACTCAAAGCATCAATCAAGGATAAAATGAACCTCATTTGCAAATATTTTAAAGTTCTTTTAAAAATCTCATGAAAACTAAGAGTCCTAAATGGTTGCCAAAATTGTCCTAAAAGTTTTGTTATTTGTTCCAAACAAATGTCTTGTTGCAAAATCTTGAATGTTTCCTAGGTTTTTCATGCATCAAAAAAATTTAGGAATATCATTTTTTTACGCTTAAAATATGAAAACTAGAACACAAAATCTTGAATGAAAACCAAAGTCCAAAGATTCATTTTCACTTTTGAGTCCAAAACAATCTTGAATGATCTAAGGTTAAAACAAAGCACTTCAAAGTTCTTAAAACAACATGCAAAATCTCAATCTTGAATGCTCAAAGGAAAAAACTTGAATGTTTAATCACTTGTCTTTGAACGCATGTTGCTAAAATCACTCTTGAGTGCCATGGATTAAAATCAAGTTTGTTTTTTTTATTTTTATGAATGCATGATTAAAACAACAAATCCAATCTTGAATGCCATAGATCAAATAATCATCTTTTGGGGCATAAAAAGAACCCACATTTTAGAAACTTTCTAAGTTATAAAAACAAATAAAGACACTTTGAGTGAATTTGTTGTTGGACTCACCCTCTTTAATCACCCATAATTCTAACCATTGGTTGCAATATCAGCACCATATATGGGGATGGGTCTACCTAAGAAGGTGTTAAGTGCTCCACAAAAATCAAATTCCACTCACTTGAGTTTTTATTGGTTTTTCTAAGATAGAAAAATTCTTGAATGCACATTAGTCTCGCTAACACTTCATTTGGGCATAAAAATTGAACAAATCTTGACGTGGAGGGCCTTTGGGCATGGGCTTGAAATCAAGCTTTACACACATCTTTGTTTTGGACTTAAAACAAACTCACACTCAATCTTGAATGCCTTAAAAAAAATCAATCGATACTTGACGTGGAGGGCCTCCGAGCGCGCGAGCTTACTTTTTGTTGACCCTAAATCTTCTTGGTGTATTCATTTTTTGATCACTTCTCTTTTGTTGGTGCATTTCAAATTGGAATTGAACCTTTGCATCTTAAATCATGTGTGTTTCAAAAGGTCTAGATCAGAAAACTTAAAGTGTCAGTTGGAAAAGAACTCTATCTTTTAGCCCAAGATCATCCAAGTCTTCTCTCCCCTTGTCGCCTTTCGAGGCCATCTTGGGTGCATAAGATTAGGATCCAAAATCTTGTCTTAGCTTTTAGGAGGCCTACTCAGGGATTTCATCACCCCTTGGGATGACCTCAACTCCAACGTTCTGACAGAGTATAAAGATCGAGAGGTGAATCCAAAGACACCTCTCTTGGGATCAAAATTCTGTCACTCAAGCTAAGCCTCAAGGAACTTTATACCCTTGAGAAGTGAAAAAGGAGAAGTGGGTTACCGCTCCTCTTGGCTGTGTGACATCTTTTTGATTTTATCTATGGATTTGGGCCTCACATACCTTGTGTATATCAAGGACTCCCTAGCTAAACCAAATTTCATCCTTGTAGAAAGCTTCCTAGGATGTTGGTGTGTTTAATGTGCTTGCTCCAAACTTTTGTCTTCTTTTTTGTTCATAGTTTTAGAATGAATGTTTCCCAACTTTGGTCAAAATCTCAGAAAAGTAGAAATCTCCCAGCTCAAGGCATACTTAGCGTATTCACTGCCTCATCAGAAAATCATCCAAGCTCCCCCTCCGCAACTAAATCTATCTAGTTCTTTTCTTTAGAATAATCCCAAATCCAAAGTCCATCCAAATCATCCCCCTAGCCAGCTAGCAACCCAATTCAAAATCACCCAAGCCTTTAAAGAATTTTTGTTACTTTTCTAGAGTTTTCTATCCAATCAATCTATCCAAATCCCTCAATCTCCCCAAGGTTATCCCTTTGATAGAGCTTTGTCTAGGGTAATCTAGCCTTGTCACTTGTCATCCCTCATCACCCTAAGCTAAAGGTTGGGATCCGCAAGTGGTCAATCTTGTGTCATGCCCATAGGATCATTTGTCTATCCTCAAGTTGACACCAAAAGCCACCAATCCTGCACATAGGAAAGCAAAACTCTCACTTTTTGAGAGCATACCCTTGAAGTCTTCCATCCATAGGAAAGCCAAAAATCTCCAGCCAATCCTCCTTAGGTCTGTCATGTAGCTTTAACTCTTCCTAGGAAAACTTTCATCAGCTAATCCAAAATCTGCGCTTAATCCAAATCCAACCATGAGCTTCCGTGTTCATCCATATGTAAGACCCCATCTCCATCCAACTCATCATCAAAACATGAAATCCCAACCCTATCATGATGAGTTTGGTTGCATTGTCCTTTCTCCCACTACATCCTATTTCAATGATGATGAAAATCTTATTGACTATGACAGGTATCTTGAGAGCCTTAGATGCCTTCCGCCAACCATCCTTCAAAATCCAAGCATTCCTCCAAACTATCTAGTCATGCCATCTCATATCCTAGCTTCTCCTCCATCACCCAATCAACCAAGCTTCCAATCTTTCACCCCCATCACACCAACTATTCCTATCAATCCACAACCTCCACCTCTGACACATGCATCTCTCAAGAATCTCCTAGAGGAAATACAAGAAAAGTTGCCTCCAATAGTCGATAAGCCTTGCCATCTAATCCAACCATGTGAAGTAGTCAGTGATGAAGCTTCCCCATCTATAATATCACCTCCATCTCCCATAGCTATCATCCCATACCGTCCATCAAATTGCTTAAAATCCTTCCACTTCCCGCAAGCATCAAAATCCCACCACCTATCAAATCCCTCCAAATCCTATCCACATCACCTCCAAGCATTTCCCAAATCTCTCATAATGACCCTTATGCATCCATCTTCTACTCACCCATCTCTACTACCAAATCTCCCATTTATCCATCTGCTTGCCTTTGAAGAATCCATCCCTTCACCTCCTATCACACCATACACTTCAATCCAATCCTATCAAGATCCTACCCAAAAGCATGATGACATCCCCCAATGCATAAATGAAGATATCATCATACCATGCCTTCCATCCATAGTGCAGTGACCATCCCCTTCATCTCCAAAATCTCAAGCCATACCTCCTCTACTACAAGATATATTTTCATCCCATTAGCTAAATCAAGATCCTATCCTACCATCTCCTCCGCTTCATGCTTCCATCTTACCACCTATCCAAGCTATTCCACCATCTATAATCTACCCTCTTGGTTCACTTACATTCATCCATGGTGGCCCCCTCTTAGTAGAATAATTAAGAATAGTATCTCTTTATTGTAGTACATCTAATAAAGCACTTCTACCATTTTCTACAAGCAAAAATTTTTCCTCAGCTCATTCAAATGCTCAATCGATGGCATTATCAAGGTCAAGGTTTAGGACCACAAGAGCAAGGAATCAAAAAGCCTATTATTGCACAAAAGAATCCAGTATTTCATGATCTTGGATATGTATGAAAAGGCTCACCATCTAAAAGTGTTGGTACATGCCATCCCCAAACCAAGCCTATCTCTAGGCCCACCATGCCAACCTCCCATCACTCCTTCAAGAAATCTTATGTCATCCCCCCTCCACCATCTTTACAACCCAAAATAACCTACCATATCCCCCCTTCATCCACTAAATCCATTTTGGGTCCCCATGTCCCAAAATCTACCATCCTCCATCCTCCTATCAGCCATCATAAAAATCCTATTCCCTCCATTCCTACGCAAGATCAACAAAGTCATGTATCAAGGCACATCATCCATCATCATCCCCCTACATGCTCTTCCATATCCTCTCCATCTCACAAAGCTTCTCCTAATCATCTTCCCAAAGCTTACCACAGCAATGTGAATGCCAACTTCAAAATGCATAAAGCTAAAAATCCATATCCTAGGAAATCATATGTCTATTCTAAAAGACATACTCCAAAAAGGAAAAATCCAATCAAAGAATGCAAAACAATGCAAAATCCTATGAAATGAAAATCCAAAACCATGTGGATCCCAAAGAAAAAAGATGAAACCCAATGCATAATGGCATCCACCATTGCTAATCCCCCATCTAGTGGCTCGTGTCCCCCATCTCCTAACTCCATCTTGGGTACCTATATCCTCAAGCATGCTTCCACAAATCCTCCATCAAGCCCGCATCTACCATCTATTCCCCATATGCTCTTTTCACACCCATCCCAACATGTGCCCATGTTTATCCTGCAAGCATTCCCATCTCATGCTCCTTTCTAGCCTTTTCATCCCTCCATCTCCTACCATCAATCCCATCTAATCTAATCTATTGCATAAATCACACATCAAGTGTACTAACAGCTAGCAACAAAATTGAACATTCTGATAGCCAGTGAAAAATCCCAAAAAAAGCCAAAAAAAGTTGAAGAAAGCCAAAATCATTCTAGCTAAGTCCAAAGTCAAAAAGTCAAAAAAATAAAGAAAAATAAAGTGTCCACTGGTGAAAACTTGGCAATTCAAGCACCTTGGACAAGTACCATGATGAAAACTTGGCAAACAAGCATCATGCATAGTCCAGCCATCCCTAGCTTAGCCTATCATCCTCATGCTTTTGGTCACATCTTTCCATCCAACTCCATCTTCCAATTTATCCACCTATCTTTCATCCTCCAGCTTTTATTTATCACTATCCACTTATCTTCTGCAACCTCACCCCATCATCCCAGCTATCATCCATCTCCCTAGCACCTTCAGCTTTTCCACCCTAGCTTCAATCCTATCACATTCATTGTAAGACCTCCTTCCGCATGTCATCTTCTAACTGGGGGCACTATATTCCTTGGAGATCTTGTCTTGTTCATCCTCCCTTGTCATTGGTATCTCACTCTAGGATATCCTCATGCAAATCCAATGTCATCCTCTCATTAGCCATTCACTCTAGCCCCATCTATTAGCTCAGCTACCACCAAACTTAGCATTGTCCCCATCCTTGGTTACACATCTATCATCATCATTGGATGCATCCTTCCAAATCCATATCTTTCACTATCACCTCATCCTTAGCTTCTGCATCTTGCACCAACTTGAGCCATCCTACTATCTTATCATCCGAAGCTCTTGCACAGCTTGTAAATAATCTTGTATCCAATGCTTGTATCATACCTTGTATATCCAATCTTGTCCAAAATAACTTGTACATTTGTACCATATCTTGGTCCATCAGCTTGTACATCCTCTTTAGTTTAGTGCCATTGTATCTATCCAACTTTCGTGTCAGTTCATCCTTGATCAGCATCTTGCACACATCGCACAAATCTTGGTTAGCTATTCCACTGCATCCTTTAGCTAGATCTCTTGTCATCAAAGTGTTATCCTTCTCAGTTCAGCTTGCCAAGTGCATCACTCATCTAAATCCACTAACTTAGGTGCTCTCTAATAGATCCTTGTAGGATATAACTTTTCTCATGTCTGATCTTGGTTCGTTAGTACCTCGTCCTACCCATCTCATTGGCAAATGGTTCTCTTTTGGATTTTCACTTTGTTTTGATTTGGAATCTTCCCTTTTGGGTCTTGAAGTATCTTTTCCAAGCAATCTTTTTGTTCCCTCCTCAAGGTTTCCACGATCTTCCATATCATAGTATGTTGTGAATAGGGCACTCTGAGCATACGGTTTTGATCAAGTCTTTCAATTGTTTCTTTTTTTCTTGTGGGTTACCTAGTGTTGGTTCCACGTTGTTTCCTCTGGGTTTCATGTGTGATACTAGGGCAATCCTTGTGTGTTTGTTTCAAGTCAGTCCGTCAGTCCTTTGGGTAGTTCGTGACATGGCCTTGATGTTCTTGGTAACCTTGGCAATTAACCGACAGTCCTATAGAAAATCTAGTGCTCAATTACATGGTGGTACTTCTCTTTGAAGTATCTCCCTACTCAAAAAGCTTCAATGGATTCCCTTCATCTCCATTATCCCCCATCCATATCCAGCATCTGTCTCTCCTACCCCAGCTTATGCATCAGTATCTCTTTGAATCAATCTGCACTTTTAGCTTTAGGGATCCACAATCCTAGTCTTAGGGATCCACCAATCCAATCAATCCACCAAGCCTCATCTTTCGAGATCCACAATCCTAGTCCTAGGGATCTCCGAAACCCATCTTCTATCAATCTGACTCTTTGAAATGCTGTTGCCTCAACTTTATCTAATCCCCTCATCCTTCTCCCCATCTTGGATTCCTTTTTATAGTGCTCCGCTCCTTCATCCTCCACCTTCCCTAAAGTCTTAAGCTTGCTTCCTCTTGTGCATCTAATTCTCCTTTATCATTATCCCATAGTGAGAGTTTGAGGTAATTCAGCCCCCATAGTGAGAGTTTGAGGTAATTCAGCCCCTTCTCTTTGCCAATCTAAGTCTCCTTACTCATCTTGGATTCATGTGTTTTTCAAGAAACTGTCAAGCCTCATTTTCTCTCCCCACTGCCTTCTTGAGGGGGCATCATGCAGTCCATTCTCTCTCTTCTACCTAAGACTAGGGCAACTGTGTTGCTCCATAAAGTCATCTCCATGTCGTTTATATCTAAACTTCTTTGAAATAGTGTTGTTTCAACACTATGTCAAAGAGGGGCAAAATGTAGACACCTAAAAAATCTTTTAGAAAATAAAGTTTATTTTATTTTCTGAAATGCCCCTGATGACATCATCATTTATTAATTAATTAATTATTTTATTTATTTATTTATTTTTATGCCGTTAAATCCCTTTATCTTAATTAAAAATATTTAATTAAGGAATCCCTCTAAAAAATGTTTAAATCTTATTTAAACATTATTTCCTTATTTATTAATTATTTAATTAATAAATTGACCCAAAATCCCAAAATAAATTATTTATTTATTTTTTGCCCAAAACTTGGCCAATTTCCTTAAGACCACTAACCTCTTCCAAAATCTTCTAATCCTTCTTTAATTTCGACTAAAGGCTAATCCCATCATTTCCTACCCCTAATCCCAACTCAAAATATTTAATTAAGATTAAATATTAATCCTCTTGTTTATTAAAAATATTTTAATAAATATCTCCTCAACCCAAACCCTTGAAATAAATAAAACTTTGTTTATTTCCTAAAAACCTTATTTATCCTCATCCTAGGAAGTTCTAGACTCTTCTAAAAAGTCTTCATCCTCATCCAAAGCCTAGACTCTTCTAGAAGATGTTAATCCTTATCTTTGACCCTAATCCTAATCCCCCCCCCAACCTTGTCACATTCCCTAAACATGGGTTAAGACTTGCTAAACCAAGCCAAAGCCATCAAATATCTCCTCTTTCACCCACCCTCATTAAATTCCATCCACTTGCCCACCTCTAACAAGCCTAATATAATCTTAACCCAAGCCTAATCCAAGCCTTAATCATTTGCACATTCCTAAGTCAAGCTTAAGACTTTCTTAATCCAACCCAAGTCAAATATCTCAACTCTCTCACAAATATCCCAACCATAAAACTTTATGAAGCCCACAAAGCTATAAATGACTCTTACAAGCTCATTCATTGCTCTTACAAGCCATTATGAGAGTCTTTATGAGCTTTGAGCCTCCTTTGTTGACCCCTAAACCCCTCTTGCTCTAACCAATGACCCTTGACATGTGTCACTCCCTGATTGGCTGTAAGAAAGCACAATCCATGTGCTCTCCTCTCATTCAATCTAAACCTTCCATAAGCTTTCTCTCATCCTTGCATCCTAGCCCTTGATTCCTCAAGCCCTTTGCCTATTTAAGGAATCCTCTCCCAAGCCATTTTAACACAATCACCCATAGTAACAAAGTAATGCCATTTTGATCATGAAGTAAATCCATAATGCCATTTTGAGAAGCCATTTTTTACATCAAATTCATTCACCAAAATCTATCAAAAATCCTCCATTGAAGCTCATTTGAGCATTTGAGCATACATACATAATCAAGCCACCTTGGCTATTAGACATACCTCTACATCAAGTGATCATCCTCATTGAGAGAGCCTATCCATGGCTCATATTTTCATTTGCGGACTTCACTTTGTCTCTCATGAAGTTATGTTAAATTAGTATACAAATTCTTTTTGATTGTTTTAATTTAGTGTTTCTAACATACTAAAGTAGCATATATAGGTATATCCAAGATGAATATCCACTTCTAAAATTAGGGCATTTTGAACTCGTATGACTAACTTACTGAGTAGCAAGCCTCCATAGTTAGCAACTCTACATTAAGACAACCCTTATTCAAAAAACTAAAATGAAATAGTTTTCGTTGATGCAAGATTTTTCTTACACCTAGGATGCTCTTGCATTAGATACCACTTGCTAAGATTTCTTTAATACCACTTGATGAAGGGTGCCCCCTTAATACCATAAACACATAACTGAAACAAAGAAATGATAGCAATATGTGAGAACAAAATATGGGCTTCTTATTATTGCCACATTTGTAAAATTACAAATTTTAAAATTACAATATGCTAACCCACATAGGCACCTTAATTACACTAATCTACAAGAAAAAGTTGTGAATTATCACCCAGAATTGTCCTAGACAATGTTCAGACATTTATTAAATAGGCAATTTTATGCCACCCAAGAAGGTTCTAGACTCTCAAACTTAATACATATGGCCGACAAGTCCTAACAATACATGTATAGTTAGCCAAATACATTCTTGATATTTATTTTACAATTTTTGGTTGGCCCAACTTCAGAAGCCCATAACTCTCAAACCGCTACTTTGATTAGCTATTGTAACCACTTTTTGGAAACCTCATCTTCTAATCTACAGGCTTATATTTGAGAAAGCACCCATCCATCAAGATTTTGGGCCTCATCTAGGCACATTTAGGCCTTTAACAATGATCCTAAATCTTTATACCATATTGTACACCAAAAATCCTCAATAAATCCATGAATACTCATGATATGGTATTGAGCCTCAACTAATAGGCTGGTATACCCAAGATGAATATCCATCTCTAAAATTAGGACATTCTAAGATCGTATGACTAACATACTAAATAGAAAGCCTCCATAGGTAACAACTCTGTATTAAGAAAACCTTTATTCAAATAACTAAAATGAAATATTTTTGGTTGATTTAAGATTGCTCTTACACCCAAGATTCTCCTGCATCAATAGGTCTTTTTTGTGAACTGCAACTAATAACCTTTATCAACCAACTATCCAATACTTAAGAAGTTATGCTTCAAACCATCAAAAATATAAATATCATCAATGTTAGTCTCTCCATCAAGACTAATAGATCATATCCTTGTGATGTAACAAGCTACATTATTTCCCACTCTAACAATTCCTCAGTCATGATTACCAAATTTAACAAACTTGTTTATATCGCATTCATATGATGTGAACATCTTATGTTTATAATCCAATCAAATTTCTTTTCAACTTGAGAAACTAGGGCACATAATAATCCCTTGTATTACTTGTCTCGATACCAAGTCACCAACTTTGCATCTAATAATCCCTTGTACTGCTTACTCACATTTACCAAAATGATCTTTCTCACTCTTTCTCAATCACAATACACTTACAGTCAAGGAAAATACCTTCCTTTATACTATTTCGTCAAAATAATTCCTTAAGTCATCTTTAAGGATTTACCAATTAATTATAATAGGACTACGTTAAGATAATTAATTAATTTACAATTACACAACACTTTTGGCTCATAGTCTTTACAACTTCTTACACATGTGCCTCAAAACCTTGCGCAGTCATTGATTTCATCACTGGGTTGTCTTTTATCATTATTTAACTTTGCATATCATGATTCTCTCTCAGTAAAGAGATACAAATAAATCATTAAAATTTTCTTCTCAGATACTCTTTATGTAAAATGCTCTCTATATATCAAGATTATCTTCTACATGTCTTCATCTTACTTCATGAGCACTTAACCTCATCATCAAGATATAGTGTAGAACATATCCATAGTCATGCTTCACCTTACCTATAATACACCATCTGTATGACCTCAATCTCTATCTTCCACTATGCAAATCTTCACAAAAATGTTGTTATGTTGTCATCAATGAAAAACATAGTCATGAATACAACATATCAATCATGCTAATAATCTCCACATGCTTTGGCAATGCTTAGCATACTCCCCCAAAGGAATACCATCAACATATTCTAATATATTTTCCTTGTTTGGAAATAATGTATAAAGTGTGATTGCATGAACAAAAGCATAGTATTTAGTAAATGTGAGTAAGAAATCCAAGGGATTACTAAATGCGAAGTTGATGATCTAGTAACAAGATTAGAAGAGAAGTTTGGTAAATAGGAAAAAGAAAGTACAAGTATAGTTTATTCTATAATTCTACAAGGAATAATATGTAGATCACTTGGATAGTGAGTTTAATGATCTTACCTCTAAATTTGTTTGGACGGTAGGTCCATCTACCTTCTACAACTCCTAATAGGGTTGCAACAACTCCTAACATGGATTCAAAGTCTCCTAACAGGGACTGATATGTACACAATATATTTCATTAGCTCCTAATAGAGTCCATCCTCTAACAAGGAACATTTATATTAGTACATTTTGTGTGTACTATCCCCACCAGGGTTTTCCCTCTAATCAAAGGTTTCCCTATTTAACATATCTAGTGTTATTGTGTATGAATATATTATTATGGTTGTTGATTATATTACTCACATGGTTAAGGATTAATAATTTTGATAAATGTTTTAATAGTTGGATAATTGATTCACACCACCCCCACCCCCTCTAATTAATATTGGTAGACTTTAACTTCTAACAATTTTTATCAGAGCATCAGTTCCTTGAAGAGAAAGCTTAACGTCTTTAGGAGGTCATTGGTGCATAATGTCAAAAAATAAAGTCAAAATTCTAATGAAGTTAATCTTGATATTTAGAATATGGAGTTCCTTAGTGAGATATCATAATTATGTAGAGAATAGAATATTGAGTTTCTAGATTGAGAGTCTTTTTGTTGCGCACTAAAGAATAAACCTACTTTTGCAAGCACAAGTAAAGATAGATCTAGATCCAAAGAAGACAAGAAGATCAAAGAAATAATTAATCTACTTATGAAAAGAGAGCTCGAAGGTATGAAAACAAATTTTTTTGTTGGATAAGTAAAGAATTTGGTCATTTTTAATCCAAATGTCCTAAGAGAATAAGGAAAAATAGAAAGAATATTTTGTCTAATGATGATGAAGAATTTAAAGTAACTATGGAAAGATTCTTAAATGATAGTAATGATGATGACCTTGAATTGATTAAGATGGAAGAAGTAATGGAAGAAATAGCTTTAGTAACTACCATTGATGATGAAGAAGAAGATAATCCTAAATCTATTAGAGAGAATGTTGAAGTTTTCTTTGAGACTAAAAATGATTTGTAGAATGATGTATAAATTGTTGAGAAAAGAGAAGAATGGAGATCTAAACCAAGAGAAGGGATAAGAGTTGAGATAGAAACTCCTACACCTAATAGGAACTTGGTAAAGAATCACCCTATTGAATAGATTATTGGAAGTAAGGACAAAGGAGTGATGACAAGAAATAGTGTACATGAGGAATTGTGTTTGATTTCTCAAGTTGAACCAAAGAGCTCAGATGAGGTATGCAAGGATGGTCATTGGATTCAAGCAATAAAGGAAGAACTAGATCAGATTGTGAAGAATGAGACATGGGAATTGGTTCCTAGACCTAAAGACAAGAATTTTATAGAAACTAAATGGATATTCAAAAATAAGATGAATGAACAAGGTGAAGTTGTGAGGAATAAAGCTAGACTGGTATGCAAATGATATTCACGGTGTTGGCTCTTGATTTAACAGTGATTATTATTACCAAAAGACAAAAAAAATGATTATACCCAGACGTAGCTAATGCTCATGATTAGTATAATAAACTATGTCTCTAGGCCAACTACACAAAGCACAATGCTTCCTATGCTTCTGGCTCTACAAAACCAAGGTAGGAGTACCTTAGGGATTCAATTAACTTCTTGACTCTTACCCTTAGTCCCTAGAAATAGAACATATGGTCCAATTTATCTAATATATGTGAACCAAAGATCAGCTATAGGATCAACTTGTTCTTATTGCTATGTATTTGGGATTTCCTAAAATCAACATCATTAATCAAATGTCTTTCCCTTTAATGTTGAAGAGCTGAAATAGGATACACGTAGGTTTTCTATTTACTTTCACTAAATTCACATCAATTTGAAAAGTGGCAAATGACAAGTCACATTGTAAACTCCTACCCATGGAAGCACTCCATTCTCTAGATAACAACATGCCATATTGAGGTGGAATATCAACAGCTAGCACACTCATAGTGAGTTCTTTGTCAGGATAAGCTATCAACTTATATGGTAAAGCATTAATAGCACCTATGACAGTCACTTCTCTTTTGTCCAATAGTACAACATCCTCCCTAAGTAGTATTAACCTTTAGGTCCAATCCCTTCATTATTTCAAATGGCATAACATTATTGGAAGCACAAGAATCAATCATGCAATTTTTTAATGTTTTACCATTCACCAAGATACTCAAGAAAAATGGTTCAACATTTCCTAAACACTAATTTACAAAAAAATCCAAAAAAATTTGGGGAATTTCGGACACAACTACTTCAAATTCTTTTTCTTTTACCTTTTCTTTACTACTTTCCTTAGGAGTATGACTCTTATTACAATCATATTTTACTTTTTCATCAACACCTCCTACCCATGCTATGGCTTTATTTTGATGTTCAAGAATTATCAATAATTCAAATAAAGAGACCTTGACAATGATCTGTGATAAAATAGCAAGCATGTTTACAGAAGAATTAGAGGGGACGTCAATAATCATACCCTTTTTCTCCTTATGTTGATCAAAAATACTTACAACACTTTGATGATTCTTTGCATTTGTAGTGAGCATCTTTGATATCTTCTCCTCCAAATTCTTAGGAACATTATTCTAAAGCTCAGGAACCTTGGGACTATCCATTTTCTTTGGTTCCCATTTCTTGCTAGTAACTTTTCCCTTCAGAGCAAGAATCTCTTTAGGCTTCACAACTTCCTTTTTCTTAGGATCAAAATTTTTAATAAATATACTAGCCACCTTGCCACTATCAGCTTTTTGAGCCATATTTCTATTTTTTACCTAAGCTACCATGCTGGTAGTAATTTGATCAACCTCTTCTCTAGAAATCTTCCTTAATATAACTTCTTCTCTAGTAGTTTACATGTTACACACATTATCCTCAACATCACTTTCATTAGAAAATACCTATTGTTGCATATCATTCTGAAACTATCTTTTCTCATTAATATCTTTGTCACAATCCTCACAGTCAAAATAATCATAATGTGACTCAAACATATTGCATCCTACATCATCACTATTTTTTGCATGCTCCTACTACTCTTCTATCTCAGTATGATTTCTAGAAAATAAGAAAGTTATTGCACAATATTCAAGAGCATGGGGCAATTCACAAGCAATACACCATCCAAGTTTAGTAGTGAACTCAAGATCATCTACACATTTAAAAAAAATTCTAGATAAGGGATCATGGGTGACCTTGCTATTGATATTCTTTGCAGGGGGAACACTAGGTTGACCATCTTTCCAAGTAGTATTATAAGGGAAATTTTGCATCCTACTCTACCTACTAAAATTAGATTGATAAGGGGTCTTATTTTTAGTGGGATTTCTATTAGTCTTAGCTTAAGGAGGATTCAAACCTTTCATGGCATTTAAAATTTGACTCATCTCACTAGGCTCTTGCTTTCTACCACCTACAGGCTTGTGTTCTTCCTTTCTACTTCCCTTGTTCCCGAACAATCTAGGATCATTTCTTTTTCTTTCTAGCCTTCCTAAGATTCTCAAATTATTTTCTATATTTACAACAATTCTAAAAGCATCTCTTAAGGTCCTAGGTTCCTTATTCCTAGGCTAGTATGCCTTTTTACCATCAAAAGCATTTAAGTACATAATTGTACATATCTTGTCATCAACTCGCATGGTTTGCATCAGCTTGTACATCCTTTTCTGAAATCTAGTATTGAAATTAGTGACAAACCCATTAGGTAACCTCTTAATGATATTGAACTCACTTAAGATATAGCTCAAGTTTTATTTGTCACAATATTTCTCCTTGAAACAATACTCAATATCTTTCCAATCTGTAATGGATAATTTAGGAAGTCTCTTGAACCATTCTCTAGCATCCTTGGTTAATGGCTAAACAAATAACTTCATGATAACATCTTCAGCCTCAACCTCATAGTCACTCATTATATCAAGAAAACTCCTTAAATGATCCTCACAGGTAATAGCATTATTCCCAAAAAACTTAGGCAACCTTTTTCTCATTTCTTATGGAATGGGGTTAGGGAATCCAAGGATTCCATCAAAACATATATGCCTATAACCCTCTAACTGAATAGGTCTCCTTTGTAGGTCAATCTTAGTGTTATTGGGAGCTTTTTTTTCATTTTTATTCAAAGTATTACTGGTACTAGCATCTACAGTAGATTTATTATGATATATTTTTTGTGAAGAAGAATACAAGAAAGAAGTAGATAACTTAGTAGTATTCCAATTTGCATCATTTGATCTATCATTTACATTGTCTTTAGGAATAACTATAGATTGCTTCCAAGCATTTTCTAGTAATTTAAGATTCTTGTTATTCATCTCAGTTATGGCTACTTCATTCCCTGCAATTCCTAATCTCTTTGCTAAAGCATCCTTCTTGTTCCTCTTCCTCTCCAACTCAATATCAGAAGGTGACATAGAATCATAGATCTAAATGATCCTTGTTGGTTCCTTGATCTTAGTACTAACCTCCTTCTGTTTTCCCTTATCCTTAGCATCAACAACATGCACTACATCTCTTGCTTTGTTGTTTTTAGCTTCTAGATTCTTATAACTTTTAATGTGTTTTACTAGAGGACCTTCTAGGTTTACATCTTGATTTTCTAATAACCTTTGCTCTTGTATCCTAAGTTGTACAACTTGACCTATAATTTTAGGCTACCAAGCACTATCTGCTATTTCATTTTTCTTTTTTAGGGTAGCAATTCACCTAAGTAATGTCTTCTTTTCTTTAAACACTTTCATAACCCTTTCTTCCCTTTCCTTTGATAATTTCCTATCTATGGCCTCTTGCTTAGCAAGTTGCATCCTCAAGATCTCATTCTCATCAGGATCAAGAATAGTAAACTCATAACTAGAAGTTTTCTCATCATAAAAACTCTCAAGATCTAAGTGTCTTGGTCTTACTCTTTCAAGAGAATGGTCTAACATGACAAGGTTTCTACTTTGTTGAAAAGGAGAATTACTACTTTTAGCATCCAAACTAGGCACATGTGGTTGTACAACCTTCTCCTAGTATACTACTTTTGGAGTGCTAAAGAAACCATTATCAGATAGTCCTAGATGAGATCTAGAACCTCTACAAAAGGATTCCCTTTCATTAGCAGAAAAGTGAACATTCTCTCCCCCTGTTACTTGCTCTTGGGACTGGTTTCCTCTTTTCATATGATCTCTCTTCACAACCCAATTCTATCTTCCCTTAGGAGGAAGATCAATTTGTAATTTAATTCCTATATTTTTCTTCACATTTGCGCATATATTTTTCATACTTTCCATAATTTGAAAATTTCCTTAAACTTGACACTGGTTAAAACCTTTTGAGTCGCCACCCACCTAAGGAAAATATATAATGAAATAACTTGTTGACTTAAGGAAAATATTAGGAGACAATATGAATGAATCTAGCACATAAAGAGAAATGAATCACAATAGTTTTGGGACTACAACTCTTGCTTGGTAGATAAGACATTTTGTAAGGACTACATATGTTAGTGTACACCTATGGTACTTAGGGTTTTCTCTTTTCTTTTAAATTCTCCAGGTTTGTCACTAGAAAAGTACAATAAAACCATGTGTAATTTCTAAGGAATCTGACAAAACTATATACTGACATGACCAAAGAAACCGTGGAAAATTTTACACATAAGCATGTGTTGTACAACTTCCCTAGAAAATTCACCAATTTTGTTAGCTCCTAATTTAACAATGATTATTATTACCAATAGACAAAAAAAATTATTATACCCAGAGGTAGACAATGCTCATGATTAGTATAATAAACTATGTCTCTGGGCCAACAAATCCTTCCTATGCTTTTGGCTTTGCAAAACCAAGGAGGGAGTACCTTAAGGATTCAATTAACTTCTTGACTCTTACCCTTAATCCCTAGAAATAGAAGATATGGTCCAATTTCTCTAATATATGTGAAACAAAGATGAGCTATAGAAGCTAACAATAACTCATAAATTACCATAGATAGATAATGATCACCCTTATACACTTGATACAATATTTGATTGATTTAGATTTGAGCATAAATTTGATACATGTAGCAAAATTTACCTCAGTTCTTTGATTTATATGATCAGTGCCTTATCCATTGCTACACTAAGTTAACTATTAGTAGGGGATCTAATTCAAATAACTTGTAAATGAATTTTATCAACTATAATCACCAATTCCCATTCTTATGAAATGTCGCTTTTATAAACTCATATACCCTACTAATTCATTGAAGCACTTCCTTAACTCCTTGAATTAAAAGAAATAATAGAATCAATATACAACCTATCCAGATTGCATTCAATCAATTAAACCTTATTTAACTAGTCTCAAAGTTTAAAAAACCCATAAAAAGGAGATAGAGATTGATAACACAAATGAGTGTGAGTGACCTTTTGTATTATCCTTTGAAAAGACTGATACAATAACGAATAGAAACTCAATGAAACTAGAAATATCTTGTTGATTCTATCATTGATATGAAAAAATTAGAAAATTACAAAGCTTGAAAGTGAACTTAGAAAAACTACACATAAAATGGACCTGCTACACTTTCAAACAAAGCACAATTACAAAATTCTCAAACCCCTCCTCTAGCCTTGGAATCTCACTTATATAGGGTGAGATGCAACAAGCTTTAGGTATAGAGAACTGACAGATATCCTTAAGATATAAAATATCTACATTGTTACTATCACAAAAAATGAAAATTGGTGCAACAAGATGTCTTCATCATGAATATTCTCTAGTGGGACCACCTTCTGTTGTGTCCTTTTACTGCTAAAGATCTCATGATTGGCCTTGATGTTGTTGGAACTCCTCAGAGGATGTAACCAATGGAATTGCATGTGATGGATCTAGCTCATATGTTTGTAGAGTGACTTTGACTTGAGAATTTCCATCCACATCATCACATACTGCCAAAATTATAGTTACATCTAATTCTTTTGTTGTGTTGTTATTAGTTTGAATTTATGTGCTTGCAACTGCAATTGGTTTCTCACCTTTTCCCTCTTCTTCTTTTATTGATGTGTCAATAATTTGTATTTCATCCTATTCCATATCTTCATCATCAGTTTCAACATGCTCTAACTATTTTTCATCAACAAGTTTTTCTATCCACTTGTCAAAAACTATTTCATTTGGCCAATCAAATTGTAGAATATCATGTTGATTTTTCATCACCTATTCTCCCAATTTATCAATTTCAATAAAATCTTGCCATAAAGAATCAAAGGATAACTAAACTTTCACAACTTCCTTAGTTGTGGCTTCCCACCATGCATTTCCCTTTTCATTTATGACTTCATTCATTCGAAGGCATAATAAATCATCTAATTCCTAGGTCCACTCTTCCTTATATTTCAATTTATTTTTTTCATCTATGGCATGTGGGAATAGCCTAAAGCTAACACTGTTATACTTATCCAGATAACTTATGATTCTTTTTCGTAATGCAATTCTCTTATCATCAAATTCTAAGAGATCATTGGAAACATCATAAGTCTTTTCTATATGCTCATAGGATAAGTTGACGATAGAAAAACACAAAAGAAGTAAACTCCATTTGTTGACATTTGGCTTCAAGGCCTCATCACTTGCCTTTATCTCATCCCTCATATTTATTGTCTTTTCTAGTTGATCATAAAATAAGGGCTAATCAATTTTATCAACTAAATACATGAGAGCCTTCTTTAGCTTCTCCTTATATTGTACATCTAGCTCCACATGTAATGCCCACAATTTGCTCTTTTCTTCTTCAAAGTCTTCTACAGTATAATATTGTGGCATTTGTGATGTGTCTAGGATTTCAATGAAAGGAGCAAAATTAAAAGGCTCCATTGGTGGGTGAGGATAGGTGATTCTTGGCCTTTTGGATCACCCTTGGTGTCTCATTTTTTTATTCTCCAATTTAATTCTTTTTTGAACTTCTTTATTATATGTAGCCAAATGTTTTCCATAATTTTCTTGCAGTTCCAATCTCTCTCTTATGTCTCTCTGATCTTTAGCTACGATGAAGTTGGCTAATCCAACACCTAACTCTAAAGCCTCCTCAGTGGTAGTTTCTTCAACTCTTTTTGCAATCAAGTTGCCCATCAAGCCAGTATCATCAAGTTGGGAAGAAGTAGTCCTAGATCCTTTTCTCATTGACCAAATGACTAGTGCAACATGGTTTTCACTAAATTTTGCAAATTTCATTTATTTCTTCCCCTTTTCTTTTACACTTAGTTTATTTATAATAGAACTAAAGACCATGGCATCTGCAATATCCCAATTAGGTAGCAACAAAACCCCAGATGCTTTTATAATTTTCCTTCCTTCTTTAGGAGTCAATCTTTTGAATTCTTCCACCATCTTTTTTTATTTAGTTTTCCACATCAGCTTCTTCCATTTCTAGATGTTGTGTTTTTAATTTGTTGCATCTTTCCTCAAACATTCTAATGTTTGTTCTCCAAGAAAATTGGTAAAAGGCTCTAGATTTGACAAAATTTTCATCAGAGATAAATTCATGGAAAGCTTGGTCCATCAGAGGGTCCAATTCCCTTCCTCTATAATCTACCACAGTTAACTCAATGCTTGGCATTAGAGGTTCCTAAGGATTTCCCTCTTCTAATTTTGATGAAGTAATAAAAACTCCCCCTTGCGATCCCAATTGCTCCACCTGCTCCCTAGTGAGTTGTTCACCTCTTATTTGTAATGGGGATTGAGTGGGTGAATATTCCTCAATTTGAGGTGCTTGTTCCTTTTTTACTCTTTGTCTCTTAGGTGTAGGCTTATCTAGTCTCTCTTCAAGGACAAGACCCCATTATTAATTTTCTCTTATCTATAGTGTCTTTTTTATTTTAAATTACACTATAACTAGGTCTCCTTTGAACAATTATCTACCCTTGTCCTACTATGGGAGTAAAAGATAATCTCATCATAACTTCTCTGGCCTTTTCGTGAAAAGAATTAATAAATAATAGTTTTTTCTCATTCATGACCTCAATAATTTTAGGAAAAGTGGTCATTAGTTTATTCAATTTTTCTACCTCTATTTTTGCATCGTTTAGAGACTTATAGTCCTTATAAAAACAATTAATGAATTCCAAAACTCTAGAGTAAACTCTCCACTTTTCCTTCTTGATCTCTTTCTCTCCTAAAGAGAATTCATTCCTTATAATATCTTTAGGGAAATAGAATTGGTGGTCTTTTGCACCAATTTTAGCCCTTTTTTTGAACACATCAAAAAATCCCTTAGTATCACAAAAGTGAGGGTGAGATACAGCCATCTTGTACTGATCCAAAAATTTATACAAAAATACCCAAACATCCTTAGTGATAACAAAATGGTGAGCCATAGTACAAGTGGGGAAAAGTGAACCTCTAGATCTACCAACTAAGTTTCTTCCAACCCACCTATCTACCATAGCATTTCAACTGTCCCTACCTTTAGAGGTACTTGGCAGGGCAACACATGAGGAGTCCCTTGAAAACCATGTGGAAATAGGGTATGGTATGATGTCTACCTAGTTATGGGATGCTTTCAACCCAGAAGGATTGTCCATGGGCTTGATAAAATCTAGCAATGCCTTGGGGATTCTGGGATTATCCCTTAATACAAGGCTTCTTAACCTAAATGCAAAGTACCTATCAAATCTGAAAAAACTAGCCTCCTATACATCCTAAGTCATATTTTCACTCCACAACTAGACTGGTAGAATCTCTCCTTCATGTTCTTAGTTCAAAATCTTCTCTTTCTCAGAATATGTAACCCCCTTAAACAAGAACATGTGCATTAGTAATGAATAATGGCCAAAAGTCTTTTCCACTTTTCCCTTTGCAATCCCAACTAACCCTATATGGATCTCTTATGCTATATATGATGAAAAATAAAAAATAATATTGACATCAAAAGAAGAGATCTAAGTCATCATATACATGAATTATATTGGCATAAAATTATTCTCATCTTCACCAAAAATCCTATACAGAGTCATGTATATTTCTATGGCCCTAGAAGTGAAGAATTCCTTTTTGAAAGGTTATTTAGTTGATACTGTAACGAATGGAAAATTTCCAATTGAGCCCAAGTGTGCCTCAATGCACCTTCCCTAACCTTATCTCTCTTAGATAAGTATTCTTTTTCTAGTCCTAGTAGGTCAATGATTACATGATAATCTGAAAGTGGTTCCAGACCAAAAACTTCTTGAATTTCTTCAGCATTTATATTTATTAGGCACTCCCCATCTATTCTTCTTGCTATCCTTATTTTTGGCTCATAACTTTTGGCAATGGCTATGAGTAGGTTAGAATCCATGAAAGCACCAGCGAACACTAGTTTTCCTAGATCAAAATTCTAGATATTGCCATGGCACTAGTACATTTGATCCTATTTTTAGACCAAAATTTTTGACCATCTATTAAAATGTTTTAGATTGGTCCTAATATGGAAGGAAAAATATTTATTTTTTAAATCCATGCTCATGTTGGTTGAAATTTTGACCAACATGAGCTTAACATGTTAAAATAAAAAAAGGGCAAGTTAGGGTTTATTGTTATGTTTCATAGAGCACATGCAGGAGCTACACAGACATTCCATTTTGAGCATAGGAGCTATAGGAACACAATTCTACACTCACTTTCATCGATCTATGGCCTTATTATGGATCTCAAATTTGACAGCCACCCTATTTTAGTGGTAAGTTCTTTAGACATGTCTAGAGAATGTCTCAAGGTAAATGATAAATCCTTTGTTGCCTACCCTAACATTACACAAGCTGAGCATTTGGGGTACAATTATTCTATTCTAGGTTGGGCTCCTTAAATTTTCAATGGTATTTTGAAAAATGCCAGTGGTATCAAACCTTCCATTGGCATCTAGTTTGTTATTATCAAAAAATGTAGACAGGGTTAGATTGTTGTGAGATTTCTATAGGTTTATTGCTAGAGACACTTTAAGCCTTCTTGTTTAGGGAAAGATGGTATTGACTCAGGATTTATTGGTTCAGAAAGTTGGGCTTTATGGAGTGAACTTTCTTTATGGATGAGAGAAGCATTTTAATTGAACTCTAAGAAGCACTTTACAAAATTGACAAGGGTTTGTTTTTTTCCAATGGCTTAGGTTTGGTATGTATTTTGGAAACTTGCCAATTGCATTTTCTTGAATATAAACACACATGTTATGTATGTGTTTAAACATATAAACTTATATGTACATATCTAGCAAAAAATAACACCCTTATTTCAGGCACTAAGAAGGTATAACATCCTAATTTGTTTGCCTGACAAAATCCATGATGCCAGTTCATATTTTTTATAACTTTTCTCTTGTTAATATTTTTTTTGTTAATTGATGTTTTTAAAAAAGTTTCTAATCATTTTGTTTCACAAAATGCTTCAATACCAGTTAAAGCCATTCCAAAAAAGAAGGATAGCAGAAGTTCTAAAGAATCTGAAGAGGACATTGTGAAAAAAGTATAGAGGCGTACTCTGTTTGAAGTTGAGGCAATTTCGGACAGCATTATATTTTATTGTGTTTAATGTATTCTTTTTCTGTATGCATTTAAAAAACAATGTACTTTTTCTTTGAACCACACAATCTTGTGATCCTTTATGTATGCCTTCATGTGATACATGTTACATATTTGATATTTTTGCCATAAAATATTACTACAATCAAAGGTTTTCTATGCAAACATGAAGGATTTTCTCTACATCTAAATGGGCTCGTTATTCATAAAGTTTCTTGATTTCTTATTACTTATTTGGTCCTTCTACCAATTGCAGTTATGTGACAAAGATATCACAGTTTTCATTTAAGGTTATTTAATAACCTCTTGAATTGTTAATAAATCTTTTAAATGCAATTCAATTATCTCTCTGAGTGAAAGTCTATTTAAATATTTTTTGACTGGGGAATATAGCTTTTTAATACCAAGTTTCTTGACCTCAAATGTTCAATTATCCTATTAACTTGTTATGTATTCATAATAAAATAGAAGATGTGGTCAAGTAGTTAAGCTCTTGTTTAGGGTTTATGGTGTACCTAAAATTTCTTTTTAAACTAAAATTTCACTTTTTCCTTGATGTTGTTTCTAATGAAGTCCATTCTCTATGTGAATATATTAACCAGTTTCTATTGTATGAAATTGAAGTTGCTTGTTAATATATTCTGTATAAAAAATTTACTATATTTTGCATTTACAGAATGCTTCTATCCCGGTGAAAGCCCCCCCAAAGAAAGACACAAGCTCTAAAGAATCAGACAGTGAAGAGTCTGAAGAGGATTTTGTACAAAAGGTAGATTGCTTAATCTCTTTGTAATGAGGATAATGCTAATTAACATACTAGTTTGCTTCAAGTTGTTCCTAGGTAGAATGCCATGTCTATTCAGTAGGCATTTGATGCTTTTGAAGTATCACTCTCATAGTTGCATGCATTGAACTATTTGCATATGTAGATTATTTGAGTTTTTTCCTCAAGAGTGAAGCATTTTGTTGTTCAAATACTTTTTGCTTTGTAATTCCTGACAGATATCAAAGCATCTATTTATATGTGTTACTACTAGTTCAATTGTCAAAAAGTATTCGTTGACAACTCTTATTTATTTACACAACTCCTTTTTTGTATTTGTCATGCCTAAATGCATGTTTTATTAAACAAATATTATTAAAAAATTAAGTACACTTTGGTAGTTGTTTACAGTTAAGTTAGTTCCTCGTTTGAAATGACTTTATGGGGTGTAGTTGATGGGGACACAACCCAAGAATAGAATGGACACAACAGAAAAGGGAAATTATATTAACTGAGAAAATAAGCTAGTACAAATAGTACAGAGAAAATAAACTTCAGAACATGCCCTAAGGGCTTACAATAGCATAAATCTGGAGAATATTTCTCCTTTTAGCACCTCCTCTCAAACTCCACTCTGAACTGCCTTTTACAATGCCAAAAATCTCCTTAAATAGATCCCAGAGGGTTAAGGACTAGGAGTACATTCTAGAAAGTGCTAGTAGGCATCCACCGACAAAATAGAAGGTTCCAGAAGCTGTGTTAGAAGTCAGTACAAATCTAGAAGAATCCAGAAACGGTAATCAAACTTTCGAGAGGCATAACTTTTGAACTGTCGCTCCGATTGATGAACTATTTACATTTTTGGAAAGCTCTCAAAGTGCTCTATAGCCCTATGGACAAGCTTCACTTGTTCCCCATTTTTTGACCCTTTTTGAGGTCATTTAATGCCCCAAACCTGACTTTGAAGCATTCTTAGGAGGTCTCCAAAACTCGTAAAACTGCAATAACTTTCAAACTGTGGGGCCTATTGACCTGATTCTTTTTTTGGAATGCTGTAAATCATGATTACATTCATCTGGCCAATTTGCACCTTCTAGTTTACCAAAATGATGGCCCAAATACATGCTCCTATTTTTTCAAGATTTTCAAACGCAATGATAGTTGAACTCTGAGAGTTGGAACCTTTATTTGACCCAAATGGGTATCCAAAAATGTAAAGACATGAAATAGAAACTAAGCCTAAGTACATTTTTTTGGGTGACACAGGATTACCCTTATACCTCTGGATGCTCCTGCATCAGACACACAGGGTAGATTGAAAAGTGACTCTATCACTTTATGGATGGTAGAGGAAATCCCAAATGGGAAACCTCAGCTGCTAAAATCCAAGTTGAGTCCTCGATCGGCCATCCTTTCCATTTGACCAAATACTCTTCATACTACCTATTTCTAGTACTCCTACCCACACGATGATCTAGAATGTCTTCTATCTCCTCCTTCTTAGAAGCAGGAATTGGACATGGCTCTAAAACCAGCTCCTCATCTACACCATCATCATGATACTCTGTTAAATTTGCAATGTTGAAAATGGGAGAAATGTGAATACCATCTGCCAGCTCCACCTCATATGCATTTCCTGAGTCATGTTTCTTCAAAACTTTGCAGGGGCCAAATTTCTTCATTTTTAGATTGTTGTAAGTACCAACTGGAAATCTTTCTTTTCGTAAGTGCACCATGACTAGATCCCCTACTTGGAATTCCTTATGTCTTCTCCTTTGATCAGCCCTAGCTTTATACTCTTGATTCATCTTGATAATGTGTGCTTGAACCTCCTCATGTAGATGCTTGATGTGTTCAGAAAATTCCTCAGCTTCAACACGTGTCCTCTCCCCTTGTTCTATCTTCCTCAATTCTAGTTCAGTCCTTGGGCTATTCCCATATACAATTTGAAATGGTGATTTTCTAGTACTCCTATTTACAGAGTTATTATAAGCAAACTCTACCTGTGGTAGAATCAAATCCCACCCCTTGGGCTTATCTCCAACTAAACATCTCAGCAAATTGCCCAGACTTCTATTTACCACTTCTATTTGGCCATCAGTCTGTGGGTGATGCATGGAACTGAATTTCAAGTTTGTTCTCAACTTCTTCCACAATGTCTTCCAAAAATACCCCACAAATTTAGTATCTCTGTCAGAAACTATACTCCTTGGAAGACCATGTAGTCTTACCACCTCTTTGAAAAACAAGTCTGCAATATGGACAACATCATGAGTTTTGTGGCATGGAATGAAATGTGCCATTTTGGAGAACCTATCAACCACCACGAATACTGAGTCATTACCCCTTTGTGTCCTTGGAAATCCAAGAACAAAATCCATACTTATGTCCTCCCATGGCCTTGATGGAATAGGCAATGGCTGATATAGGCCAGTATTTTGACTAAACCCCTTGGCAACTTGACAAACCTGGCAACTCTGTACAAACTTCTTCATATCCTGTGTAATTTGAGGCCAAAAATAATGTTCTCTAAGAATGGCAATGGTCTTATCCCAACCAAAATGTCCTGCCATCCCTCCACTGTGTTTCTCCTTAATCAGATTTTCCCTCATGGAACTCCTTGGAATGCACAATTGACTACCTTTGAACAACATGCCATCCTAAATCAAATAGTCTAACCACTTGGTTCTATCTATAGCAACAGGTTCTTTACAAGCTTTCCATGCTTTAGCAAAATCAGGATCCTCAGGGTACAAATTCTTGAGTTCATCAAACCCAACTACTTCAACCTGCATTACTGTAAGCAGTGACTATCTCCTACTTAGTGCATCTGCAACCCTATTAGATTTTCCACTTCTATGCTTCAACAGAAATGTATAACTCTGCAAGAATTCTACCCACTTCATATGCCTCTGATTCAATTTACCCTGGCTATTTAGGTACTGTAATGCCTGATGATCAGTATACAAAAAAAATTCCTTTGGCAATAAATAATGCCTCCATTTCTTTAAGGCCTGAACTATTGCATAGAACTCTTGATCATAAATAGAATACTTTTTCTTTGCATCATTCAATTTTTCACTAAAATATGCAATAGGCTTACCTTCTTGGCTTAATATAGCCCCAATAGCGCTACTACTAGCATCACAATCCACCTAGAATAATTTTATAAAATCTGGAAGTGCCAACACAGGCTATTCAGTCACCTTCTTCTTCAGCAATTCAAAACTTCTCGCAGGTGCTGCAGTCCATTTGAACTCTTTTCTATCCCCTCTTATTGTATCAATTAGGGGTGCACATATGCCACTGAAATTCTTAATAAACTTCCTGTAAAAACTAACTAGACCATGAAATGATCTTACCTCAGTAGAAGACCTTGGAGTAGGCCATTCCAAGATGGCTTTTACCTTCTCTGGATCCATTTTGAGACCTTCAGGTGATATAAAAAATCCCAAATAGACTAACTCCCTTTTTGCAAAGACACACTTCTTTAGATTAATTAATAGTTTCTCTTCCCTTAGCCTTTCAAGGACACTACGAATATGTAGTAAATGTTCTTCCAAAGTCTTGCTGAAAATTAAAATATCATCCAAATAAACAATAAAAAAATTTCCCAAGAACTTCTTAAGTACCTCATTCATGAGCCGCATGAAGGTGCTTAGGGCATTCGTCAATCCAAAGGGCATGACTAACCACTCATAAAGACCCTCCTTTGTCTTGAAGGCTATTTTCCACTCATCTCCTTCTCAAATCCATATCTGATGATAGCCACTCTTCAGATCTATCTTTGTGAAGTACTGAGCTCCACTCAAGCAGTCCATAAGATCATCCATCCTTGGTAAAGAAAATTGGTACTTGATGGTTATCCTATTTATAGCTCGAGAATCTATACACATCCTCCACTCTCCATCCTTCTTTGGTGCAAGTACTGTAGGTACTCCTCATGGAATCAAGCTCTCTCAAATCAAGCCCTTCCTCAACAGCTCCTGAACCTGTCTATTTAGCTCCTCTGTTTTAGTAGGAGTCATCTTGTGAGCAGCCTTGTTAGGCAAACTAGCTCCTGGAATCAGATCTATCTGATGACTGATTTTCCTTACTGGTGGCAATCCATCTGGAACATTATTAGATATAATATCTCCAAATTCCCCTAGTAAATCTGAAACTTCAAATGGTATTTCACTACTACCTTCTTTATCTTTCCTAGGAATCAAAGCATAGCACATATGTTGATGTTACATGCCATCTAAAAACTTCCTTCCATCAACAAGACAAATCCTAGCACTACTACATACCTTTTCACCTTCCTTTTTCATGGGCTTCAATTTGTGGTGAACTCCATCCCTTGTCAGAGAGTATGTGTTTGCATGTCCATCATGTATTGCATGTCTATCAAATTGCCATGGTCTACCCAACAATAGATGGCAAACATCCATCGAAATAACATCACAGAGAACTTCATCATGGTAACTCCCAATTTTGAATTTTACTAAACATTGTTCACTTACCAGGACCTTATGATCATCTTTTACCCAAGAAATCCAATAGGGTTGGGGATGTTTCTCCCTCTTGAGCTTTAGCTTAGAGACCATCTCTTTTGATACCAGGTTATCAGTGCTACCACCATCAATGATCACGTCACAAAATTTATCCTCACACTTGCATCTGGTATGAAACAAACTCCTTCGTTGTCTTGGTTCATTCTCACCACTTAGTAGGACTCTTTCATTTACCAAGGTCTCTCCTCTTTCTGCATCCTCTGAATGTGATGATTGTGCATCCTCATCCACATGAGCAACCCTAGCTTGGCCCTCAGCTCTCCTATCTGTCCTTCCTGGTCATTGAGGGCATTCAAAGGCACAATGACCTTCTTCATTGCAATGGAAATAGGTACCATGAAAGCCTCCTCTTCCTTGTCCACATCCTCTACCTCTTCCTCTTTGATTTCCAAAGTCTTGATCATGGGAGCGGTTGAAACCCTCATTCCTCTGGTTTTTGCTAGTACCCACATCTTCATTTTTATTTTGGATTTCATTGCGGCCTCCAGATGATCTACCGCTTCCCCTTCCTCCTAGACTATGCCCTCTTTGTCTTCCTTCAAACCTTTTATTTAGCTTCTCTTCAACTCATAGGGCAAACTGGTATGCCTCTTCAACGTTGGTCATTCTTACTCGACTTAATTCCTCCTGGATGCTTGGTCACAACCCACTGATATAACGAGCAACCTTCTCCTTATTTTCTTTTGCATGCCTTACTCTAATCAAGAGTTAGTAAAATTCCTCTGTATATTCTTGGACTAATCTTCCTGCTTGCTTTAACCCATGCATCTTCTTAAATAGATCAAGCTCGTAGTCCACAGGAATGAACTGCTTCTTCAATTTGTCCACCATGCAGTCCCATCTTGTGATCTTCTCCTTTCCTCTTCTAAGTCTTTCCAGTTGAACCTCTTGCCACCAAATTTTGGCATGACTTTTCAGTTTGGCCTTTGCAAACTTAACCCTGTCTGGGTCCCTTATATCCTCATACTCAAAGTATTCTTCCAGTTCATTGATCCAATTGATCAACTCATCTGGTTTCAGATTTCCTGAAAATATACCCACTTCAATTGTAGGTCTTTTTCCAAACTTAGTAATGGCCCTAAAAAGCCTTTCCTCTATAGGATTCAGAACTGCCTCGTCAACTTCCTCTTCTGGTCCCATTACTTCCTCTTCATTGTCATCCTCACTATTGTCACCTGCGGCAACATTTCCTCCTCTACAAAGCTCCTCTTGCAATGCTTGTACCTACCTCTAGAGGGATCTAACCTCCTCAAGATCAATAGCTCTGGCCCTTCCACCACACTCTCTTCATGGAGGCATCTTCTAACTCGAACCCACAACCACACAGTCCTGGTGCAAACTGCCTCACAGTCAGCGCTCTGTCTACACACTCAGGAAAACCCGCTCTGATACCACTTGATGGAGACACAACCCAAGAATAGAATGGACACAACAAAAAAGGGAAATTATATTAACTGAGAAAATAAGCTAGTACAAATAGTATAGAGAAAATAAACTTCAGAACATGCCCTAAGGGCTTACAATAGCATAAATCTGGAGAATATTTCTCCTTTTAGCACCTCCTCTCAAACTCCACTCCGAACTACCTTTTACAATGCCAAAAATCTCCTTAAATAGACCTCGAAGGGTTAAGGACTAGGAGTACATTCTATAAAGTGCTAGTAGGCATCCACCGACAAAATAGAAGGTTCCAAAAGCTGCATTAGAAGTCGGTGCAAATCTAGAAGAATCCAAAAACGGTAACCGAACTTCTGGGAGGCATAACTTTTGAACCGTAGCTCCGATTGACGAACCGTTTACATTTTCAGAAAGCTCTTGAAGTGCTCTATAGCCCTATGGACAAGCTTCACTCATACCCCATTTTTTAACCCTTTTTGAGGTCATTTAATGCCCCAAACCTGACTTTGAAGCATTCTTAGGAGGTCTCCAAAACTTGTAAAACTGCAATAACTTTTAAACCGTGGGGCCTATTGAATTGATTCTTTTTTTGGAATGCTCTAAATCATGATTCCATTTTTTTGGCCAATTCACACCTTCTAGTTTACCAAAATGATGGCCCAAATACATGCTCCTATTTTTCAAGATATTCAAATGCACTGATAGTTGAACTCTGAGAGTTGGAACCTTTATTTGACCCAAATGGGTATCCAAAAATGTAAAGACATGAAATAGAAACTAAGCCTAAGTAAATTTTTTTGGGTGACACAAGATTGCCCTTAAACCTTTGGATGCTCCTGCATCAGTAGTTGAACTTGTATTTTTTAAAATTGATTGGTATTTTCATTTTTGATGATATAAAACATGCAATTTAAGATATGGTAAATGTTTAGCTCTCATTATTGGTCATGTTCTGTAACTTGTTTGATGGTTTAGTTTTAAGAATGTTTTTTCAAAAGATAGGTCACTTATTTATTAAAATAATGTTTGTTTCTTATATGGGACATATACTTCTATGAGATGCTTCTTATTTGAAAATAATGTTAGTTTCCAAATGTGACAATTGGTTGGTTCAACTTATTTTCTATATTTTTGAATTATAGATGAAAATACTTGTGTTCAGGAAATGTTTTAATTTTTTTTCAAATGTTAGAAACATGTTTCCAAACCCATTGCTAAATCTATATCCAAACAAGAAAGCTCCAATGAAGAAGAAACTTTTGAGGATAGTGATGATGAACCTGCACCCAAAAAATTGGAAGCAAAGGTCTATTAAAAACATGTGATAATACTAAATAGTATTGTAGTGCCAAAAAGATAGTTATAAGGTGATGAATATGGTAAATATTAGTGAATTAGAATACGTAGTGACTCAAATTATGTTTGTGTTAAACAAAGTATAGTTCATTGTCTTTGCATCAAAAAGAAAATTATGTGGAAGCATTTTAATATTTTTTTCAAATGTCAAGAACTTGTTTCCAAACCTATTGCTAGATTAGTATCAAAACAAGAAAGCTCAAGTGACGAAGAAACTTCTAAGGATAGTGATGAAGAACCTGCACCCCGAAAATTGGAAGCTAAGGTATATTACTAAATAGTATTGTAGTGCTAGAAAGAGAGTTTGAGGTGATGAAGTTGGTAAACATCAATGAAATAGGATGTGTAATGTTGAGTTGTGCTTGTGATGATAAACTATTGCTATTGTCTCTGCACCAATTAATTTAATGATCTTGTTATACTATTCTAGCAATGTTTTTTTTCCATTTTGTGCATTTATTGTAAACTAGTATTCTTTTACGGGTTTCTATTGTTTCTCTTGTTATAACAAAAAAATGGTTTTGTAGAATTGTTAATTATTTTCAAATGTTAGAAACTTGGTTCGAAACCCATCGCTAAATTGATATCCAAACAAGAAAGCTCTTGTGAAGAAGAAACTTTTGAGGATAGTGATGAAGAACCTGCTCCCAAAAATTTGAAAGCTAAGGTATATTACATATATTGTGTAAAATATATTGAAGGAATACAAAGAGTCTTTGAGGTCTAGAAAATGGTAAATGTTAGAGAGTTAGGGTGTGAGTGGTGACTTGAGTTCTAATAATCTGTGAATAGAGATTATAGACTATAGTACATGTGTCTGCATCAATTAGATTAATAAATCTTGTTAGACTATTGTAGAAATAGCTATTTTTCTCTTCTACATTCTATTTTAATTTGTATTCATGTACATGTGAACCTATAGCTAATGTTTGTGAAACTGACAAAAAATGGTAATCAATATTGTTAATACATTTTATTGATTCTTTATTTCATATGGCAAAGTTAAAATCTTGATGCATCGAATACACAAGGGAAAGCCCCTATAAAGAATGAAGAGACTAGTTCTGAAGAGTCTGACAATGAAGAATCTATGAAAGATATTAATCAAAAGGTAGCAGTTGAACTAGTTTCTTGAAGATGCTTCCTTCTAGTGTTCCTACCAGTTTCAAAGCAGGGGTTGCAATTTATAGGAAAAGCTATGCAAACATATAGGAATGAGGATACATTCATATATAATTTTATTAATTATAAAATTGTCAATCCATTATTTAGAAAAGCTTAGGAATTAATATATTCATGTGCTATATTATTATCAGTATCACAAAGGTATGAGCTTTTGAAGGGTTAAGTGATATACTCTAGACACTATTGGTCTCATTTTTGTAAAATATTTTTCCCCATTTGTTTTAAAAAAATTAGAATCAAATTTGTCAATTGGAGACTAGGGTTTTTGTTTTAATCTTGCAAAATCATGGTAGCTTTTGAATTTTCTTGTTAGAACCCTAGGTCTTGTTTCCTTTTAAAAAATTTGGGCCATGAAACTAAAAAATTTGAATATTCCCTCCCTTTTTAAATTTTTTCGTGCCATGAGTCTCACCTTTTCTTTTATGTTCCTAACCGCCCGATCCCTAAAAGATCTACGGTGATCGCTATCTGCTATGAAAAGATGCAAGTGTTTTACCCTTAGCGACATAGCAACCGCCACTAAGTTGAAGAGCGGTGCCGTCAAATTGAGATACGGTGATCAGAGATTGTATTTTTTCATAAATATTTGATCACATTTTGTGATAGACCTGTCAAAACTTGAAAAGGGGTTAGAACACTAAAGTAGAAAAGGTGTCAATAGAAATCTAAACTTTTCTGATTAGTAACTTTGTCACTATTGGCAAACTTGTTCACTTTGCCATTAGTGACATGGCGCCTTACTAGAAAGTAATGGCTAGCAGTCACTTTTAATTTTTTCGGTGACCATAAGTTTTCCAAGCTACGTGATGAACATGCATTTTTATTGTGTGTTAGAAGCATTAATGAGGGTAGTTGTGACTTCACTTGCTTATTATCTTTCCGGCCCTAAATTTTGATGAGTCCCCAAAAGTCACTATGTCACTATCGAGAAACTTGTTCTTTTCATCGTTAGTGACATAGCACCCAACTGCAAAGTGGTAATACAACAACTTTTCAGAGAAGGCACCGAAGGTCACTATGTCACTATCGAGAAACTTGTTCTTCTTGTCATTAGTGATTAGCACCCAACCAGGATATAGCGAGATAGTGACTCAGCAACACATGTCCTCAGAATTTCGTGGGTCCAGTTCAAAAGTGTCAACAATGAAGGAAAGGTACACATGGAAAATTTTCATTGGGTTGACTGCCAACTTGTCAAATGGAACATGAGTCATCTTTTCTTGCATCCCTAGATCATAGGATTTTTCAAAAATCTACGGTGTAAATTTGAATGTAGAAGCTAATGTTTCCCTATGCATTTATGAGAGATGAAAGCTTTGCATGTGAGGAAAAAATAGAGTATAACGTAGAAGATTTTCTAGATTCCACCTTACATGAACAAAGATTCAAAGCATTTATAAGCAAAAGAAGTTATTGAGAAGATCATGCTGGATTTGGTAAGACTATGAAGCAGTTTGTTCACAGAAAGATTACAATAACACTGAGAAGAACTAGAGCTAAATTCAAAGTAAGTATTTGCACTATAATCCTTGCACTATTTCAATTTCTACGAGAATTAATTAAAATGGCTCCAAAGAAGAAAGTGTTTTCTGGTCAAGAGAACTATTTGTATAGGAATGTTCACGATGATTTGCACAAACTACTCCCTCCTTCCACCATTGAAACTGTAGAATTTGAGAGGCTAACTTCATTAAACCCTAGGCTGAGAATAGCAGATGGGTTATATGACAAGGGAAACTGGGTTAGGGATGCAACAACTTAACAGATTGGTCTTTTTTTGTTCAAAAAATGGTTTTTAGAGAGGAACCTTTTTACCCCACATGCCAATATCTAGAATTTTGATCTAGGGAAACTGGTGGTTCCTAGTGTTTTCATGGACTATGATCTTTTGTAAGTTGTACCTAAGAATTATGACCAAGCCCTTAGAGTAGTGAAGAGAACTGATGCTAAAATCTTGATTACAATCAATGCAGAGGAAATTAGGGAGATTTTCAATTTAGTACTTGTCACTGATTATCATGTGCCCATTGATTTGAAAGGGTTATAGAATGAATATGTGTCTAAGAAAGATGTAGTTAGGCAAGGTACACTAAGAGGACACATAAGCAGAATTGGAACACTTCTAGCAATAACAACATCCTCCAGGAAGCCTTTCAAAAGGGCATATTTCAATTCCAGGGCTATAGAAATATATAGGTCCCTATGTAAAGTTTTTGGGAGAGATGAGAAGAGTTTATGCCTATAGATTTTATGTATATGATCACTCAGATTTCCTCTTTTGGTGTGGATATAATTTAGTATTTTGCTTCCTACTTAGCTGAGGAGATTCACATTGGACTGAATGGAATTGCTAAGGGTTGGGTGGAACAAACTTTTGGCCATTATTCTCTGTTAATGCACATGTTCTTGTTCAAGGGAGTTACATATTTTAGTAAAAAAATGGAATTAAATAGAGAAGAGAGTGGGGAAGCATAACCAGTTGAATTGTGGAGTACAGATATGACTTGAGATGCAGAGAATGCCAGTTTTGTTAGGTTTGATAGGTATCTCACTTCAAAGTTGAGATGCCTCCTATTGAGGGACAATCCCAAAATCCCCAAATCACTAATGAATCTTATTAGGCCTATATAATATCCAAGTGGTTTAAAAGTTTCACATAACTGGGGAGATGTTATTCCATACTTTTTTTCTACTGTATTTAGAATATATGGTTTTAAATGAAGCCCTCACGTACTATCCTACCAAGTGCCTTTGAAGGTAGGAGTTGCTGAAATATTGTCACAGCTAGGAGAAGTGGAGGAAACCCTTCTGTTGAAGAGACAAAAGGGGTCAATTTTTCCTACTTGCATAGTGGCTCATCATTTTGTAATCACAAAAGGGGGTTGGCTTTCTCTGCACAAGATTTTGGATCCTTATAAGATGGCTACTTCTCACTCTCATTTTTGTGATTCTGAAGATTTTTATCATTTGGCTCTGAGGCACAGAATTAAGCTTGGTAAAATCAAGCATGAATTTTATTTTCCTAAAGACTTAATAAGGAATGAGTACTCCTTGCAGGAGCAAGAGACTAGAAAAGAAAAGTGGAGAGTCTTTTCTAAAATTTTGGATTTCATTCATTGTTTTGATCTAGATTATAGTCCTTTGGACAATGCAGTTACAAATGTAGATAAGATGAGAAAACTTATGAATAACTTTCCTAAAATAATAGAGGCAATGAATGAGAAGAAGCAATTCTATATTAGATTCTATGTAGATAAGGCCAGGGAAGTAATGGGAAAATTGGGTTTTACTCCCAATATAAGGGCAGGTCAATTAACTGTCCAGAAAAGGCCGAGGTATATTGTTATTCAAAATAAAAGGAATACTATGGACAAAGCCAAACAAATAATTGAGTCCACTAGTAACATTTTGGAAGAGAGGTCTTCTGAGCCCTCCTTAAAGAGGAGAAAAATAACAAGAGAGGAGGATCCTCATGTTGAGGAGTATTCACCTTCACAAACCCCTTTGAGAATTGAGGAACAACAGCTCACTAATGAGAAAATTGAACAAATTGGGTCACAAGGGGGAGTTTTTGTTACTCAAGAAGAGATTGATGAAGGGAACCCCCAGGAGCCTCCTGTGCCAAGCTTTGAGCTGACTGTAGCTGATTTCAAGGGAAGGGAATTGGACCCTATCTTGGAACAAGCCAGCAAAAAATTTTTGCTAGATGATAGTTTTGTAAAGTCTAGGGCTTTCCATCAATTTGATTGGAGGGCAAACATGCACAATTTTGAGGAAAGATGTAAGAAAATGAAAATAGAGCATCTAGAGATGGATGAAGCCTCCATCCATAACCAAATAAAGGAACAAATGATGCAAGAGTTCCAGAACATTACCCCTCAAGAGGGAAGGCAAATGGTAAACACTTCTAACATACTATTGTTGCCTAATTATGATATTGTAGATGCATTGATTTTCAGTTTTGTTTCTAATACGATGGAGTTACAAGACCCAAATAAAAAGGAGTTTGCAAGGACTCCTTTTTGTAATGACCAAGCTAATCTTATTATATGGTCACTAAGAAGAGGATCTAGGATTGTATCAGCACAACCTAATGATTTAGGACTGATAGGGAATATCATTGTGAGGAGATTTGATAATACTTCACATGTACAAGGAGCCCACATGAATGTAGATTATTCTCAATTTTCCTTGGCTACTACAAATAGGGAGGAAAAGGAAATGATTGAATTATAGAAAAATATGAGGTAGTTGTGGATGCTTACAATAAAGAGGTAAAAAAGAGAGTTGAGCTTGAGAACAAGCTATTAGTAAAACCCACCAGGCCTAGAATAACATACCCTCACCCCCCAATTGAACCCTTCAAATCCACTCCCCTCATAGAAATGCTAGATACACCCCAAAGGGCACAGTACTACATAGCTAAGGATTTTGAAGAAGAAAAGGGTAAATTGTGGGCCTTACATGTAGAGCTGGAGTCAAAATATGAAGATAAATTAAGAATAGCTCTCACATATTTGGGGGACAAAGTTGAATGGACGCTAATTCATGATTAGTTGGCCAAGGTGATTAGTATCTAGGATGATTTGAAAACCAATGATGAGGTTCTAAAGCCTATTGTGAATAAATGGGTAAGAAGGGAGAAAGCAATGACATTTTGGTGTTTATCTATTATAAATAATTCTCATGATCAGATTGAAAAAACCTTTGACATTGTTTCTGATCTTACTAATTTTGAAAATAAAAAGATACATTTACATAAGATAATAACAGGATACTTAAAAAAATACAAGAGCCAAAAATTTAGTTTGTCTCCTCATGCCTTGGATAAAAGAAATAATTTGAAAAGAAAAGAGGAATGGGCAAAAGAACCTGATGATTTATTCTAATTAAGAATGAATCAAGTCATAAATGAAACAGGGCATGCATGGTGGGCTACCACAACAGAAGAAATGGTGAAGGCCTAAATATTCTTTAATTCTTTAAAAAAAGAATTTGTTGCTATTGATAATGAGGCTAAATATATATTAAAGAGACAGAGAGATATTTTGCAATTCAATTGGCCAGATGACACATTATTTGACAAGTGGATGGCAGAAATGGCTCTTGGTGAATAGTTTGATGAAGATGAAAATGATAATGATGAGGTGTAGGGTGAGGAAATCCAAATCATTGACACCATCACTACTCAGGCCCAACCAGAAGAAGAAGACAAGAATAATTTGTCACTTTCAATTGTAGAGCTAGGACCACAAGATTTTGATACAACTAAAGAATGGGAAAAGGTAGAAGTTGTTCCTACCATATAGGATAAAAGTGATGAAAGCATATAGGTGGAGGCTAATGTGCCATTAGCAAAACAAACTTCATCATTGGCTAATTTGGCAGTTGCATATGAAGAGGGATCAGGTCAATAGCCAACTCAGCAACACTAGAACATGTGACCGAAGTTGACCCACCAAAAAGAATGTTTTGATTTGGATATCTTCTGCTACCCACATTTTTTTCATTTTGTGATAGGTGTATGTAAATATTCCTTGTAAAGGACACTTGTCATTTTCTCTTAGCCTAAAGCTTGTTGCATCTCACACTATAAAAGTGAGATTCTAGGGCTAGAGAAAGGGTCTAAATTCTATTTTTTCTAAGTGATATACTTACTCTGTTTTTGGTCCATTGTTTGGAGAAAGTTTGTGATGTATTTTCTTTGTTAGTTCCTAAGAATACATGAATAATAGAATGATCCCTATGTTTCTTCCTAAGGTCATTCTGAGTTTACTATAAATGTATACAATTTTCAAAGAAAAGGAATACAAATAATGAGCTATCCCCATATAAGTTCTTTCTGAATCTTGTCTCCTTTTAATTACTTGGTTATATTGATATTGTATAAGTAAAGGCTTGTGCAATTGAATGCAATCCAATTAGGTTGTATATATGTTCATCATTGTTATTAATTCAATGGATTAGGTAAAAGATTTGATGAATTTGATAGGGTTTTTGTAGTAGTGGAAAGGACTTTTTGAATGATGAATTCTGATAAGAATTGCTGATAAAAAAATTTGTAAGGAAACAAATTAGATCTAAGGATTTGTTGTAGACTCTAAACCCCAATGGATTAGGCACTAGTCAAATTGATTCAACTGAAAGAGAAATTTATCATAAATGGTTTTCAAATGCAGAATTATAATCAATTTTACTTTTATTTCTTGAAAATTTTCAAAGTTGGCCTGTACTTGTTTGCATGGAATGTTTTAGCTTCAGTTAGCCACTATTGTTGAGAACACCTACAGACCTATAGAAGAATTTTGGCCAGATCTGTTATATTTGATGTGTTTAGAAAATTGTCATGAATTATGCATGTATTTGAGGATTTGAGATGAGAATTGGAATGAAACTAAAATAATCCACATACAGTGTTTCCCAGTCTTGAATCATCCCTGGGTATACCCACTGTAGTTTTGCAGAGCCTAAAGAATAGAAAACCATCCTTGGTTTTGTTGAAGTTGGGCCCAAATGGTTTGCACATACAATTGTTAATAAGAATTGGCTAGTCTTTAGATTGTGTGAGTAATGTCATCTTGGTATTGACCATTTTATTTCTTAGTAGTTTTCAAACACCAACAAAATGGCAACTCTACTAGGGAGTTGTCCAACACATCTTTGAAAAGTACTACAATTTCTTTGGTTTTGTTGTGTACGTGTGTGCTAGGTTATGTAAAATTTTCCCATGGTTATAAGGGAATATTTTAGTGACAAACCTTGAGAATTTAAAGAGAATAGCCCAAGTACCACAGCTACACACTGACATATCTAGCTTATTCAAGTCTCTTATCTAACGAGCAAAGAGTTGCAGTTTTATGATCCCAATGATTGGTCTATCTACGTCAGATATTTCTAGTTCTATTTGTGTTTTTTTTCTTTGGAGTTAGGAATAATTGTCATTTTCCAAAAAATAAGGTGGCAACTCAGTCAAGGTTTTGAAGCTAGTGCTTGTTTTAACAAAAGGTGAATATGGTTGACAAGAGAAAGAACACAAGAGCTTATATGAGAGCCAATCCTAATTTACCAATGTACACTAATTTACCCCAAGGTGGTAGGAAGAACCAAAATAAGAAAAGGATAGATCCAAATCCCACTTGGAAACCTAGAGTTAATGCATCCATCAATTCCCAATATCAACTAGTATTAGGGAGAGAGTCTTCTTCACTCAGTTCTAAATCCGAAACTACAAGACTCTTAGGAGGCATTTTTAGTACCCTATTACTAGATGAGAGAGTTTTTTAGGACAAAGAGGTGTCCATGGTAGGAATTGCTTCATCAAGGCCAGATCCTGTAGTAGATATGAACTATAGGCTAGGATTTAGGAGTTCATTTGATGATCCTTTTAATCCCAGAGAAGACCCATACGTGGAGCCCAATCTTATAGATCTGTATGATCCTACTGATTTAGAGGCTACTTCTGTAGATCCTAAAGAAGTACATTTTGAGATAGGAGTTCTGAAGAAATGGATTGCTGAAGAAGAAGCTAAATTCATTCATCTTTAAAAGGAGAAGGAGCAAGCCACCTTGGATGCCATAATAGAAAGGGATGCTCTGCTGAGAAGGATGGCTGCTTCGAAGGAGCAGAATAAAAAGTTAGAAGAAAATACCACAACTCTCCATACTAATGTATTTGGAGATGGAGACAATCTGAGAGCTAAAGTTCAAGAAAAAGAAAAATGCTTGAATCAAAGGCAAGAACTAGTTATTGCTCAAGTCCAAGCCTATAAACCTATTCAAGTGGACCCTGTAGAACCCACTGCAAAAGCTACAAATAAAGGCAAAGGAAAAGTTATAGGGATCCAAATAAATGAACCTCAAGCTCTACCAAGCAAACCCATACAACCCTTCATGTCAAAATTAGATCTAGATTTGGAGAAGGCTAGAAAGGAGAAGGAAGCTCTTGCAAAAGAACTTGAGAATGTTGACAATGAAGTTCAAGCCACACAAACTAGGAGAAAAATCCAATTCATAAAATCTAATTCTACATTGGCTTCATGGCCAAATTTGTCTATCCCATCTACAACTCTTGCACTAGCTAGTGGTCCAATAATCTCAACTCAAGCAATATCCCAATTTGCCCCTACCTCAACAATCTCAAGCTGCTCCTCTAAACCAAACTAACAAAGCAAGTACCTCAAATTTTTTTGGTTTCCAAAAGAAACCGGTATACCTAGAAAAGTATGGACAAATATCATTTGCTAGTATTCTTGGTGCTCCACATCCCATATAATTTGATTTAAGAGATAAAGTGGTTAAGTTTTATGGGAATAATGTTGTTACTAGTGAAGAACATTTGAGAATCTTCATTGATATGTTTTTTGAAAATGAGAATAGAGTAACAGAGAGGGGGAGGGGGTGAATTAGTTACTAAAAAAACTTTCCACAGTCCCTAAGATGTCTGAATATACCCTTGATCTGATTAATATAAAATGCTGAAACTTGATAATGCATTAAATGATAAATATTAAGAACTGATATGTTATCATGCATAAAGCAATTCAACAATTAAGAACACAAGAGACACCAGATTTAATGTAGAAACCCAATATGGGAAAAACCACCAATGTAACTAGATACTATTTTTCACTCTTCTGAAGTGAGCCCTATTAGGAGCCAACCCTATTAAAGGTTACAAAAACACACTGTTAGGTGTGACCCTATTAAAATATTTAATCACCCTATTAGAAGTGGCCTTGCTAGAGGTCTTTAGAACAATTCAATTGAACTGTCACCTTGTTAGAGGATTTATTGAATGGCTGTTAAACCAACTCTGTTAAGAGATTTTGAATTCACTATTACAATGGTTAGAAAGCAACAATGAAGTGACCTAATATAATGTACAACTTATCTTTGCTGATTACAGATCTTTGTTATGCTTGACTGGATCCTTACTGATCAAATGCAACTTTACGGCTCCTTCAACACATCTGATCCTTCATCAGACTTTGCTAAACATTCACCTTTTCATTTCATACTATAATTTGCATTCATAACTTCTTTTTTACAATCACACACTTTAATTCATAACTTGAATGACCATATATACCTTTTAGATTATCTTAGTCGGCTCGAATCACTGACTAAACAAACAATTACAACAGTCGGCTAGAAGTAATTAATTTGTAAATTTGTATATTGGCTGACCCTGCATGGTAAACTTTGTTCAAAAAATAATTCCTATGTTAACCGACTGAGCTCAGTTAATACAACAAACTTCTTGACAATCCTTCAATCATCAAAAGAACTCGGTAAGTACTGAGTTTCCTGAGATAACCGGGTGAACTCGGTGGAAACTATGCTTTGGAGACCGAGTGAAGCTTGGTTAACACTAACTTCTCCATAATTCCTTTGATGACTGAGTGAGCTCAGTGGAAACTACCCTTTAGAGACCGAGTGAAGCTCGGTTAACACTGACTTCCACATTTCCTTCGTTGACCGAGTGAGCTCGGTGATCATTGTCTTTCACCTTTCCTTTATTGATCGAGTTAGCTCAGTTAACACTATCTTCCACATTTCCTGCGGTGACCAAGTGAGCTCGGTGAACTTGAGAATAATGATTGATATGACATTTTTGTGACATCAAAGACAACATTATCCAACAATCTCCCTCTTTGGCATTGATGGCAACACAACATGTCATAACAGAATGAAATTTTGAAAATAAGTCCAACAAGATAATAGACTTCTTCCTCTTTCAATAATCTCCCTCTGTTAAGGGACTTCATGGAAAACTTTTCAAATCTCACAATTTCAGAAGGATATGACAGTAAATCTCTCCCTCTTTGACAACACATGCCAAAGACAACAGAAGTTAAGTGAATCATAATGTACCTTTAGTACTGATTCATATGCAATGATTTGTGATTATACTACATCAACAGATAGATCTTCAATCTTGTATGCATTGATGCATCACTAGAACTCATTTTTAGTGGACTTTAGATAGGGGAATGACCCCTAACTTACCTCTGAGATACAAAAATGCATCCTTAGGTAAAGGCTTAGTGAATATGTCAGCAATTTGTTCCTTTGTATGGACATATTCCAATCTGATCTTCTTGTCTTGCACCAATTCTCTGACAAAATGATATTTTATTGCAATATGCTTGGTCTTGGAATGCATCACTGGATTCTTAGATATGTTGATTGCACTAGTATTGTCACAGAACATGACAACTAGTTCTTTGATTTCCATCTTCATTCCTTGCAATAACTGCTTAAACCAAACAATATTTGAATAGTTTACTGATGCAGCAACATACTCTGCCTCTGTTGTAGATTGGGATGTACAATTCTGCTTTTTGCTTGTCCAAGAAACCAATCTTTTTCCAAGAAAGAATGCTCCTCCCCTTGTACTTTTTCTATCATCAAGGTTTCCTACCCAATCAGCATCAGTAAACACTTTCAAATCCAAATTACATCCAAATTTGTACCATAAGCCATAATCTTCAGTTCCTTTCAAATATCTCATTATTCTTTTGATTGCCATCAGGTGAGTTTCTCTTGGCTTTGCTGAAAATCTTGCAACAATACCAACTGCAAGGGCAATATCTCACCTAGTATGAACTACGTATTGCAACTTTCCAATCATAGATCTATACAATCTTTGATCTACCTCTTTGGATTCATCATCTTTGGTAAGTTTCAATATAGTACACATAGGAGTTCCAACAGGTTTATAGTCCTCCATAGCAAAAATTTTCAATATCTCCTTGATGTATTTTGATTGAGTGATGTAGATTCCATTCTTATTTTGTTGAATTTGAAGACCAACAAATAATTTTATTTCACCAAACATAGACATTTCAAATTTCTTGTTCATTTGTTCTAAAAATTCTTTGCAAAGATCATCATGCCCTATGAAGACAGTATCATCTACAAATATTTTTGCCAAGACAATCTTATTATCTGGTCCTTCCTTTATATACAAGCTACTATTGTCATTAGTTCTTTGAAAACCAATCTGAATAAGATAGTTATGCAATCTTTCATACCGTACTCTAGGGGTTTGTTTCATACCATACAGTGCCTTGTGTAATTTCCAAACCATGTAATTTTTATCTGAATCAACAAAACCTTCAGGTTGTTCAATGTAAACCTCTTCATCTAGTATTCCATTGAGGAATGTTGACTTGACATCCATCTGATAAAATTTGAATCCTTTGTGAGAAGCATATGCAAGTAAGGTTCTGATTCCTTCCAATCTTGCAATAGGAGCAAAGGTTTCTCCATAATCTATGCCTTCTTCTTGAGAGTATCCTTTGCATACTAATCTGGCTTTGTTTCTAGATACCTTACCATCTTCAGTCAACTTGTTTCTGAATACCCACTTGGTTCTAATTATATTCTTATTTTTAGGCCTGTGTACAAGAGTCCATGTCTTGTTCTTCTATATCTATTCTATTTTCTCGTTCATTGCCTCAATCCAACTATCATTTGCCAATGCATCTTTAATGCTTCTAGGTTCAAAATCAGCAAGTAAACAAGTATTTTTCAGCTTGCTCCTTGTCAAAGTTCCTTCAGATTTGTCTCCAATGATTTGGTCTGATGCATGATGTCTTCTAACATATTTAGCTAATACAGGTTCTTTGCCTCTTGAATGAGTTTCATTGCTATCTCCTTGTGCTTCAATTTCATGTACAGGCTATTCTGGCTCAGTAAGAATTGGCTCGAGCGCTTCAGACTCAGTAGACACTAGCTCGGTTTGAACTTTTTGCAACTCGGTTACTGATGACTCAAGAGTTGAGGATTCTTGAGTGAATGGTATGCTTGGTATAGTATCTGGTTCAATGTAAACAAATCTTTTGTAATCTTCAGGAACCTTTTTGCTTTCTTCTTCAGATTTGTCTGCAAACTCATCAACTTTCACATGTGCACTTTCTATGACTTTGTGAGTGGATAGATTTAAACATCTATATGCTTTGCTTTTGCAAGAATATCTTAAAAATATTCCTTCATCTCCTTTTACATCAAATTTTCCTTTTCTAGATTCTTTCAAAATATAACATTTGCTTCCAAATACTTTCAGATAACTTACATTGGGTTTGTAGCCATACCATAATTTATAGGGAGTTTTGAATGAGTCCTTCTTCAACTGTACTTGGTTTAAGGTATGAACTACAGTGCTGATGGCTTCCAGTATTTGATAGCAATGTTCTTTTCTATCATCAGGGTTCTTGCACAATCCATGATGGATCTGTTTCTTCTTTCAGCTATTCCATTTTGTTCAGGAGTTCCTGGTGCTGAAACCTTTCTTTTAATACCTTTTTCAATGTAGAAGTTGTTGAATTCATGTGAGATGAATTCACCACCTCTATATGACCTTAAGAATTTTAGTCTTTTTCTTGTTTCTTTTTCTACTCTTGCCAAATACCATTTGAATTTATCAAATGCTTCTGATTTATTCCTTAGATACATGACAGTCATCATTCTTGAGTAGTCATCAAAAAAAAGAATGAAAAACTTTTCTCCAGTATAGCTTTCTATTCCAATGGGTCCATATAAATCAGTATGCACAATTTCTAATATATCTTTAGACTGATAGTTCTTACTTTTAAAACTAGTCTTTCCCATTTTACCAATCTGACAATTCTTGTATAGACCAACCTCAGGTTTCTTAATGTTAGGAATGCCTCTTACTTTCTTGAATTTGCTTATTTTTACCAGATTATCAAAATTGACATGACACAATCTTTTATGCCATAACCAACTTTCTTCAATTTGAGCAATAAAACATGAGCATTCACCAAGTTCTAGATAGAACAAGTTACCTTTAGTTTGGGTGCCAGATCCTATCAGCTTTCCTTACTCATTCAGCAGTCTTGCCTTTCCATGCATGAATTCCACCTTGAATCTAGTATTGAGTAACTGTGCCACACTTAGCAAATTATGTTTAAGACCTTCAAACCAATAGGCATTATTACATACAAGTTCTTTGTATAGATAGATTCTTCCTCTTCCTTTTATGAAATGAGGTTCATTGTTACCAAACCTTACACTGCCACCATCATAGTCTTCAAACTGATCAAACTTAGTTTTATCACCAGTCATATGATGTGAGCAACCACTATCTATAATCCATGTATCATTCTTACTTATATGAGAAACAAGTGCCATTTTATCTTCCTCATCACTGTCAAAATTATCTTTAACGACAATATAAACAATTTCATCCTCACTATTATCAGAATCTTTAGAATTTTCAGCCATGAAGCATGATTTCTTACCTTTGTTCTTGGATGATTTGAAGTCTCTCTTGTCATTCCATTTGTAATCTTTCTTTTCATCATTTTTTTTCTTGTTTGGACACCTTGCTGCAATATGACCAATTTCTTCACAAGAAAAATAGATTAGAGGAACTTTACCTTTGTATTTTCCTCTGCCTCTACAATATTTCCTTGCTAGTAGAGCTTCAATCACTTTGAGGTCACTGTCTGAACTTTGGCTTGATTCATTTTCACTTTCTGACTGAGATTCCTTCTCCTTTTTGTTTTTCTCCTTGAGTGAGAGCTTGGCTTGAAATGCTGATTCAATGTTCTTGGAGGCTAGAACATAGTTGTCAAAGTTATCTAGTTCAAATGTAGTTAGTCTTCCAACTATGGCCTCAAGATTTATTTGATGATTTGCTTCACATCTTCTTTCCTGAATTGCAGAAAATTTGATTACATAAACAGGAAGCAAGGTTTTGAGAACTTTGCTTATAACTATTTCTCCTTTGATATCACCTCCAGATACTCTGATTTCACTCACACATGCTTTAACTCTTTCAACATACTTTGCAATGTTTTCATCCTCTCTCATCCTCATTTGATCAAATTGTCCTCTTAGACTTTTTTCTTTTGCTCTTCTCACATTATCACCTCCTCCATAGATCTCTTTTAGCTTATTCCACATCTCAAAGGTAGTTTTGCAGTCCTTAATGTCATCAAATTCTTCATAACTAAGAGCGGATGCTATGTCTATCATCATATTTTTGTAAGTCTTCTTTTCAGCAATGTCATTGACAAACAATGTGCCAGGAGGTTCTTCATATTTTTTTTCAAGGTATTTTAGTCCAGTATCACCAATAGTAGCCAGATGAAGTCTCATCAATTCTTGCCATGCAGAGAAGTTACCTCTGTTGAGTTTTGGAATTTCTCTTTTGTAAGACATCTTGATCTTTGGCTTAGATTCTTGAAATCTCTTCTTGCAAGTACCAAAAGCTCTGATACCAATTGTTGGAAATGAGAATAGAGTAACTGAGAGGGGGAGGGGGTGAATCAGTTACTAAAAAAACTTTCCACAGTCCCTAAGATGTCTGAATATACCCTTGATCTGATTAATATAAAATGCTAAAACTTGATAATGCAGCAAATGATAAATATTAAGAGCTAATATGTTATCATGCACAAAGAAATTCAGCAATTAAGAACACAAGAGACACCAGATTTAACGTGGAAACCAAATATGGGAAAAACCACCAATGTAACTAGATACTATTTTTCACTCTTCTGAAGTGAGCCCTGTTAGGAGCCAACCCTGTTAAAGGTTACAAAAAACACAACTGTTAGGTGTGACCCTGTTAAAGGATTTAATCACCCTGTTAGGAGTGGCCTTGCTAAAGGTCTTTAGAACAATTCAATTGAACTGTCACCTTGTTAGAGGATTTATTGAATGGTTGTTAAACCAACTCTGTTAAGAGATTTTGAATTCACTATTACAATGGTTAGAAAGCAATAATGAAGTGACTTGATATAATGTACAACTTATCTTTGCTAATTACAGATCTCTGTTATGCTTGACTGGATCCTTATTGATCAAATGCAACTTTACGGCTCCTTCAACACATCTGATCCTTCATCAGACTTTGCTCAACATTTGCCTTTTCATTTCATACTATAATTCACATTCATAACTTCTTTTTCACAATCACACACTTTAATTCATAACTTGAATGACCATATATACCTTTCAGATTATCTTAGTCAGCTCGAATCACTGACTAAACAAACAATTACAATAGTCGACTAGAAGTAATTAATTTGAAAATCCCTATACTAGCCAACCCTGCATGGTAAACTTTGTTCATAAAATAATTCCTATGTTAACCGACTAAGCTTGGTTAATACAATGAACTTCGTGACAATCCTTCAATCATCAGGAGAACTCGATAAGTACTGAGTTTCTTGAGATGACCGAGTGAGCTCAGTGGAAACTATGTTTTGGAGACCGAGTGAAGCTTGATTAACACTGACTTCTCCATGATTCCTTTGATGACTGAGTGAGCTCAGTGGAAACTACCCTTTGGAGACTGAGTGAAGCTCGATTAACACTAACTTCCACATTTCCTTCGTTGACCGAGTGAGCTCGGTGATCACTGTCTTTCACCTTTCCTTTGTTGATCAAGTTAGCTCGGTTAACACTGTCTTCCACATTTCCTTCGATGATTGAGTGAGCTTGGTTGGCATTGTAGATTGCATTGTAGACTGTCTGAGCTCGGTGAACTTGAGACTAATGACTGATATGACATTTGTGAGACATCAAAGACAACATTATCCAACAATGTTAAATGATTATGAAGTTGAACATGAAGATATGGTAATGAAATTTTTTGTGCATTCACTAACTAAGGATGCAAGGGATTGGTTCAAGAGGCTACCTGATGACAGTATCACCTCATGGAGTGACTTGGAGAAATTATTCAAGGAGCAATATGGAGACAACACTAATGTAGGATTCATGTTGAATGAATTCAATAACATCAAGAAAAACCCAAATGAGTCCACATTTGACTTCAATGTAAGATTTTAGAAAGGTATTTACAAACTATTTAAAGTTATGAGGTTGAATGAGGATGTTTGTCTCACAACCTATTTCAATGCTTTTGATAGAAAAATGGTTTATCAATTGAGGGATAAGGTTCCCAAAACTTTAAGGGATGCCTTTAAAATTGTAGTAAATATAGAGAATAATAGGAAGGCATCTGGCAAACTGGGTAGGAGGGATGATCCAAAGCTTTTTAATCCCAAGAATAATAACAAAAGGGAGGGTGATAAAACTCCTATAGGAAAAAAGCCAAAAGAACCTACAATACGCTAGGTGTTGGAATTGTTGAAGAAGATGAATCCCACCAATTTCAATAAGCCAAATGTTGCTGAGAAAACCCCTGTAAATAACAACAGTTTCAATAGGCAACCTAGAATGCAAAATTACCCTTACACCACCCAGTGGAAAGATGGTAAGCCAGTCCCCAACCAGACACAAAATGTGAAGGATAAGGATACCCTAGACCCCCTGCAAAGGAACACTATAAACATGAATGATGATGTACCATGGTGCATTGTATGCCAATCACCTCATTCTACTAATTATTATGTTGTTGCTCAGTCATTTTCCCAAGATCAGGACGTGCATCTTGAAGAAGAAAGTGAAGAGAAAAGCCATGATGACATAAGTTGCAATATGGTAAGCATGTGTGATGACTTTATAGATTCTAATTCTGAGGAACCTAAAAATGATATTACTAGTCAAAGAATTGCTTTTCATTTACATCATCAGTAAGTGCTTTCAGATGATGAAGGTTATGATGCAGATAAGGTATGTATTACATCCTCTGACGTAGGTCACACAAGCTTAAGAATACCCTCCAAAGAGGAGATTGACAGAATTACAGTAGAAATAATTTCCCAAAACCATAGTAACTACAATTTGAGAAGTAGAATAGTAAATAATGATGCAAGAAAGCCATCCAGTGTATTCATCAAAGACATTACCCATAAAATGAATGATGAAAGTAAGAAATTCAATGTAGATGTGCCTAAGATCAAAGACAACAAGGGTAAGAAGTGGGAATCAAAAAAGAAGGTATAGTTTTAGAAAAATGAAATAGAAAAAATAGTTGTACAACCAAAGAAATCAGAACCTCATACTATCAAGAAAATAGTGGTGCCTTTTGTTCAAAAGACTTCAACTCCAAGTACTCTTGTAAAACCCACTATTGTTGAACCTGTTGATATGATATCTATGTCGTCCCAAATAACTATAAAAGTACCTTTGTCTGAACTTCTTAGAATTGAAGAGCATAAGAGCAAGGCTTTATCATGGTTGGGAGGGATAGGAAACAATAATACTATTGTAGAATAAATTATTATCCCACAAACCCCATTAGTACTAGAGGATAGTGTTATCATATCCTTGATCCCCCAAATGTTTTTAGATGATTCCTCAGTGGCCTTTATAGAGGATATTGACCCTTTTTTCCTTAGTCTGATCATAAAAGGGAAGACCCTAAAAAATTGCATGATAGACTCAGGAGCTTCTAACACCATAATGCCTTTCAAAGTAATGGAAGCCTTAGGGTTGAAAGTGGATACCAAGCAGGGCAGATGTAGAGGAATGGATGCTAGGGAAGTCCCAGTCATAGGCACCATAAATGCTTTACCATTCAAGTTAGCTCCATATCCTCAAGTAGAGTTAACCATGTCTATCCTTGTAGTAGATATACCTCCACACTATGGAATGTTGCTCTCTAGAAAATAGAGTGTTGCTATGGGGGAAGCCTACAATGTGATTTGACTTATGCAACTTTTCGTATTGGAGATAAAGCTATCAAGGAGAATAAAGAGCCTAGGGTCAGTCATATTTTAGGGGAAGAAATTGAAAGAGACTCTACTTGTTTCTTGGACACTGGTGTCAATGATTTTAGAGCTGAATTGATTATCCAAGAAGTTGAGAATTTTCCTGCCATAATATAAAATGAAGTTGAGTGTTGTACGAACTCACCAGTATTATGGACAATGTTTTTTGATGGGGCAAGTTCTAAAGAGGGTGCAGGGGTAGGTGTAGTTTTGTCTCCCCTGAGAAAAATAATTTCAGATATTCATTCACTTTGAAGTTTTCTTGCACAAACAACATAGTAGAGTATGAAGCCTTGTTGCTAGGATTGAAAGTTGCTACACATCATGGAATCAAGAAATTGCATGTCATAGGTGATTATGAACTAGTTATCTCCAAGATAAAAGAAACCTATGCATCCAAGAACAAGAGATTAAAGTAGTATAGAAATGTTTTTTGGGACCAGATAGAATCTTTTGATGCATTTGGTATCTCATGGAGAGATAGGACTCAAAATAAAATGGAAAATCTACTAGAAAATGTAGCAATCAAACCCAAGGAGATATCATTTGTAGGAATCTCTCAAATTGAGGTACAAAATAGACTTTCTATACCTAATAACATTGAAAATTGGCAAGTCTTTGAAGATGACAAAGACATTATTAAATTTTTGTTAAATAAAGACAAGTACCATGGCCAGGAAATGGATTGCAATGATTTAATCATAAACATAGATGGTAAGGAAACCATTTTTGGCCAAGAGATTATGCAATTGAAAACTAACAAGATGCCTAAGGGGTTAGTGGTTTTGGAAAGTATTTTTGATAATCAAGATAGAGCCAAACCAGGAGTTATGGACCCCAAGCCTCAAGAATTAGAAGAGATAAACCTTGGTACTGATGAAGCTCCAAAAAAGGCTTATATTGGCCAAAATCTACCTACTGAAATTAGAAAACCATTAATTGACTTGCTTAGGAAGTATAAACATGTTTTTGCATGGTCAGATGATGGCCTTAAGGCTTATAGGGAAGATTCATTCCAACATGTCATACCACTAAAGGATAATGTAAAACCTTTCAGATAGAAACAAAGACCAATAAACCCAACCCTAGCTTCCAAAATGCAAGAAGAGTTGATGAAACTAGGGGGTGGGGGGATAATCAAACCAATTAGACATTCCACATGGGTTTCAAATTTGGTAACTGTCAGAAAGAGAAATGGAGACAAAGATTGTGTCAATTTTAGGAACTTGAACATTGCATCCTTAAAGGATAACTATGGATTACCAAATATGGAAGCCATGTTGCAACAAGTAACTGGTTTTGAATTAATGTCCATGATGGATGGTTTCTCTAGGTACAATCAAGTTCTGATAAAGGAGAATGAACAATTTAAGACAGCCTTCACAACCTAATGGGGAACATATGTATATGTAAGGATGTCATTTGGTTTGATTAACACAGGAGCTACTTTCCAAAGAGCTATGGATGTGGCATCTCATGATTATATTGACAAATTTATGGTGGTGTATTAGGATGACCTTACATCATATTCTAAGAAGGCTGAGGATCACTGCAGACATTTGGAGAAATTTTTTGTCAAAGCTCTGGAATATGGAGTATCCTTGAACCTAAAGAAATGTACTTTTGGGGTAACAGAAGGCAAATTACTAGGACATATAGTGTCTAAAGATGGGGTGAAAATAGATCCTAAGAGATTAATAGCTATTGATAAAGTCCCAAAGCCAAAGAATGTAAAATAAATTCAATCTTTTTTTGGCCAAGTTAATTTTCTTCGAAGGTTTGTTACCATTTTTTTGAAATTAGCAGACCTATCTCAAATATGCTCAAGAAGGGAGCTACTAGAGATTGGAATGGTGAGCCCTCAAAAGCATTCTAGGATATTAAAACTACAATAAAAAATGCTCCAATCCTCAGAACCCCAGATTATTCAAAGCCTATGCGCATTTTTTCTTTTCAATCCTTTCACACTATAGTTGCAGTCTTGTTGCAAAAAAATGAAGAAGGATATGAACAACCCATTGCCTCTTTCAGTAAGTCACTATAGCTTGCTGAATTGAAATATGAGATAAATGAAAAATAGGCATATGCTTTAGTGAAGGTTGTAAAGGCTTTTAGATGCTACCTAGTAGGTGCTACTGTCATTGCCTTTGTACCTAGTGCTGCAGTGAAAGATATATTTTCTCAACAGGAAGTATCAGGTAGAAGGTGTAGATGGATCAACAGGATCCAAGAATTTAGTATTGAAATACAAATAACTAAGTTGGTAAGAGGTCAAGGTTTGGCTAAACTCATGGCTGAATCTAATTTGGATGCCAATCAGATAAATGTGGTAGTTGATGACCTCGGACCTAACTATTGTGACATGGATCATTGTGATTGGTACACTAATGTCATATATTACCTTCAACACATGGAAGCTCCTCCCCATTTTCTTGAAAATGAGAAGAGGAGTGCTAAATTACAAGCCATTAGATACATAATTTTTCAAGGTATTTTGTGGTGGAGAAATTTTGAGGGAGTGTTGTTGAAGTGTATTGATCAAGAAAAGGAAAAAGAGATCTTAAATGAAATGCATGCTGGAGTGTGTGGAGGACACTATATGGCCAAGACAACTGCACATAAATTCATGAGGGCTATATTTTGGTGGCCCTCTCTTTTCAAGGATGATCAAATTATGATTAGGAAATGTGACCCTTATCAAAGGTTTGCTGGAAAATTGAAGTTCTCAGGAAATACTCCATTGAACCCAGTGGAGGTCCAAGCACCTTTTCAACAATGGGGAATGGATTTCATAGGAGAGATTTCCCCCAAGTCTAGCACTGGCTATTCTTAGATTTTAGTGGCTACTAACTACTTTACAAAGTGGGTAGAGGCTATCCCCACAAGAAATCCAACAAGTAAAGTTGTCAACAATTTCCTATTGAATAATATTATTTCCAGATTTAGTTGTCCTCTGAAAATTGTAACAGACAACGCAATGTGTTTCAAGTCTAAAGAATTCATCAAATTTTGTGATAAATAAGCAATAACAAGATCATCATCTTCTCCTTATCATCCACAAGGAAATGGACAAGTTGAATTCACAAATAAGGTTATTAAGAGAACCTTGGATGATAACAAGAAAGCATGGGATTCCAAGTTATAGTTAGCAATATGGGCTGACAGGGTAACTATGAAGAAAGTCATTAGTGTAGCTCCATTTGATATGGTGTATGGAATTCAAGCAAGAATTCCTCAGAACAACCTAGTAGGTCTATATAACTACATTCAAATGTATGATGAGGATATCATTGATGATATGCAATAGAGATTGGATGAACTAGTTGGGCTAACTGAGACCAGGAAAGAAACATCAATTAGATACCAAAAGTTGCAATTATAGGTTAAAGCACTCTATGATAAGAGGATGGTGAGCAAGAAATTTGAAAGTGGAGATTTGGTCCTTATTTGGAATGCCAGGATAGAGGATAAAAAAAACATGGAAAATTTGATCCTATCTGGTTAGGCCCTTATCTAATTGAAAATACTTGGGGTGAGGATTCATATATACTCAAAGATCTATCAGACAATATTCTGGAACTGCCAATTCATGGACAGTTCTTGAAGAGGTATTTTTCTTGAAAAATACTTATTTTATCCATGAATAGTAGTCTAGGTTTCCTTGTACATATTGTGTAATCTTTGTCTTTTCTATACAATTCCTGTATATTCTTCTATTCTACATCTTTGATCTCTCTAAGTTGTCATTTTAAAGCTCAGGTATGTGGTCTACTTCTCCCAAAAATTTTGAGCCCTCACTTGAATCCATAGGGTTCAATGTCCCCAGATAGAGCCACTCTTGGTCTGATATTTGCAAAATATTTTTCCCCATTTGTTTAAAAAAAATCAAAATTGAATTTGTCAATTAAAGACTAGGGTTTTCATTTTAATCCTGCAAAATCATGGTAGCTTTTGAATTTTTTTGTCAAAACCCTAGGTCTCGTTTCCTTTTTAAAAATTTTGGGAGCGAAAATAAAATATGTGAATATTCCCTTCCTTTTCAAATTTTCCGTGCCATGAGTCTCACCTTTTCTTTTATGTTCCTGACCACCCGATCCCTAAAAGATCTATGGTGATCATTGTCTCTCTATGAAAAGATGCAAGTGTTTCACCCTTAGTGACATAGCGACCACTGCTAAGTTGAAGAGCGGTGTCATCAAATGGAGATACGGTGATCGAAGATTTTATTTTTTCAAAAATATTTGATCATATTTTGTGAAAGACCTTCCAAAACCTAAAAAGGGGTTAAAACACTAAAGTACAAAAGGTCTCAATAGAAATCTCAACTTTTTTGATTAGTCACTTTGTCTCTATCAGGAAACTTGTTCACTTCGCTATTAGTGACATGGTGCCTTACTGGAAAGTAATGGTTGACAGTCACTTTTACATTTTTCGATGATCATAAGTTTTCCAAGCTATGTGATGAATGTGCAGAAGCATTAATGAAGGTAGTTATCACTTCACTTGCCTCTTATCTTTCTAGCCCTGAATTTTGATGAGTCCCTGGAAGTTGCTATGTATCTATTAGGAAACTTATTCTTCTCGCTGTTAGTGACATAGCGCCCAACCAGAAAGTGGTACTGCAGCAACTTTTCAGAGAAAGTGGTTCCTATAAAATGCTCTATTATATATAATTTATAAAGCTTTACAACATGATGGAATGTAATGGGCTACATGTATACATTGGGAAAAGTGATAGCACCGGAGGTCACTATGTCGCTATCGACAAACTTGTTTTTCTTGCCAGTAGTGACATAGCGGCCAACTGGGAAATAAATAAATGTGGGCCCCAAGCATCATGGTAATATGGCCAATTTTTTAAAAAAATTGAATCTAAATTCCAACAGGGCATGGTTTCCTCACGTCATCAATAATTGGACCCACACCCTAATTCATAAAGCATATGAAAGATTATGATCATCAGATCTATCTCAGATCTACTATCGTCACTATCTTGCTATGGTGAGTTGCATGAAGGTTACGAATAGTGACATAGCGACAATAGGCCCACCATATTTCTTTTATAAAATGCATCAAATATCTCTCACACGATTAATACAGAATCAATGATGGTCGTTATCTCACTATGGCAAGGTGCTCACTTTTTATGTATAGTGAGATAGCGACTCAGTGACATGTGTCCTCAGAATTCTGTGGGTCCAGTTCAAAAGTGTCAACAATGAAGGAAAGGTACACATGGAAATTTTTAATTGGGTTGACTGCCAACTTGTCAAATGGAACAGGAGTCATCTTTGCTTGCATCCCTAGATCGTAGGATTTTTCAAAAATCTATGGAGTAAATTTGAAAGTAGAAGGTAATGCCACCTTGTGCATTTATGAGAGATGAAAGCTTAACATGTGAGGAAAAAATAGAGTATAACATAGAATATTTTCTTGATTCCACCTTATGTGAACAAAGATTCAAAACATTTCTAAGAAGAAGCAGTTATTGAGAAGATCGTGTTGGATTTGGTAAGACTGTGAAGTAGTTTGTTCGCAGAAAGATTGTAGTAACACTGAGAAGAAATAGAGCTAAATTAAAAGTAGGTATTTGCACTATAATCCTTGCACTATTTCAATTTCCTCAAGAGTTAATTAAAATGGCTCCAAAGCAGAAAGTGTTTTCTGGTCAAGAGAACTATTTGGATAGGAATGTTCACAATGATTTGCTCGAACTACTCCCTCCTTCCACTGTAGAAGTTAAGAGGCTAACTTCATTAAACCCTAGGTTGAGAATAGTAGATGGGTTGTATGACAAGGGAAACTAGGTTAGGGATGCAACAACTTCACAGACTAATTTTGGTTTGTTCAAAAAATGGTTTTCAAAGAGGAATCTTTTTGCCCCACATGCCAATATCTAGAATTTTGATCTAGGGAAACTGGTGGTTCCTAGAGTTTTCATGGACTATGATCTTTTGGAAGTTGTAGCTAACAATTATGACCAAGCCCTTAGAATAGTGAGGAGAATTGATGGTGAAATCTTGATTATAATCAACGAAAAGGAAATTAAGGAGGTTTTCAGTTTAGGACCTGTCACTGATTATCATGTGCCCATTGATTTGAAAGGGTTAGAGAATGAATATGTGTCTAAGAAAGGTGCAGTTAGGCAAGGTGCACCGAGGGCACACATAGGAAAAATTGGAACATTTCCAGCAATAACAACATCCTCCAAGGAGCCTTTCAAAAGGGTATATTTCAATTCCAGGGCTATAGAAATATATAGGTCCCTGTGTAAAGTTTTTGGGAGAGATGAAGAAGAGTTTATGCCTATGGATTTTATGTATATGATCACTCAAATTTTCTCTTTTGGTGTGGATATAATTTTTGATTTTGCTTCCTACTTAGCTAGGGAGATTCACATTAAACTAACTGGAATTGCTAAGGGTCAGGTGGAACAAACTTTTGGCCATTATTATCTGTTAATGCACATGTTCTTGTTCAAGGGAGTTACATATTTTTGTAAAGAAATGGAATTAATTAGAGAAGAGAGTGGGGAAGCACTAACAATTCAATTTTGGAGTGTAGATATGACTTGGGATGCAGAGAATGCTAGTTTTGTCAGGTTTGATAGGTATTTTGCTTCAAAGCCGAGATGTCTCCTATTGAGGGACAATCCCAAAATCCCCAAAACACTAATGAATCTTATTAGGCCTATGGAAAATCCAAGTGGTTTGAAAGTTTCACATAATTGGGGAGATGTTATTCCATACTCTATTTCTATTGTATTTAGAAAATATGGTTTTAAAGGAAGCCCTCACGTACTACCTTACCAAGTGCCTTTGAAGGTAGGAGTTTCTGAAATATTGTGGCAGCTGGGAGGAGTGGAGGAAACCCTTCTATTAAAGAGACAAAAGGGGTCATGTTTTCCTACTTGCATGGTGGCTCATCCTTTTGTGATCACAAAAGGGGGTTGGCTTTCTCTGCACAAGATTTTGGATCCTTATAAGATGGCTACTTCTCACCCTCATTTTTGTGATTCTGAAGGTTTTTATCATTTGGCTCTGAGGCATAGAATTAAGCTTGGTAAAATTGAGCATGAATTTTATTTTCTTGAAGACTTAATAAGGAATGAGTACTCCTTGCAGGAGAAGGAGACTAAGAAATAAAAGTGTAGAGTCTTTTCTAAAATTTTGGATTTCATTCATTACTTTGATCCATATTATAGTCCTTTTGATGATGCAGTTACAAATGTAGATAAGATGAGAAAATTTATGAATAATGTTCCTAAAATAATAGAGGCAATGAATGAGAAGAAGAAATTCTTTATTAGATTCTACCCAGATAAGGCCAAGGAAGTAATGGAAAAATTGGGTTTTACTCCCAATATAAGGGCAAGTCAATGAACTGTCCAGAAAAGGTCGAGCTATATTGTTATTCAAAATAAAAGGAATACTGTGGACAAAGGAAAACAAATAATTGAGTCTACTAGTAACATTTTGGAAGAGAGGCCTTCTTAGCCCTCCCCAAAGAGGAGAAAAATAACAAGAGAGGAGGATCCTCATGTTGAGGAGTATTCACCTTCACAGACCCCTTTGAGAATTGAGGAGGAGCAGCTCTCTAATGAGCAAATTGAAAAAATTGGGTCACAAGGGGGAGTTTTTGTTACGCAAGTAGAGATTGATGAAGGGAACCCCCAGGAGCCTCCTATGCCAAGCTTTGAGCTAACTATAGCCTATTTTAAGCAAAGGGAATTGGACCCTATTTTGGAAAAGCCAGCCAACAATTTTTGTCAGATGATAGTTTTGTAAAGTCTAAGGCTTTCCATCAGTTTTCTTGGAGGGAAAACATGCATATTTTGAGGAAAGATGTAAGAACATGAAAATAGAGCATCCAGAAATGGATGAAGCCTCCATCCAAAACCAAATAAAGGAACAAATGATGCAAGAGTTCCAAAAAATTTCCCTGAAGAGGGAAGGCAAATGGTAAAGATTTCTAACATACTATTGTTGCCTAATTGGGATATTGCAGATGCATTAATTTTTTGTTCTATTGCTAATAAACTGGAGTTACAAGACCCAAATAAAAAGGAGTTTGCAGGGACTACTTTTAGTAATGAGCAAGCTACTCTTGTTATGTGGTCACTAAGAAGAGGATCCAAGATTGTATCAACATAGCTTGATGATTCAGGACTGATAGGGAATATCATTGTGAAGAGAGTTGCTAATACTTCACATGTACTGGCAGCCCACATGAATGTAGATTATTCTCAGTTTTCCTTGGCTACTACAAAAAGGGAGGAAAAGGAAATGATTGAATTAGAGAGCAAATATGAGGCATTTGTGGATGCTTACAATAAAGAGGTAAAAAAGAGAGTTGAGCTTGAGAACAAGCTATTAGGAAAATAAACCAGGCCTAGAATAAAATACCTTTGCCCCCCAATTGAACCCTTCAAATCCACCCCCCTCATAGAAATGCCTAATACACCCCAAAGGTCATAGTACTACACTGTTGAGGATTTTGAAGAAGAAAAGTCTAAAATGTGGGCCTTACATGTAGAGCTGGAGTCAAAATATGGAGATAAATTAAGAAAAGCTCTCACATATTTGGGGGACAAAGTTGAATGGCCACTAATTCATGATCATTTGGCTAGGGTGATTAGTATCTGGGAGGATTTTAAAGCCAATGATGAGGCTCTAAAGCCCATTGTGAATAAATTGGTAAGAAGGGAGAAAGCAATGACATTTTTGTGTTTATCTTTTATAAATAATTCTCATGATCAGATTGAAAAAACCTTTGACATTGTTTCTTATATTGCTGATTTTGACAATAAAAGGATACATTTATAGAAGATAATAATAGTCTACTTAAACAAATACAAGAGCCAAAAATTTAGTTTGTCTCCTCATGCCTTGGATAAAAGAAATAATTTGAAAAGAAAAGAGGAATGGGCAAAAGAACTTGATGATTTATTCTGTTTAAGAATGAATCAAGTCATAAATGAAACAGGGCATGCATGGTGGGCTACCACAATAGAAGAAATGGTGAAGGCCTCAATATTCTTTGATTCTTTAAAACAAGAATTTTTTGCTATTGATAATGAGGCTGAATATATATTAAAGAGACATAGGGATATTTTACAATTAAATTGGTCAGATGACACATTATTTGACAAGTGGATAGTAGAAATGGCTCTTTGTGAACAATTTGATGAAGATGAAGATGATAGTGATGAGGTGCAGGGTGAGGAAATCAAAATCATTGATACCATCACTACTCAAGCCCAACTAAAAGAAGAAAACAAGAATAATTTGTCACTTTTAGTTGTAGACCCAGGACCACAAGATGTTGATACAACTAAAGAATGGGAAAATGTAGAAGTTGTTCCTACCATATAGGATAAAGGTGATGAAATCCTACAGATGGAGGCTAATGTACCATTGGCGGAAAAAACTTCATCGTTGGCTAATTTGGCAGTTGCATACGAAGAGGGATCAAATCAATAGCCAACTCAGCAACACTAGAACATGTGACAGAAGTTGACCCACCAAAAAGAATGTTTTGATTTGAATATCTTCTGTTACCTACATTTTTGTCATTTTTTGATAGGTGTATGTAAATATTCCTTGTAAAGGACACTTGTCATTTTCGCTTAGCTTGAAGCTTGTTGCATCTCACACTATATAAGTGAGATTCCAGGGCTAGAGAAAGGGTCTGAATTCTATTTTTTCTAAGTGATATACTTAGTCTGTTTTTGGTCCATTGTTTGGAGAAAGTTTGTGATGTATTTTCTTTTTTAGTTCCTGAGAATACATGAAAAATATTTTGATCCATGTGTTCCTTCCTAAGGTCATTCTGAGTTTACTATAAATGTATAGAATTTTCAAAGAAAAAGAATACAAATTATGAGCTTTCCCCATATCAATTCTTTCTGAATCTTGTCTCCTTTTGATTACTCCATTATCTTGATATTGTATAAGTAAAGGCTTGTGCAATTGAATGCAATCTAGTTATGTTTTATATCTATTCATCACTGCTATTAATTTATCGGATTAGGTAAAAGCTTTGATGAATTTGATAAGGTTGTTGTAGTAGTGGAAAGGATTTTTTGAATGATGAATTTTGATAAGAATTGCTGATTAAAATTTTGTAAGGCAACAAATTAGATCTAAGGATTTGTTGTAGACTCTAAACCCCAATGGATTAGGCACTGGTCAAATTGATTCTGCTGAAAGAGAAATTTATCATAAATGGTTTTCAAATGCAGAATTATAATCAATTTTACTTTTATTTCTTGAAGATTTTCAAAGTTGGCCTGTACTTGTTTGCATGGAATGTTTTAGCTTCAGTTAGCCACTATTGTTGAGAACACCTGCAAACCTATAGAAGAATTTTTGCCAAATCTGTTATATGGGATGTGTTTAGAAAATTGTCATGAATTATGCATGTATTTGAGGATTTGAGATGAGAATCAAAATTAAACTAAAATAATCTTCATATAGTGTTTCCCATTCTTGAATCATCCCTGGGTATATCCACCCTAGTTTTGCAGAGCCTGAAGAGCAGAAAACCATCCTTGGTTTTGTTGAAGTTGGGCCCAAATGGTTTGTACATACAATTGCTAATAAGAATTGGCTAGTCTTTAGATTGTGTGAGTAATTTCATCTTGGTATTGAGCATTTTTTTGCGTAGTAGTTTTCAAACACCAATAGACACATCAAAAAATAATTTAGAAAACAAGCATTGATGCTAAATAATTCTATAGGTGGAGGATACACTATTAATGGAAGGGTTAAATGCTCTTGTGAACAATATCTTTGATGTGCAGTTCCAGCAATTCAAAATAAAAAAATATTTTCTAATGTCTCTAATTGATGTCTAAGTTAAATGGTAAAAGAATGCCAATGCTCAATAAGGAATCTCTAAAGGATTTAATAGAAGTCTTGAAGTTGACCTGCATCTCCAACACCTATAGGAAATGGCTCCTAGATGCAGTGTGTCAATGTTTATAAGATAATTCCCCAATTCCTAAGAAGGGATGGGGTTGGACATATTGCCCCAGTTCCCTGACTTTTCCCATAAAAGACGTAACTTTAGTTGCTCTCTTTATATTGTTTTTTCTTGTATTTATTTTTTATTTTCCACATTCTAATGTATCATTGGATGTGTTTTTTTACATGCAAAGAGTTGAAAACTATCTGTACCAATTCTTTTGAATATTTGTTTCCAATTTTTTTGAAAACTACTGATATTTAGTGGAATTTAATGTAAATGTGATGTCTTTTTAGAAATGCAAATTTCCATAAAACTCAAGTTACCTCTAAGCCAAACAAAAAATCAAAAATCTCAAAATCTTAGAAGGTATAATAAACTAGGTAGTTAGTTTAGGTTGCATTTAGCTAAGGTTGTTGTTTATTGTTTTTAATTTTCCCTATTTAATTAATTCCTAGGTTTTTTGTGAATATTTTAATTCTATTTTAGAAACTTCTAGTCAAAGCTCCTTCAAAAATGAAAGAGAGTGGTTCTGAAGAATCCAAAAGCAAGTCTAAGGAGGTGAATGTTCCTCAAAAGGTTAATATCTATCCCTATTCCTAGTTTTATTCTAAGTTTTCTTTTGAAGGGAGTGTTAATATTTTTTTCAAAACTTTCCCTAATACAAGGGCATAGAGAATAGCTACAGAAGAGTTATAAAGGAAATTGCTTTCAAAATTAATTTAATGAGCACACAATAATATTAGAAGTAACAGTCAATAAATGGATGGTGTATCTTATGCACATAAATAGTAGTACAAATATATCTTCTATTGCTAGTGCTATTATCAGGTAATATGAATGTTTCTCTACTATTCCAAATTTACTGTCATCTTGGGGGGGATGCAAACTGCATCCAAAATTTCAAATCTCTAATATTTTTTATAGTTATTGTATTAAGGTCAAGTTTGTCTTATATCAACACTAGAATTATTCTATCCTAACTTCTCAAATATTGTCATTTTTCCCTTGGATTGGTTACACATTTTGTGTCTAGATAAACTATTTTAAGAGTTTCATCAATGGTTAACTCGATACTCTGTTATCCATCATTACATGGAAGAGAAGAATGGTAAGTTGCAGATCAATGCCGAGTTAGTAGTAGGCCAATATTTTGATAGGTGAAGCTCAACTAAAATTATAAAAAGAAATACCCAAAAAGGAAAGCTAGTTTAGTGGTTTTTAATAATTTTTGGCATTCTATATTATAATATTTTTATAGCTATAGAAATACACTAGTCTCAAAAAATTGAAAGAAAATAACTCATGAAAGCTAATAACAAAGGGGATTTTGTCCTTGATTAACCTAGGCAAATAAATCTAGGAGAAATCCAAGTTAACCTTGCGAAAACCATATTGAAAACATCCAGAAAAGAATTTTTATGTCTTTGTTAAAATATTGCATGATACAAAATATCCAGGGAAAAATGTATTTATGGATAACCAAAATACATACATACAGTGGATTTTTCTTAATATTAATATTCATAAAATAGACACTCAAATTATCCACATGTTTTTAAAAAAATCCATTTGTGGGTCCAAAATTGAGTCAAGACCAGAACATGATAGACAAGGCTTGTTAAGTAATAAATAACCAAACCATAACAAAGATCAATTCTCAATGCACATTAAAATTAGATACTCTAATGTAAATTATTGTTTTGCAGTATTTAACATGTAATACTTTTTTCAATGTTTTGAGATTAGCATATTGGTATAGAGGATATTGTCTATTACATAAATGCAAATAACTTGAAGTTATATATCATTGCCTATTTTGTCATTTTTGAGGTGCCTTATCTATCAAATTAAACTTTGTTACTTTTGCCCCTCAATTTGTGAGCACTTGTCTACAATCTATCATTCTTTTCCTTTCATCTTGATGATGCATTGGAGTACTATCTTTAAAAGTTGATGTGGAAAACTATGTCGATGTAGAAAACACTACAGTTGCATTTGCATTTGTTTTTAAAAACAATCTTGATACCAATAACAAGGACTCAAGATATTATGTCTCTATCTCTATGTTTTTATTTATATCATTTCTTCAAAGTTACTAAATGAAATATATAAAGATGATAAGTGATAGTTTCAATGACCTTTTTCAAACATTAAATCATAAGATCTAAATTATTGATATATGGGCATCTACATTTGATTTAGTTGTTTTGTGTTGTTGGGTTGGGTGGCTGGGATTTATATATCTTACATTTAATATTTAGCTTCTTTATGTTTTGAACATGTATCTTGTCTTATGAGCATATTGCAAAGCTTTTTTACCACTTGACCTTGTCGTAGTTGTGACATTAGCTTTTACATTGGTGGTTGATTTTATTTTTTGAAATTTCTATGATTGGAACAGTTGCTCGGCCTGTGTATTATCTTTTGGAGTTACATGGTTATTTTCTAGTGTTTGTGTGCTTCGATATCTTGCTTGTGTGCTTCAATATCTAGTTTGTGTGAAATATTATGTTTGAGGACATGTAATAGCAATTGTTAGAAAAAATGTATTGTTGTCAAACAAGTACCAATGAAAGAAGGATCTTGTAAAGGGAGTAGGTAGAACTTTACTCATACCAAGTAATATAGATACTAGAAATGGTAGTTTCAATCTCTTGTGTTTACATGTACACCATTTAAATGAAAGAAGTTTGTTCCATTAATGAACTAGTGTTGAACTGTATAAGATTTCTTGTTGAAATAGAAAACATGTCATTTTTCTTTCTCATTTGGTGTAGCATTTGTTCATTCCAAATCTTTTTTTGAAAAATTGTATGAATATGTTCTTTACAATCAAATTTGGGAAGATGTAGGCCAATATTTTAAAAATCAAATAACATTTTTGTTTGGCATGGTTGGAAAAATGTATTTTTGGGTCCACGTGAGTACAACATTCTTTGGTATATATCCAAATCAGCTAGACTTGCTACCTGTAAAAAATTTATTGCCAAAATAGAAAATATTTCATTTTTCTTTCTCATTTGGGGTGGCTTTTTTTTATACCACCTTTGTTTATTTTTGATCTTTGGATTTATTCATTACCAAAAAGTTCATGAGCATTAAATTTGAAAGGTAAAGCTTTTTCTTCTGTGTATATAAATTCTTGTTTATTTGGACTTCTATTATTCTGTTACTTACTATGTAGTTTATCTTACATGTAATTGCCTCACTGCATATTTCACATTTCTAATCATTGGATTTATAGCCTATAATCTCACATGGAAAATATTTGAAAGGTAAAGCTTGTGTTTTTCTCTCTATATATATTCTTGTATGTTTCATAATCCTAATAATTATTGTGGTGTTTCATATTTTTAGGTCACTAAAATGCAGCAATCGACAAAAAAAGTTGAGGGGAGCAGCTTTGAGGAGGATGAGAGCTCAGAAGAAAGTGACGAGGAGCCAAAGGCCACGAAAGGCATTAGGGTAAAAGAACATGCCTTCCTTTACCTATAATCATTTACATCTATGTTAATTTCTAAAGAGATTCTTCATATTATGAACAAGGTTATGATTTAAAACCTATGTTTATTTTCTTGTAAATTGTATTGAATTATGTTGTTATAAATTTCATCAAAATTAGAGTGAGTTGTTTGAGAGCTCCAATATGTTTTATCTTATGCATTTCTAGAATAAAATATTCCTTAGTTATTCTTTTTGATTTAGCTTAGATATAATTTTGATCTTGTTGTTTATCTGTGGTTGTAATGGTTGTATGTGAGATATGTATTTTCATGTTTGAGATATATTCTTGGATATGGTTGTATTTTTTACCATTCTTGAAACTTGCCAAAGTAAAATGCTTTTCCCATTTTTAATGGTTTTCTTTTTTTACCATTGCATGACTAGTCAGTAATGATCCTTCCTTAATTGTATTTTCATAGTTTATCTCTTGCTTCCTTTAGTTAATTTAAGACAAGTTCTCTCATATTCATTTCTAGATATTTGCAGCATGTTAGTCATAAAAGAATGGAATTGATCTTAAGCCATTCCAGTCACATCCTTTGTCAACTTAATACTGTGAGATTTCATGGGCAACCCTTAGTTGATGGCTGAAACTATCTCAAAACAATGGTGAATCCTTAATCTCCACACCTACATTTCTCTTCATGGTTCATGATAGTGAAAATAGCTTAATTATAAGCACATAGGATCCAGTTCATTCAATACAAGAACATAAGAGGACTCTTTGAGTATGATGCTATTATTGTTTATTGAGATTTTTTGAGATTGTGTATTAAGCTCATGTAGAATTGAACTTAAGACCTCCCAAATGAGAATCCCACAATTTATTGTTTCGTAAATCCAAGATGGCCATGCAAAGAAAAGGGTTTTCTAGATGATATTGACAGTGAAGTGTTCATCTAATATCTTGACAATTGCCACATTTACATGACCCAAAACATCCAAACCAAAAACTACTCAGTTTCTTCAGTAAACTTTCCATTATCATCTACAGGAGATAGTACTGGAAGCTTATATTTCATGCTAGTCAAAAAATCTTCTTGGCTATGGCCTAGAGCAATATGAACCAGCCCTGTTCCAGATTTTGTCAATATGTAATCTCCACCCACAACACTTCTTGATATGTTTCCCTCTAGATAATCCATGTCAGCCTTAGCCAAAGCCATGCCAGATGAGGGACTCCAAAATTTAAGTTGTGATTGTCTTGGTAGACATGCATGCAAAATTAACAATATCAAATTTCCACAATCCATTTCTAATGCAAGTTCATTTTGGATTTGATTGTGTGTGTGGTTTTTAGCATCATCATTTCATATCACTCTCTATAATCCATCATCAATCTAATGAGAGAGTGCAGGATGCATGCAAAATGACAAATCACACATAAGGAATGTGAACTATTTTATAGAATGCCTAAAAAAAATTTACACCCAGGCATTGGTCAAAATTTCAACCAATGCCTGGATGTTTTCTACCATCATTCATCAAAATTTTGACCAATGCCTAGGTGTTTTCTACCATCATTCTTCAAAATTTTGACCAATGGCTAGGTGTTTTCTACTAGGCATTGGTCAAAATTTTGACCAATGCTTGGTAGTTTTCGACCAAGCATTGGTCAAACTTTTGATCACTACCTAGTGTATATGAGCAATGTTAGTATGCTAATAGAAACCAAATTTAAATAAAGCTTCTACAAACTAAACAAAATTCATAAACTTCAAGATAGACTAAGATGAGCTCTCAATTGAGAATATGAGCCATTAATGGGCTCTCTCAATGAAAAGCTCTCTTGTTGAGTAGCTTTCTCTAAATAAATAGGATGTATGCTCAAGCTTTGTGCTTCAAAAAGGGCTTCAAATGGAGTTGGAATTTGGGTGTGAGTGTATGGTTTTGATGTAAAATGGCTTCTCAAAATGGCATTATGACTCTACTTCATGGATTGTGTTATTTTGCAAAGGGCAAGGATCCAATTTATAGGCAAGAGGCTTGAGGGATTGAGGGCTAAGATGCAAGGATGGGAAAAAGCTCATGGAGGGCTCAGATTGCACGAGAAGAGAGCACATGGATTGTGCTTCCTTACAGCCAATCAAGGAGTGACACATGTCACATGGTGAGAGGATGGAGGAAAGGGGAAGGATGAGTCAACAAAGGAGGCTCAAGGGATAAAATCTTCATAAAGACTCTCATAATGGCTTGTAAGAGCAATAAAAGGGCTTGGAAGAGTCATTTATGGCCTAGTGGACTTCATAAAGTTTTATGGTTGAGATATTTTGAGGGAGATGAGAGCAATTTCGACTTGAACTTGATTAAGAATGTTTTAAGCTTGCTTAGGCTTGTGCAAATGATTAGAGGATGGATTAGGATGGTTTAGGATTAGCTTAGGGATAGGCAAGTGGATGGCATTTAATGAGGGTGGGTGAAGGAGGAGATATTTGTTAACTTTGGCTTGGATTAGTAAGTTTTAACCCATGTTTAGAGAATGTGACAAGGTTAGGAGGGGATTAGGATTAGGTTTAAAGACATCTTCTAGAAGAGTCTAGACTTTGGATGAGGATAAAGACTTTCTAGAATAGTCTAGAATTTCCTAGGATGAGGATGAAGACTTTCTAGAAGAGTCTAGAACTTCTTAGGATGAGGATAAATTAGATTTTTAGGAAATAAATAAAGTTTTATTTATTTCAAGGGTTTGGGTTGAGGAGATATTTATTAAAACTTTTTTAATAAACATGAGGATTAATATTTAATCTTAATTAAATATTTTGAGCTGGGATTAGGGGTAGGAAATGATGGGATTAGCCTTTAATCAAAATTTAAGAAGGATTAGAAGATTTTGGAAGAGGTTAGTGGTCTTAAGGAAATTGGCCAAGTTTTGGGCAAAAAATAAATTTTTTATTTATTTTGAGTTTTTTGGTCAATTTATTAATTAAATAATTAATAAATAAATAAATAATGTTTAAATAAGATTTAAACATTTTTGGGAGGGATTCCTTAATTAAATATTTTTAATTAAGATAAAGGGATTTAATGACATAAAAATAAATTAATTAATTAATTAATAAATGATGATGTCATCAGAAATTTTTCAAAAAATAAAAATATTATTTTCTAAAGGATTTTAGGTGTCTACATTTGCCCCTCTTTGATGTGATGCCGGAAGTGGCATGGCATCAAAGATAAGAAAATAAGATGCCCAAGGCTAGAGTAGAAGAGGAGAGAATGGACTACAAGATGCCCCCTCAAGAAGGCGGTAGGGAGAGAAAGCGAGGCTCGACGACTTCTTGAAAAGTAAAAGAATTCGAGATGAGCAAGAAGACTTAGATTGGCTTAAGAGAAGAGGTTGAAGTTAGCTCAAACTCTCACTACGGGAGAATGATAAAGGAAGAATTAGAGGCACAAGAGGAAGCAAGCTTAAGATCTTAGGGATTGCAGAGGATGAAGGAGCGGAGTGCTATAAAAGGAATCCAGGATGGGGAGATGGATGAGGGGATTAAAAAGATGATGCAACAGGATTTCAAAGAGTCATATTGGTGGAAGATGGGTTTCGGAGATCCCTAGGACTAGGATTGTGGATCACGAAAGATGAGGCTTGGCAGATTGATTTGGATTGGTGGATCCCTAAGACTAGGATTGTGGATCCCTAAAGCTAAAGGTGAGGAGCAATTCAAAGAGATATTGATGCATAAGCTGAGGTAGGAGAGACGGATGTCGGATATGGATGGGGGATAATGGAGATGAAGGAAAACCATTGAAGCTTTTTGAGCAGGGGGATACTTCAAAGAGAAGTACCACCATGTAGTTGAGCACTAGATTTTCTATAGGACTGTTGGTTAATTGCCAAGGTTACCAAGAACATCAAGGCCTTTTCACCAACTGTCTAGAGGACTAACAAACTGACTCAAAACAAACATGCAAGGATTGCCCCAATATCACACATGAATCCCAAAGGAAGCAATGTGGATATGACACTGGGTAACCCACAAGCAGAAAAGAAAACAAGCAAAAGACATGATCAAGACCTTATGCTCTGATTGCCCCATTCGCAGTATACCATGATATGGAAGATCGTGGCAACCTTGAGGAGGGAACAAGGAGATTGCTTGGAAAAGATATTTCAAGACCCAATAGGGAAGAGTCCAAATCAAAAGAAAGCAAAAATCTAAAAGAGAACAGTTTGCCAACAAGATGGGTAGGACGAGGTACTAACGGACCAAGATCAAACATGAGGAAATCTATATCCTACAAGGAGAAAATGGAGGAAGAGAAAGATAAGGACTAAAAGTAGAGTTGGAAGATGGAGGATGGGAAATTTAGGATAAGAAGCATATGGACTAAAAGTGGATTGGGGGGATGAAGGATGCTTATATGGGGATTTGGATGAAGGATGGATGGATGAGGCTTTTTGAGTAGCATGAATGGATGCCAATTGAGATTTTTCTTTGAGATGCATTTCTTTTATGAACATCTTGGGTATCCACATGATTTTTGACTTTTTTAGCTTGGGCTTGTGTGGCCTCTTGACTTTTTCTTTAATTGGGATTAAATGTTTCTTGTTTTGAACATGTATTTTAGAAGGGACATGTTGAGACTTGGATTTTTGTGGATTTTTGGATTTATGCTTTTGTATTTTGGCATCCAATATGCTTCTATTAGCCATGGGATGGGAACAAGAGCATGGAGGAGATGGAGGGATAATTGATGGAGTGATAGGGTTTAAAGGTTGGAAGGGATTCAAGGGTGAGTGCCTTTGATGATCTAGCTGGTGGATTTGAGGGGATGGAAGGATAGATTGGAACATAGGATATGGATGGATATAATTGCCCAAAATGGATGGATGGAAGGAAGGATATGGGCCCAAAATAGATGGAAATCGGGAAGGTGCAGGTCCCAAAATAGTTGGAGGGGATAAAGGATTCATATTAGGTATGTAAGGACCCAAAATGGATGGAAAGGGTGTGGGATTTAGATAAGGGATATATGGACCCAAAATGGAGGGTTGGACACAAGGAGTAGGATGAGGGCCCAAAATAGATGCAGAATAAGATGGATGGGAACTTTGGGGTGGAGATGGAAGGACTTGGGACCATGCAGGAATAACGGGGATACCAACATCTAGAAATACATTTTCATTTCTTTTTTCAATATGATGTTTCATTATTTGGAACACAAGATGTGAGTCCATTACTAGCTGAAGGAGTTGGAGATTCGGATATGATAATTAGTTCTTTTTTGATGGATCTATCATTATGGATTATGGGAGATGTATGATCATGAAGCAGAGAAGATGGGAGGATAGGATCTTGAGTTGGGTGGGCTGAGGGAAAGGGATCTTGAGATGGAGTAAGTAAGATGGTAGGATTTAGATATGGAGGGGATGGTAAAAGTGGATCATGTAGGGGAATAAGTGGGATGGCAAGATCTGTTGTTCTATCGGAGGATATTTCAACATGCTTTTGGACAAGATCTTGACAAGAATGGATGGGAGTGGATGCATGAGGTTCTTTATATGGGATTTGGATAATGCTTGAAGGAGGAGATGTGGATGGGATTTGGAGCAATTTGATGGGTGGTATGGGGATGATAGCTATGGGAGATGGAGGTGATATTATAGATGGGGAAGCTTCATTACTAACTACTTCACATGGTTGGATTAGATGACATGGCTTATCAATTGTTGGAGGCGACTTTTCTTGTATTTCCTCTAGGAGATTCCTTGGAGACTCATGTGTTGGAGGTGGAGGTGGATTGATAGGAATAGATAGTGTGATGGGGGTGGAAGATTGGAAGATTGGTTGATTGGGTGATGGAGGAGAAGTCGGGATATCAGATGGCATGACTAGATAGTTTGGAATAACTCTTGGATTTTGGGGGATGGTTGGTGGAAGGCCTCTAAGGCTTTCAATATACCCATCATAGTCAACAAGATTTTCATCATCATTAGAATAGGAGGTGGTGGGACCAAGGACAATACGACCAAACACATCATGATAGGTTTGGGATTTCATATTTTGATGATGAGTCGGATGGGGATGGGGTCTTGCATATGGATGAACACGAAAGCTCATGGTTGGATTTGGATTAAGCATAGATTTTGGATTGGCTGATGAAGGATTTCCTAGGGAGAGTCAAATATGTATAATAGACCTAAGGAGGATTGGCTGGAGATTTTTGGCTTTCCTATGGATGGAAGAATTCAAGGGCATGCTATCAAAAAGTGAGAGTTTTGCTTTCCTATGCACTGGATTGGTGGAGATTGTGTCAACTTAAGGATAAAATAATGATCCTATGGGCATGACACGAGATTGACCAATTGTGGATCCCAACCTTTAGCTCAAGGTGATGAGGGATAATAAGTGACAAAGCTAGATTACCCTAGACAAAGCTCTGTCAAAGGGATAACCTTGGTGAGGCTAGTGGATTGGTCGGATTGATTGGATAGCAAATTCTAGCAGAATGACAACAACTCTGTAAAGGCTTGGGTGTTGTTTTGGATTGGGTTTCTAGCTGGCTGGGGGGGATGATTTGGAGAGACTTTGGATTTTGGATTTTTCTAAAGCAAGGAACTAGATAGATTCGATTGCAGCGGGGGAGCTTGGATAATTTTTTGATGAGGCAGTGACTACACTAAGTATGCCTTAAGCTGGGAGATTTTTGCTTTTTTGGGATTTTGACCAAAGTTGGAAAACATTCATTCAAAAGCTATGAACAAACAAGCAAAAAAAATTTTGGAGCAAGCACGTCAAACACACCAACATCCTAGGAAGCCTTCTACAAGGATGAAATTTTTTATAGCTAGGGAGTCCTCGATATACGCAAGGTACATGAGGCCCAAATCCATAGATGAAACCAAAAAGATGTCACACAGCCGAGAGGAGTGGTAACCCACTTCTCCTCTTTCACTTCTCAAGGGTATAAAGTTCCTTGAGGCTTAGCCCGAGTGACAAAATCTTGATTCCAAAAGAGGTGTCTTTGGATTCACCTCCCAATTTTTATACTCTGCCGAAACGCTGGAGTTGAGGATGTCCCAAGGGGTGATGAAATCCCCAAGCAGGCCTCCTAAAAAGTGTAAAACAAGACCACATACATGATCTTGGGCTTTAAAAGACACGCATTCATTCTAATTGATGATTTAGATTTTGTAAGCTATGATTGAAGACACTTGTGATTATGGCATACAATGTTCATTCCAATTTGACAACGTCGTTAGCATAATGGAAGTCGAGAGATCATCAACATAAGAAATGTGAGCGTCATTGAAAATGCGTCAAAACCATGTGATTTTCATTGATTCTTAGGCATTCAAGATTGAGTGTGAGTTTGTTTTAAGCCCAAAACAAAGATATGTGAAACTCAATTTGTCAAGTGCACGCCCGAAGGCCCTCCATGTCAAGAGTTTGTTCAATTTTAATGTCCAAATAAAGTGTTAGCGAGCCTAATGTGCATTCAAGGAATTTTATAAGTTAGAAAAACTAATAAAAACACAAGTAAGTGAAGTTTGATCTTTATGGAGCACTTAACACCCTCTTAGGTGGACCCATCCCCATAGATGGCGCTGAGATTGCAACCAATGGTTAAATTGATGGGTGATTAAAGAGGGTGAGTCCAACGACAAACTCACTCAAAGTTTTTTTATTTGTTTTTATAACTTAAAATATTACAAAAATGTAGATTCTTTTTATGCGCCAAAAGATGATTATTTGATCTATGACATTCAAGATTGGATTTGTTGTTTTAATCATGCATTCCAAGAAAAATTTGATTTTAATCCATGGCACTCAAGAGTGATTTTTAGCAATATGCATTCAAAGACAAGTGATTAAACATTCAAATTTTTTCCTTTGAGCATTCGAGATTGAGATTTTGTGTGTTGTTTTAAGAACTTTGAAGTGCTTTGTTTTAACCTTAGATCATTCAAGATTGTTTTGGACTCAAAAGTGAAAATGACTCTTTGGACTTTGGTTTTCATTCAAGATTTTGTGTTCTAGTTTGCATGTTTTAAGCCCAAAAATGATATTCCTAGATTTTTTTGATGCATGAAAAACCTAAGAAACATTCAAAATTTTGCAATAAGACATTTGTTTGGAACAAATAACAAAGCTTTTAGGACAATTTTGGCAACCATTGAGGACTCTTAGTTTTCATGAGATTTTTAAAAGAACTTTAAAATATTTGCAAATGAGGTTCATTTTATCCTTGATTGATGCTTTGAGTTTGATTTAGATTTTAGTGTGCACTTAGTGTTGATTTTGAACCTTTTGAAATGAAAACTTGAAGTTCTTTTTAAATTTCCAAAAATGAAGTATTCCTAACTTTGCATGAATGCATCTAAAACTTTGATGTTTCAAGGATGCAAATGATTGGATTGGTTTTAGTTTCACTTGTTAAAAGGCTTTTGTTTTTTGCAAATTTTTAGTTTTTAATGGATTTAAGTATGATTTGGGGGTTCATTTTAAGCACTAAAAAGAAGTGTGTATGATTTTGCTTCCTTAAAAAAAAATGGCCAAGATCTCCCACAAGAAGAAGAAGAAGTAGATGGAATAAGAAGAATATAGACAAGAAGAGGAAGAAGAATTCCAAGTGCTTTGTCCACCTATAAGCCTGAAAAATCTGAAAACACTATGAGATAGACTATGAGTTCCTTTGTCTTCTTCATGCTCATGTGGACCTACAAAACCAATTTATACAATCCTACCAATCACAAAAATAAGTAAAATTAGCCAAAATTAGCAAATGACATACAAAACTTGACTAAAAAAGCTAATGAAGATGACCCATGCAAGGTCCCACCGGGCGTGCCAAAATGTATATGAGCAATGTTAATATGCTAATAGAAACCAAATTTAAATAAACCTTCTACAAACTAAACAAAATTCATAAACTTCAAGATAGACTAAGATGAACACTCAATTGAGAATATGAGCCATTAATGGACTCTCTCAATGAGAAGCTCTCTTGTTGAGTGGCTTTGTCTAAATAGATAGGATGTATGCTCAAGCTTTGTGCTTCAAAAAGGGCTTCAAATGGAGTTGGAATTTGGGTGTGAGTGTATGGTTTTGATGTAAAATGGCTTCTCAAAATGGCATTATGAATTTACTTCATGGATTGTGTTGTTTTGCAAAGGGGAAGATCCAATTTATAGGCAAGAGGCTTGAGGGATTGAGGGCTAAGATGCAAGGATGGGAAAAAGCTCATGGAGGGCTCAGATTGCATGAGAAGAGAGCACATGGATTGTGCTTCCTTATAGCCAATCAAGGAGTGACACATGTCACATGGTGAGAGGATGGAGGAAAGGGGAAGGATGAGTCAACAAAGCAAGCTCAAGGGATAAAATCTTCATAAAGACCCTCATAATGGCTTGTAAGAGCAATAACGGGGTTTAGAAGAGTCATTTATGGCCTAGTGGACTTCATAAAGTTTTATGGTTGAGATATTTTGAGGGAGATGAGAGAAAGTTCGAATTGGACTTGATTAAGAAGGTTTTAAGCTTGCTTAGGCTTGTGCAAATGATTAGAGGATGGATTAGGATGGTTTAGGATTAGCTTAGGGATAGGCAAGTGGATGGCATTTAATGAGAGTGGGTGAAGGAGGAGATATTTGTTAACTTTGGCTTGGGTTAGTAAGTTTTAACCCATGTTTAGAGAATGTGACAAGGTTAGGAGGGGATTAGGATTAGGTTTAAAGACATCTTCTAGAAGAGTCTAGACTTTGGATGAGGATAAAGACTTTCTAGAATAGTCTAGAATTTCCTAGGATGAGGATGAAGACTTTCTAGAAGAGTCTAGAACTTCTTAGGATGAGGATAACTTAGATTTTTAGGAAATAAATAAAGTTTTATTTATTTCAAGGGTTTGGGTTGAGGAGATATTTATTAAAACTTTTTTAATAAACATGAGGATTAATATTTAATCTTAATTAAATATTTTGAGCTGGGATTAGGGGTAGGAAATGATGGGATTAGCCTTTAATCAAAATTTAAGAAGGATTAGAAGATGTTGGAAGAAGTTAGTAGTCTTAAGGAAATTGGCCAAGTTTTGGGCAAAAAATAAATTATTTATTTATTTTGGGTTTTTTGGTCAATTTATTAATTAAATAATTAATAAATAAGGAAATAATGTTTAAATAAGATTTAAAAATTTTTGGGAGGGATTCCTTAATTAAATATTTTCAATTAAGATAAAGGGATTTGATGACATAAAAATAAATTAATTAATTAAATAATTAATTAATTAATAAATGATGATGTCATCAAAAAAATTTTAGAAAATAAAAATATTATTTTCGAAAGGATTTTAGGTGTCTACACCTAGTAGAACTTACACCATGGATCTGGAAGGTTTTAGACCAATAGATTGGTCAAAATTTCAAACAACCAATATGTTGGTCAAAATTTTGATGCAAAAATTTTTGACCAATAATGGTCGAAAAATGAGCTCAAATGTACTAGTGTGGGGAGCAAATAATTTTCTTTCTGAAAACCACTTCTTAAATAGATAGAGCCCATTTTTAGAAGTAGTTTCATCCCTAACCCATTTCCCTTTGTCATTCAAGCCATCTACAATTTTGAGCCTAGGGTTCACAAGAATTAAATTTTTGACCTAGGTTGACTTGGTCATGGAATCAAGTAGTTGTTTGAGAAATTCATCATGGATATTTATACTTGCATAATCTACCTTTCCTGAAAAGAATTTCTTTGGAGGCATGTTTACTAATGATGCAAAATAACAAAATTCTTCACTATGTAATGGATTTGGATACTTACTTGGTTGTCTATTACTCTTTCACTAAAATTTTGCAACACAAGGTGGACACTAGAAATTCTTTTGCACATTAATCACTTGAGAAATCTTTCGATAGGCTCTAAGCTCTCTAAGAATCTAAAATTTGTTTGCATAGAGAAGAATTGGAAAAATATTTTCAATATATCCCTGGTTCTACTTCATCCAAGGATCTTTAATTTTCATAAATGGTTGTGTTGGTCTGACTTTTTGTGCAATAGAAGTTTTTGTTAAATTGTAGAAAAGTCAGAATTTTTATTTCTAAGTGAAACATAGGGTTTCTGGATAATCCATCCATAAAAAAAACTCATGAAAATCCTATGTTCTCTCTGTTCATAAACTGTCAGGCGCGAAACTTTTAAATTTTCAAGTGGAACGAATATTCTGTCCCCTTTTTTTTTCTCAATCTTTCCAGCCGTCAGATCCAAGTAGATCTACCACTGTCGTTACCTCGCTATGAAGAATTGCATGCTTTTAAAGCCATGCGAGGTAGCGAGTGCTGAGAATTTTATGAGGCGAGACTGCAAAGTGAAGATACGGTGGTCGTAGATTTGTGTTCTGAATGATTTATTGTGCAGGTACACATTGCAAATACCATCCAAACAGGGAAGGGGACCCAATAGAATATCTGGAAATAGAGCCAAAATGATGTTTTTTTTGACACTTTGCCACCTCGCTATCAGAAAAATTAGACACTTCGCCATTAGCGAAGTAGCAAGGCCCATGAAATATGAAGGGGCGGTGACGTTGCATTTTGCCGGTACCGTGACTACACCGGGTGGCATGACAAGTCATAAATGCCATTGTCAGAAGTAGTTTAAATAATAGCAATAATTATCTTTTGCCCCTTTGCATTTTCTGGTACAAAATTCATTAAAAACGTTGGAACTCGCTACCTCCCTATCAAAAAAATCAAATACTTCACCGTTAGCAAAGTAGCGAGGCCTCGTGAAATTTTGAAGATTTGTAGGACCTTTGGTGATGTGGAAGGATAATTAGGACTACAGTAAATTTTTGATAGGCGCCAACTATGCATAGATCTAGTTTTCATTAATGCCTTTCTGACCAAATGTACAAAGAGATCTTGAACATCAGCTTGGAACGGAATCAACGGAGCTCGCGACCTCGCTATGAAGAATTGCATGCTTTTTAAGCCATGCGTCATAGCGAATATGAATCAGAAGATCCCGTGTAGTTTCCTCACCTTTGATTAAGTATGTGATCAGCGGCTATCGTCTTCTCGCTATGAATAGTTGAGAGGAAGATAATTATAGCGACATAGCGAGTAGGTCCCACTGCCTTCTTTCTGAGCAAACCCAGTAGCATATCATTTGATTGATTCTGAATCAGATCGATAATTGTCACAGCTTCACTATGGCAAGGTGATCATTTTTTATGCATAACAAAGTAGCGACATGTTGAAACATGTCCTCAGATGTCAATGGGTCTAGATACGAGCACCATCAAGGAAAGAATGATATACGTGGTAATTTCTCATTGTGTAAATTGACTGACATGTCAAATGCAACTCCTAGTTGTTCTCTCCGTATCACATGATCGTAGGATCTGTGAAGATCAACGGCGCAGTTTTAAACACATAATGTAGTGCCACTCCTTGTATTAATTAGACATGAAAGCATCATCCGTAAGAAAAAATAGAGTATAATACAGAGAGATTTCATCAGTTTCATCTTACGTGAGCAAAGATTTGAAGACATTCTTGTGCAGAAGCAATTACTGAAGGAAAGTGTGCCAAAGCCTGGTAGAAATTGTGAAGTTGTCTATTCGCGAAAAGTTTGCGAAAATACAGAGGAAAACAAAGACAAAATTCAAGTAAGTAATACTACCATAATCCTCGTAGGCTTTCCAGTTCTGTAAAAAATAAGTCCAAGATGCCTCCAAAGAAGGGATTTTCAGGTGCAATAAATTATTTGGATAGGAATGTGCATGATGATTTGCTTGAGTTTCTTCCTAAGTCTACTATAGAGACAGCACAAGTTAAGAGGTTAACCTCATTGAACCCTAGGCTAAGGATAGCTGATGGACTGTATGTTAAGGGTAATTGGGTTCAGGATGCTCAGACTTCTCAAACTAGTTTGAGTCTGTTCAAAAAATGGTTTGCAGAAAGGAAATTATATGCCCCTCGTGCCAATATATGGAATTTTGATCTTGGGAAGCTTGTTGTTCCCAGTGTGTTTATGGATTATGACCTGCTTGAAACTGTAGCGAAAAGCTATGATCCAGCCACTAAGGTAGTGAGAAGAATGGATGGTGAGGTTTTAATTACCATCAATCTAGAAGAAATTAGGAAGGTTTTTAGTCTGGGACCTCTCACCATGTATCATGTGCCCATTAATTTGATAGAGTTAGAAAAAGAATATATTTCCAAAAGGGATATAGTTAGACAAGGTGCATTGAAATCCCACATAGGAAAGATTGGAAATCTACCAACAATAACATCATCTTCTCAAGAACCTTTCAATAAATCATGCTTTAATGCCAGGGCAGTAGAAATATACAGGACCCTGTGCAATGTCTTCAGAGAGGGTGAAGAAGACTTTATTCCAGTGAGCTTCATGTATATGATCATCCAAATCTCTTCTTTCGGTGTAGAAATATTTTTTGATTTTGCATCCTACCTGGCTAATGAGATTCACAATGGATTAGTAGGGATTGCAAAGGGCAAGGCAGAAAAGGTTTGGGGTCAGTACTCCCTATTGATGCATATGTTTCTTTTTAAAGGGGTTAAATATTTTGGTAAAGAAATGGTTTTAAATAGGGAACAAGAAGGGGAGGCACTACCAGTTCAATTATGGAGTGCAGACATGACTTGGGAAGCAGAAAATGCTAATTTTGTTAGATTTGATAGGCACTTTGCTTCTAAACTAAGATGCCTCATATTGAGTGGCAATCCCAGAATTCCTAAGGCACTAATGCATCTTGTTAGGCCTATGGACAGACCCCATAGTTTAAAAGTTTCACATAATTGGGGAGATATCATCCCATATCTAGTCTCAACTATCATTAGGGTCTATGGTTTCAAAGGGACACCCCATGTACTACCCTATCAGGTACCTTTAATGGTAGGGGTAGCTGAATTTTTATGGCAGTTGGGAGGAGTGGAGGAAACCTTTTTGCACAAAAGGGGAACAGGATCAATTTTTCCTCCTTGCACTATAGCTCACCAGTTTGTAATCACTAAAGAAGGGTGGATCTTCCTCTAAAAATTTTTGGATCGATATAAGATGGCAGCATCTCATGCTCATTTTTGTGACACAGAAGACTTCTTTAATTCTGCTCTTAGATATATGATCAAGCTTCGTCCAAGTCAACTTGAATTCTACTTCCCTGAACATATAATAAAGAATGAATACTCTCTCCAGGAGCAAGAAACAAAGAAAGAAAAATGGAGAGTCTATTCAAAATTTTTGGAATTCATTAATTGTTTTGACAAAGATTACAGTCCTCTTAGTAATGCTGCAAATAATGCAGATAGGATAAATAAGCTCATGAGTACATTTTCCAAAATAATGGAGGTAATGAATGAAAAGAAACAACATTTTATTGATTCTTTTCCAGATAAATCCAGAGAAGTTATGAGGAAATTGGGTTTGAACCCTAACATAGGAGTAGGTCCACTGGTTGTCTGAAATAGGACAGGATATACTGTTATTCGGGAGCAGATGCCCATTGTAAACAAAGAAAAATAGGTAATTGAATCTACGAGTACTGTCCTTGAAGAAAGACCCCCTGAACCTTCTCCCAAAAGAAGAAAAATAATAAGGGAAGAGGAATCCCATGATGAAGGTTACTCACCTTTCCAAACTCCAATGAGAATTGAGGAAGAGCAGCTCACCAATGAGAAAATTGAACAAATGGGGTCGCAAGGAGAAGTTTTTGTTACTCAAGCAAAAATTGATGAAGGGAACCCCTAGGAGCCTCCTGTGCCAAGTTTTGAATTGAGTGTAGCAGATTTTAGAGGAAGGGAATTAGACCCTATTTTGGAGCAGGCCAGTCAGCAATTTTTGTCTGATAATAGTTTTGTAAAATCTAGGGCTTTCCATCAGTTTGCATGGAGGGCAAACATGCACATTTTTGAACAAAGGTGTAGGAATATGAAAGCAGAGCATCCAAAAATGGATGAAGCCTCCATTCAGAATCAAATAAAAGAAAAAATGATACAAGAATTCCAAAATATAACCCCTGAAAAGGGTAGACAGATGATGAAAAATGCAAATATTTTATTATTGCCCAATTGGGATATTGTTGATGCCTTAATTTTTAATTCTGTGTCAAATAATTTAGGATTATAGGATCTAGATAAAAAGCAATTCTTAGGAACAACATTCAGTAATGATCAAGCTGCCCTTGTTATGTGGTCACTAAGAAGAGGATCCGGGACTACTCCATTACAGCCTAATGATTCAGGACTAATAGGGAATATCATTGTGAGGAGGGTCGCTGATACTTCAAATGTACAGGCGGCTTAAATGAATGTGGACTATTCTAAATTTTCCTTGGCCACTGCAGAAAGAGAAGAAAAGGAAATGATTGATTTGCAGAATAAGTATGAAATAGTGGTGGATGCCTACAATCAAGAAGTAAAAAAGAGAATTGAGCTAGAAAACAGGGTATCTCAATTGGAGAAGATACTTGGGAAAAGAAAGGTGGAAGAATCCAGTACACTTAGAATTGCATACCCTTCACAGTCATTTTTTGGATCAACCCCTATCATTGAAATACCTGAAACCCCTAAAAGGCCCCAATTCTATACTACAGAGGACTTTGAAGCAGAAAAAACAAAATTGCATGAGTTGCAGATAGAATTGAGAAATCAATATGAAGAAAAGTTGAAATAGGGTATAATATATTTGAGGGATAAAATACAATGGTCAAAATTCTTTGATCAGTTGGCCAGAATTGAAGCCCTCATGGATGAGTTGAATAGGGATAAGGATAAGCTGACTCTTCTTGCATGGAAATGGAAGGAGAGAAATAATGATATTACAATCATATGTATATCTGCAGTTCAAATGCCCTATCATCAAGTTGAGAAAATTTTTGATTTATTAAATAAGCTAGAGAATTTTGATGATGAAAGGGATTCTTTACAGAGAAGATTAACACTCTGTTTTCCCAATATATCGCTGAAAATTTCACACTTTTTCCTTGTGCTTTAGAATCTGTGGATATGCTAAAAAAAAAAGAAAAGTGGAAAAGGGAGATGGATGAATTATTAAATGAAAGAATGATAAACATCATGAGTGAGACTGGCCACTAGTTCTGGGCTAAGACTAATGAGGAACTAGTAAAAGTACAGTTATTTTATACTGATAAGGGGAAAGAATTTGATGTTTCAGAAGAAAAAGAAAATTCTTTAATAATGATACAAAGAGAAGTTCTGAGCTTTGATTGGCTGATGATGATGCTTTTAATAAATGGAAAAATTAGTTTCTAGAACAAATATCAGAAGATGATGAGGAAGAAGGTGAAAAAGTAACAATCACCCCTGAAGTTAATACTGAGGACACAGAAACTCCCTAGGCTGAAGTAAATTTACAGATAACTGAAGACAATACATCACTTTCAAACCTCATGGCTAGTTAGTCTGAGGATGAAGAATAATTAAAGAATCAATTCCTATCTTCTTGTTAAAACAAATGAGAAGTATAACAGAAAGGGACCCACCCAGGATGTTTTGATGTGTTAGCTTCTCTATTGTTTATTTTTGTCTTTTACTACAGACACTTGTCAGTATCTTTTAAAGGACATGTGTCATTCTCTTTAGCCCTAAGCTTGTTGCATCTCACACTATTTAAGTGAGATCCCAAGGCTAAAGAAGGGTCCGAATTCTTTTTCTTCTAAGTAATGTACTTAGTCTAGTTTTTGGTCCAAATTTTGAAGGCAAGTTTGTAATGTGTTTCTCTGTCAAATTTTCTGAAAATACATGAAGATAGAATGAACTGTGTTTATTTCTGAAGGCTATTCTGAATTTATTGTAAACGATGTACCGTTTTCAAAGGAAATGAATACAAACTATGAACTGTCCCCATATCAGTTCTTTCTGAATTTTGTCTCCTGCTCAATACTTAGCTACCTTGATGTTGTATGAGTAAAAGCCTGTGCAATTGAATGCAATCTAGTTAGGTTGTATATCCATCTATCATTGCTATTAATTCAATGGATTAAGTAAAAGCTTTGATGAATGTGATAAGATTCCTTAAGTATTGAAAAGGATTTTGAATGATAAATTCTAATAAGAATTGTTGATACAATTTGTTGTAAGGCAACAAATTAGATCTTAGATTTTGCTAGAGACTCTGAAACCCCAATGGATTAGGCACTGATCAAGTTATTTCAGCTGAAAGAGAAGTATCTTACAAATGGTTGTTCAAATACATCATCAAATCAAATTTTACTTTTATTTCCTGTAGATATTCAAAGTTGGCCAGCACTTGTCTACATGAAATCTTTTTAGCTTCAGTTAGCCACTGTTGTTGAAAACGTCTGCAGATCTATAGAAGATTTCTTGGCCATATCTATTTATGGGATGTGTTTTGGCAAGTTAGTAAGAATTATGTATATATTTGAGGATTTTGAAATGAGAATCAGAATGAAACTAAGAATAATCTTCATACAGTAGTTTCATATTTGAACCATCCCTGGGTATACCCACCCTGGTTGTGTAGAGCCAAAAGAGTAGAAAACCATTTGCGATTCTGTTGAAGTTGGGTCCAAATACCTTACATATGCAATTTTTGATAAGAATAGGCTACTCTTTAGATTGTGTATGTACTATCATTCTGGTATTAAGCTTTTTGTCGCTTAGTAGTTTTAGTACCATTTAAAACACCAACAAAATGGCGACTCTATTGGGGACTTGTCCAACACCTCTGTGAAAGGTACTGCAGTTTCTTTGGTCCTGCTGTGTACGTGTGTGTCATATCATATATGTCTTGCCTATGGTTATAAGGGAATCTTTAGTGTCAAACTTTGAGAATTTAAAGAAGATATAGCCCAAGTACCATTGCTACACACTGACGTATCCAGCGTATCCAAGTGTCTTATCTAAACAAGCAAGAGTTGCAGTCTTACAACATCAGTGATTGGTCTGTCTGTGCCATATATTCTGTTCCTACTTGTGTATTGTTTTCTTTTAGTCAAAAAAAGTGTCATTATATATTGTCTCGAAATAGGGTGGTGACTCAGTCAAGGTTTTGAAGCTAGTGCTTATTGAAATAAAAAGGTAAATATGGCTGACAAGAGTAAAAATACAAGAGCTTACATGAGAGCCAATCCAGATGTATCAATGTATATTGATTTACCCCAAGGTGGTAGAAAGAACCAAAATAAGAAAAAGATAGATCCAAATCCCACTTGGAAACCCAGAGGTAATGCATCCGTCAATTCTCGCTATCAACCAGTAATAGGAAGAGAATCTTCTTCGCTTAGCTCTGAATCCGAAACTACAAGACACTTAGGAGGCATTTTTAGTACCCCTTTACCAGATGAGAGAGTTTTTCAAGATAAGGATGTGTCTACTATGGGATTTGCTTCATTAAGACCAGATCCTGTAGCCGATATAAATTATAGGCTAGGATTTAGCAGTTCATCTGATAATCTTTTTAATCCCAGAGTAGCCCCATATGTAGAACCAAACCTTATAGATCTGGATGACCCTGCTGATTTTGAGGCAACTTCTGCAGATCCTAAAGAAGTGCACTCTGAGATAGAATTTTTGAAGAAATGGATTGCTGAGGAAGAAGCTAAATGCATTCGTCTTGAAAAAGAGAAGGAGCAAGCCACCTTAGATGCCATAATAGAAAGAGATACTCTATTAAGAAGGATGGCTGCTTTGAAAGAGAAAAATAAAAAATTAGAAGAGAATACCACAACTCTCCATAAGGATGTTTTTGGAGATATTGATAATCTGAGAGCTAAAGTGCAAGAACAGGAGAAACACCTAAATCGAAGGCAAGAACCAGTTATTGCTCAAGTTCAAGCCTATAAACCTATTCAAATTGATCCTGTAGAGCCCACTATAAAAGCTCCAGATAAAGGGAAAGGCAAGGCTATAGGAATCCAAATAAATGAGCCTCAAGCTATACCAAGCAAACCTATACAACCCTCCATGTTGAAGTTAGATCTAGATCTTGAGAAGGCTCAAAAAGAGAGGGAAGATCTTGCAAAAGAACTTGAGAAGGTTGAAAATGAAGCTCAAGCTGTAGAAACTAGAAGGAAAATCCAATTCATAAAGTCTAATTCTGCATTGGCTTCATGGCCCAATTTGTCTATCCCACCTACAAATCCTGCACTAGTTAGTGCTCCCACAATTTCAACCCAAGGAATACCCCAATCTGCCCCTACCTCATACCCAAATATTGACACCCAAGTCCCATTTGTCCCACCACAACAGTCCCAAGTTGCTCCCCTGAGTCAAGCTAATATAGCTAGCACCTCAAATGTTCCTAGTTTCCAGAAGAAACCTATATACCTGGAAAAGTACAAACAGATATCATTTGCTGGTATTCCTGGTGCCCCCCATCCCATATCATTTGATTTAAGGGATAAAGTGGTTAAGTTTTCTGGAAATAATGCTGTTACTGGTGAAGAACATTTGAGGACTTTCATTGACATGTTGAATGATTATGAAGTTGAACACAAAGACATGGTAATGAAATTGTTTATGCATTCATTAACAAAGGATGCAAGGGATTTTTTTAGGAGGTTACCTGATGACAGTATTACCTCATGGAGTGATATGGAAAAGTTGTTTAAAGAGCAGTATGGGGACAATACCAATGCGGGATTCATGTTGAACGAGTTCAACAATATCAAGAAGAATCCAAATGAGTCCACATTTGATTTCAATGTGAGATTCCAAAAGGGTATGTACAAAAATTTTCAATTCATGAGGTTAAATGAAGATGTCTATCTCACAACCTATTTCAATGCTTTTGATAGCAAAATGGCTTATCAATTGAGGGATAAAGATCCTAAAACTTTGAGAGATGCCTATAGAGTTGTAGTAAATATAGAGAATAATAGAAAGGCATCTGGAAAACTAGGTAGGAGGGATGATCCTAAACTTTTTAATTCTAAGAACAATAATAAAAGGGAGGGTGATAGAACCCCTATTGGGAAAAAGCCTGAAGAATCTACTATAGGCCAGGTTTTAGAAATGCTCAAGAAGATGAATCCCACTAGTTTCAATAATCCAAATGTTGCTAAAAGACCTCCTGTGAATAACGACAACTTCAATAGACAGCCTAGGATGCAGAATTACCCTTATACCACTCAGTGGAAAGATGGTAAACCAGTTTCTAACCAGACCCAAAATGTGAAGGACAAGGGTACTCCAGACCCCCTGCAAAAGAACATTGTAAATATGAATGATGATGTACCATGGTGCATTATATGTCAATCACCTCATTCTGCTGATTATTGTGTTGTTTCTCAGTCATTTGCCCAATCCCAAGGAGTGCAAGCTGAAGAAGAAACTGAATATAAAAGCCATGATGATATAAGCTGCAATATGGTGAGCATGTATGATGATTTGATAGATTCTGATTCAGAAGAGCTTGAAAATGATGTTACTAGCCAAAGAATTGCTTACCAGCTACATCATCAGCAAGTACTCTCAGATGATGAAGGGTATGATGCAGATAAGGTATGCAGTACATTTTCTGATGTGGGTCTCACAAGTCTAAGAATTCCCTCCAAGGAGGAAATTGATAGAATTACAACCGAAATGATTTCACAAGTTCATAGCAATTATAATTTGAGAAATAGAGCAATAAAAAATGATGCAGGAAAGCTATCTAGTGTCTTTATCAAGGACATCAGTCATAAGATAAATGATCAAGACAAGACAGTCCATGTAGATGTGCCTAAAATCAAGGAGAACGAGGGTAAGAAATGGGAACCAAAGAAGAAGGTTCAATTTCATATAAGTGAAGCAACAACACCAGTTGTGCAACCAAAAAAATCAGAACCGGATGTTGTAAAGCAAAATGTGGTGTCTACTGCTCAAAAGACTCAGACTCCAGGTACTATTGTAAAACCTACTGTGGTTGAACCTGTTGATATGATATCCATGTTATCTCAAATTACTGTAAAAGTGCCCCTGTCTGAACTTTTTAGAATTGAAGAACATAAGAATAAGGCTTTGTCATGGTTGGGTGGAATAGCAAACAATAATATTATTGTTGACCAAACTATGCCTCAACAGACCCCATTAGTAATAGAGGACAGTGGTATCATATCCCAAATTCCTCAAATGTTTCTAGATGATTCCTCAGTCGCATTCATAGAAGATATTGATCCTTTTTTCCTCAGTCTAATCATAAAAGGGAAAACCCTAAAAAATTGCATGATAGACTCAGGAGCTTCCAACACTATAATGCCTTTCAAGGTAATGGAAGCCTTAGGATTGAAGGTAGATACCAAGCAAGGCAGATGCAGAGGGATGGATGCTAGAGAAGTCCCAGTCATAGGTACTATAAATGCCCTACCATTCAAATTGGCTGCATATCCTGAAGTAGAATTAACCATGTCTGTCCTTGTGGTAGATATACCTCCACATTACGGAATGTTACTCTCCAGAAAATGGAGTGCTGCCATGGGGGGAAGCCTACAATGTGATCTAAGTTATGCCACTTTTCATATAGGGGACAAAGCTATCAGGGTAAAGAGGGAACCAAGGGTTAACCACATCTTAGGTGAAGAAATTGACAAAGATACCACTTGTTTCCTAGATACTGGGATTAATGCTTTCAGGGATGAATTAATTATTCAAGAAGTTGAAAATTTACCTGCTATCATCAAAAATGAGGTTGAATGTTGCATGAATTCACCAAAATTATAGAAAATGTTCTTTGATGGGGCTAGTTCTAAAGAGGGTGCAAGGGCAGGTGTAGTCTTTGTGTCCCCTAAAAATAATACTTTTAGGTATTCATTCACCTTGAAGTTTTCCTGCACTAATAATATTGCAGAGTATGAAGCATTGCTGCTAGGGCTCAAAGTTTCCATACATCATAAGATTAAGAAATTATATGTCATAGGGGATTCTGAACTAATTATCTCTCAGATCAAAGGAACCTATTCATCAAAAAATAGGAGACTGAAACAATATAGAAATGCAGTCTGGGATCAGATAGAATTCTTTGATGCATTTGGAATCGCATGGAGAGATAGAACACAAAATAAGATGGTTGATCTATTGGAAAATGTAGCCATCAAGCCAAAAGAAATACCATTTGCAGGAATCTCCCAGATTGAGGTGCAAAACAGGCCTTCCATACTTGACAACATTGAAAATTGGTAGGTTTTTGAAGATGATAAGGATATTACAATTTTTTTGTTAAATGAAGACAAGTATCACGGTCAGGAGATGGATTGTAGTGGACTAATTGAAACCATAAATGGGAAGGAAACCATTTTTGGTCAAGAAATAATGCAATTAAAAAAAAATAAGATGCCAAAGGGGTTAGTAGTCTTGGAAAATATTTTTGATAATCAAGACAGAGTAAAATTTGGAGTAAATGACCCCAAACCCCAGGAGTTAGAAGAAATAAACTTGGGTACTGATGAAGTTCCTAAAAAGGTTTATATTGGCCAACATTTGCCTGTTGAAATCAAGAAAACATTGATTGACCTACTTAGAAAATAAGACATGTTTTTTCTTGGTCATATGATGACCTTAAGACTTACAGGGAGGATCTTTTCCAGCATGTCATACCATTGAAGGAAAATGTAAGACCGTTTAGGCAAAAACAGAGACCAATCAATCCTACCCTTGCCCCAAAAATGCAAGAAGAACTGACAAAACTGAGAGATGGTGGAATAATCAAACCAATCAGGCATTCCACCTAGGTTTCAAACCTGGTTCCTGTTAGGAAGAAGAATGGAGATATTAGGCTTTGTGTTGATTTCAGAAATTTAAACATTGCATCTCTGAAGGACAATTATGGCTTACCTAATATGGAAGCCATGATACAACAAGTGACTGGCTCAAAATTGATGTCAATGATGGATGGCTTTTCTGGATATAATCAAGTTCTAGTAAAAGAAAGTGAATAGTTCAAGACAGCCTTCAAAACCCCTTTGGGAGAATATGTGTATCTGAGGATGCCTTTTGGCTTGATTAATGCAAGAGCTACTTTCCAAAGAGCCATGGATGTAGCATTTCATGAGTATATTGACAAATTTATGGTTGTGTACCAGGATGATCTTACAGCATATTCTAACAAGGTTGAAGATCACTGCAAACACTTGGAAAAAATATTTATAAAAGCCCTGGAATATGGGGTATCTTTAAACCCAAAGAAATGCACATTCGGGGTCATAGAAGGAAAGTTATTAAGACACATAGTCTCTAAGGATGGGGTAAAAATAGATCCTGAGAGGGTAGTAGCTATCGACAAAGTGCCCAAACCAAATAATGTGAAAGGAATTCAGTCCTTTTTTGGCCAGGTCAATTTTCTAAGGAGATTTGTTACCAATTTTGCTGAAATCAGTAGACCCATCTTAAAGATGCTCAAGAAAGGAGCTGTTATAGATTGGAATGATGAACCCTCACAAGCATTCCAAGATATAAAAACTGCAATAAAGAATGCTCCAATATTGAGGACCCCAGATTATGCAAAGCCCATGCATATTTTCTCTTTTGCATCATTCCATATGGTAGCTGCAGTCTTATTACAGAAAAATCAAGAAGGATATGAGCAGCCTATTGCCTTTTTCAGCAAGTCCTTGCAGCCTGCTAAACTAAAGTATGAAATAAATGAAAAGAAAGCATATGCTTTTGTAAAAGCTATGAAAGCTTTCAGAAGTTACTTGGTAGGTGCTACTGTTATCGCTTTTGTACCTAGTGCTGCAGTCAAGGATATATTCTCTCAACAGGAAGTTTTAGGCAGGAGATGTAGGTGGATCAATAGAATCCAAGAATTTAACATTGATATACAAATAAAAAAATTCGTAAGAGGTCAAGGTTTGGCCAAACTCATGGCTGAAACTAATCTAGAGGCAAATCAGATAAATCTGGTAAATGATGATCTCAAAACTGACTTATGTGACATGGACCAATGTGATTGGTACACCAATGTCATATATTATTTGCAACATATGGAAGCTCCTCCCCATCTGCTTGACAATGAAAAAAGGAATACTAAATTGCAAGCCATCAGGTACATAATTGTCCAAAATAACTTATGGTGGAGAAATTTTGAGGGAATTCTGTTGAAATGTGTGGATAAAGAAAAGGCAAAATAGATTTTGAAAGAAATGCATGTTGGAGTATGTGGAGGACACTATATGCCCAAAACTACTGCACATAAGATAATGAGAGCTGGATTCTGGTGGCCTTCTCTGTTCAAGGACGCTCAAGTTATGGTTAGAAAATGTGATCCTTGTCAGAGGTTTGCTAGAAAGCTTAAATTCTCAGGAAATACTCCATTGAGACCAGTTGAGACTCAAGCACCTTTTCAACAATGGGGTCTGGACTACATAGGAGAGATTTTCCCCAAGTCTAGCACTGGCTATTCTTGGATTTTGGTTGCTACTGACTACTTTACAAAGTAGGTGGAGGCTATCCCCACAAGAAATGCGACAAGTAAGGTGGTAAATAATTTCTTGTTGAATAATATTATTTCTATGTTTGGATGTCCACAGAGAATTGTCATAAATAATGCTATTTTTTTTAGATCTGAGGAGTTCATCAAATTTTGTGATAAATATGGAATGACAAGATCATCATCTACTCCATATCATCCACAAGGGAATGGACAAGCTGAGTCCACAAATAAGAGCCTGTCGAAGGTCATTAAGAGAACCTTGGATGATAATAAAAAGGCATGGGATTCCAAGTTACAGTTGGCAATATGGGCTGACAGAGTAACTGTAAAGAAAGCAATTGGTGTAGCTCCATTTGATTTAGTATATGGAATTTAAGCTAGAATGCCTCAGAACAACTTGATGGGACTATACAATTACATCTAGTTATATGATGAAGATACTACAGATGAAATGCAAGAAAGAATGGATGAATTGGTAGGATTGATCGAAACCAGAAGAGAAGCATCTTTGAGGAACCAAAAGTTGCAATTGCAAGTCAAAACACTTTATGACAAAAGAACTGTAAACAAAAAATTTTAAAATGGAGACCTAGTCTTGATGTGGAATGCCAGAATTGAAGATAAAGGAAAACATGGAAAATTTGATCCTATTTGGTTAGGCCCATATCTCATTGAAAATACTTGGGGTGAAGATTCTTATATAATCAAAGATATATCTGACAATATTCTTTAATTGCCAGTTCATGGACAGTTCTTGAACAGGTATTTTTCTTGAAAAATACTTATTTTCTTCCATGAACAGTAGTTTTAGGGTTCCTATCATTTTTCTTTCTCTGTAAATCTTTGTAAGTATCCTTGTGCAGTTTGGTTCCTTGTTTTTTGTGTGTTGCTTTGTGCTCTCTGAAGAAGTTTTCATCTTGCCAAATGTGTGGTCTGGTCTCCCATAGATTCTGAATTCTTGCATAGACTCAAGTAGTCTATCATCCCCAGACAGAGCCACTATTGGTTTGACGTTTTGTGCAACAAAAGTTTTTGTTAAATTGTAGAAAAGTCAAAAAATTTATTTCTAAGTGAAACATAGGGTTTTTGGATAATCCATCCATAAAAAAAACTCATGAAAACCCTATGTTCTCTCTATTCATAAACTGTCAGGCGTGAAACTTTTGAATTTTCAAGTGGAATGAATATTCTATCCCCTTTTTTTTTTCTCAATCTTTCCAGCCATCAGATCCAAGTAGATCTACCGCTGTCGTTACCTCACTATGAAGAATTGCATGCTTTTTAAGCCATGCGAGGTAGCGAGTGCTGAGTATTTTATGAGGTAGGACCGCAAAGTGAAGATACGGTGGTCAGAGATTTGTTTTCTGAATGATTTATTTCGCAGGTACACGTTGCAACTACCATCCAAATAGGGAAGGGAACCCAGTAGAATATCTAGAAATAGAGCCGGAATGATGTTTTTTCGAATGCTTTTCCACCTCACTATCAAAAAAATCAGACACTTCATCATTAGCAAAGTAGCAAGGCCCATGAAATCTGAAGGGGTGGTGACGTTGCATTTTGTCGGTACCGTGACTACACCGGGTGGCATGACAAGTCATAAATGCCGTTGTTAGAAGCAGTTTAAATAACAGTAATAATTATCTTTTGCCCCTTTGCATTTTTCAGTACAGAATTCATTAAAAACATCAAAAATCGCTACCTCGCTATCGAAAAAATTAGATACTTCACCGTTAGCGAAGTACCGAGGCCTCGTGAAATTTTGAAGATCGGCAGGACCTTCGGTGATGTGGAAGGATAATTAGGACTACAATAAATTTTTGACAGGTGCCAACTATGCATAGATCCAGTTTTCATTAATGCCTTTTTGAAAAAATGTACAAAGAGATCCTGAACATCAGCTTGGAATGGAATCAACGGAGCTCACGACCTCGCTATGAAGAATTGCATGCTTTTTAAGCCATGCGACATAGCAAATATGAATCAGAAGATCCTGTGTAGTTTCCTCACCTTTGATTGAGTATGTGATCAATGGCTGTCATCTTCTCACTATGAATATTTGCAAGGGAGATAATTATAGCGACATAGCGAGTAGGGCCCATCACCTTCTTTTTGAGAAAACCCAGTAGCATATCATTTGATTGATTTCGAATCAAATCGACGATTGTCGCTGCTTCGCTATGGCAAGATGCTCATTTTTCATGCATAACGAAGTAGCGACATGTTGACACATGTCCTCAGATGTTAATGGGTCCAGATACAAGTGCCATCAAGGAAAGAATGATATACGTGGTAAGTTTTCATTGGGTAAATTGACTGACATGTCAAATGCAACTCCTAGTTGTTCTCTCCGTATTACATGATCATAGGATCTGTGAAGATCGACAGCATAGTTTTAAACATAGAATGTAGTGCCACTCCTTGTATTAATTAGACATGAAAGCATCATTTGTGAGAAAAAATAGAGTATAATACAGAGAGATTTCATCAATTTCATCTTACGCGAGCAAAGATTTGAAGACATTCTTGTGCAGAAGCAATTACTAAAGGAAAGTGTGCCAAAGCCTGGTAGAAATTGTGAAGATGTCTGTTCGCGGAAAGTTTGCGGAAATATAGAGGAAAACAAAGACAAAATTCAAGTAAGTAATACTATCGTAATCCTCGTAGGCTTTCCAGTTCTGTAAAAAATAAGTCCAAGATGCCTCCAAAGAAGGGATTTTTAGGTGCAGTAAATTATTTGGATAGGAATGTGCATGATGATTTGCTTGAGTTGCTTCCTGAGTCTACTGTAGAGACAGCACAAGTTAAGAGGTTAACCTCATTAAACCCTAGGCTAAGGATAGCTGATGGACTGTATGTTAAGGGTAATTGGGTTCAGGATGCTCAGACTTCTCAAACTGGTTTGAGTCTATTCAAAAAATGGTTCGCAGAAAGGAAATTATATGCCCCTCATGCCAATATATGGAATTTTGATCTTGGGAAGCTTGTTGTTCCCAGTGTGTTTATGGATTATGACCTACTTGAAACTGTAGTGAAAAGCTATGATCTAGCCACTAAGGTAGTGAGAAGAATGGATGGTGAGGTTTTAATTACCATCAGTCCAGAAGAAATTAGGAAGGTTTTCAGTCTAGGACCTCTCACCATGTATCATGTGCCCATTAATTTGATAGAGTTAGAAAAAGAATATATGTCCAAAAGGGATATAGTTAGACAAGGTGCATTGAAAGCCCACATAGGCAAGATTGGAAATCTACCAACAATAACATCATCTTCTAAAGAACCTTTCAAGAAATCATGCTTTAATGCCAGGGCAGTAGAAATATACAGGACCCTGTGCAGAGTCTTCGGAGAGGGTGAAGAAGACTTTATTCAAGTGAGATTCATGTATATGATCACCCAAATCTCTTCTTTCGGTGTAGAAATATTTTTTGATTTTGCATCCTACCTAGCTAATGAGATTCACAATGGATTAGTAGGGATTGCAAAGGGCAAGGTGGAAAAGGTTTGGGGTCAGTACTCCCTATTGATGCATATGTTTCTTTTTAAAGGGGTTACATATTTCGGTAAAGAAATGGTTTTAATTAGGGAACAAGAAGGGGAGGCACTACCAGTTCAATTATGGAGTGCAGAGATGACTTGGGAAGAAGAAAATGCTAGTTTTGTTAGATTTGATAGGCACTTTGCTTCTAAACTAAGATGCCTCAAATTGAGTGACAATTCCAGAATTCCTAAGGCACTAATGCATCTTGTTAGGCCTATGGACAGACCCCATAGTTTAAGAGTTTCACATAATTCAGGAGATATCAACCCATATCCAGTCTCAACTATCATTAGGGTCTATGGTTTCAAAGGGACACCCCATGTACTTCCCTATCAGGTACCTTTAAAGGTAGGGGTAGCTGAATTTTTATGGTAGTTGGGAGGAGTGGAGGAAACCTTTTTGCACAAAAGGGGAACAGGATCAATTTTTCCTACTTGCACTATAGCTCACCAGTTTGTAATCACTAAAGAAGGGTGGATATTCCTCTACAAATTTTTGGATTGGTATAAGATGGCAGTATCTCATGCTCATTTTTGTGACACAGAAGACTTCTTTAATTCTGCTCTTAGATATAGGATCAAGCTTCGTCCAAGTCAGCATGAATTCTAGTTCCCTAAAATATAATAAAGAATGAATACTCTCTCTAGGAGCAAGAAACAAAGAAAGAAAAATGGAGATTCTATTCAATAGTTTTGGAATTCATTAATTGTTTTGACAAAGATTACAGTCCTCTTAGTAATGCTGCAAATAATGCAGATAGGATAAATAAGCTCATGAGTACATTTTTAGAAATAATGGAGGTAATGAATGAAAAGAAACAACATTTTATTGATTCTTTTCCAGATAAAGCGAGAGAAGTTATGAGGAAATTGGGTTTCACCCGTAACATAGGAGTAGGTCCACTGGTTGTCCGAAAGAGGACAGGATATACTGTTATTCAGGAGCAGATGCCCATTATAAACAAAGAAAAACAGGTAATTGAATCTACTAGTACTATCCTTGAAGAAAGACCCCCTGAACCTTCTCCCAAAAAAAGAAAAATAATAAGGGAAGAGGAATCCCATGATGAAGGTTACTCACCTTCCCAAACTCCAATGAGAATTGAGGAAGAGCAGCTCACCAATGAGAAAATTGAACAAATGAGGTCGCAAGGTGAAGTTTTTGTTACTCAAGAAGAAATTGATGAAGGGAACCCCCAGGAGCCTCCTGTGCCAAGTTTTGAATTGACTGTAGCAGATTTCAGAGGAAGGGAATTAGACCTTATTTTGGAGCAGGCCAGTCAGCAATTTTTGTCTGATAACAGTTTTGTAAAATCTAGGGCTTTCCATCAGTTTGCATGGAGGGAAAACATGCACATTTTTTAACAAAGGTGTAGGAATATGAAAGCAGAGCATCTAGAAATGGATGAAGCCTCCATTCAGAATCAAATAAAAGAACAAATGATACAAGAATTCCAAAATATAACCCCTGACAAGGGTAGACAGATGGTGAAAAATGCAAATATCTTATTATTGCCCAATTGGGATATTGTTGATGCCTTAGTTTTTAATTCTGTGTCAAATAATTTAGGATTACAGGATCCAGATAAAAAGGAATTCTTAGGAACAACATTTAGTAATGATCAAGCTGCCCTTGTTATGTGGTCACTAAGAAGAGGATCCAGGACTACTCCATTACAGCCTGATGATTCAGGACTAATAGGGAATATCATTGTGAGGAGGGTCGTTGATACTTCAAATTTATAGGTAGCCTACATGAATGTGGACTATTCTAAATTTTCCTTAGCCACTGTAGAAAGAGAAGAAAAGGAAATGACTGATTTGCAGAATAAGTATGAAATAGTGGTGGATGCCTACAATCAAGAAGTAAAAAATAGAATTGAGCTAGAAAATAGGGTATCTCAATTGGAGAAGATACTTGGGAAAAGAAAGGTGGAAGAATCCAGTACACTTAGAATTGCATACCCTTCAAAGTCATTTGTTTGATCAACCCCTATCATTGAAATACTTGACACCCCTAAAAGGCCCCAATTCTATACTACAGAGGACTTTGAAGCAGAGAAAACAAAATTACATGAGTTGCAGATAGAGTTGAAAAATCAATATGAAGAAAAGTTGAAACAGGGTATAATATATTTGAGGGATAAAATAAAATGGTCAAAATTCTTTGATCAGTTGACCAGAATTGTAGCCCTCATGGATGAGTTGAACAGGGATAAGGATAAGCTGACTCTTCTTGCACAGAAATGGAAGGAGAGAAATAATGATATTACAATCATTTGTATATCTACAGTTCAAATGCCCTATCATCAAGTTGAGAAATTTTTTGATTTATTAAATAAGCAAGAGAATTTTGATGATGAAAGGGATTCTTTACAAAGAAGATTAACACTCTGCTTTTCCCAATATATCACTGAAAATTTCACACTTTTTCCTTGTGCTTTAGAATTTGTGGATATGCTAAAAGAAAAAGAAAAGTGGAAAAGGCAGATGGCTGAATTATTAAATGAAAGAATGATAAACATCATGAATGAGACTGGCCACTGGTTCTGGCTAAGACTAATGAGGAACTAGTAAAAGTACAGTTATTTTATATTGATAAGGGGAAAGAATTTGATGTTTTAGAAGAAAAAGAAAATTCCTTAATAATGATACAAAGAGAAGTTCTAAGCTTTGATTGGCCAAATGATGATGCTTTTAATAAATGGAAAAATTAGTTTCTAGAACAAATATTAGAAGATAATGAGGAAGAGAAAAAGTAATAATCACCCCCGAAGTTAATACTGAGGACATAGAAACTCCCCAGGCTGAAGTAAATTTATAGATAACTAAAGACAATACATCACTTTCAAACCTCATGGCTACTTACTCTGAGGATGAAGAATAATTGGAGAATCAGGTCCTATCTTCTTGTTAAAACAAATGAGAAATATAACAAAAAGGGACCCACCCAGGATGTTTTGATGTGTTAGCTTCTCTATTGTTTATTTTTGTCTTTTACTACAGACACTCGTCAATATCTTTTAAAGGACACGTGTCATTCTCTTTAGCCCTAAGCTTGTTGCATCTCACACTATTTAAGTGAGATCCCAAGGCTAAAGAAGGGTCTGAATTCGTTTTCTTCTAAGTATTGTGCTTAGTCTAGTTTTTGGTCCAAATTTTGAAGGCAAGTTTTTAATGTGTTTCTCTGTCAAATTTTCTGAAAATACATGAAGATAGAATGAACTGTGTTTATTTTTGAAGGTTATTCTGAGTTTATTGTAAAAGATGTACCATTTTCAAAGGAAATGAATACAAACTATGAACTGTCCCCATATCAGTTCTTTCTGAATTTTGTCTCCTGCTCAATACCTACCTTGATGTTGTATGAGTAAAAGCCTGTGCAATTTAATGCAATCTAGTTAGGTTGTATATCCATCTATCATTGTTGTTAATTCAATGGATTAAGTAAAAGCTTTGATGAATGTGATAAGATTCCTTAAGTATTGAAAAGGATTTTGAATGATAAATTCTGATAAGAATTGCTGATACAATTTGTTGTAAGGCAACAAATTAGATCTTAGATTTTGCTATAAACTCTGAAACCCCAATGAATTAAGCACTGATCAAGTTATTTCAGCTGAAAGAGAAGTATCTTACAAATGGTTGTTCAAATACATCATCAAATCAAATTTTACTTTTATTTCCTGTAGATCTTCAAAGTTGGCCAGCACTTGTCTGCATGAAATCTTTTTAGCTTCAGTTAGCCATTGTTGTTGAAAACGTCTGTAGATCTATAGAAGATTTCTTGGCAATATCTGTTTATGGGATGTGTTTTGGCAAGTTAGTAAGAATTATGTATATATTTGAGGATTTTGAAATGAGAATCAGAATGAAACTAAGAATAATCCTCATACAATAGTTTCATATTTGAACCATCCCTGGGTATACCCACCCTGGTTGTGCAGAGCCAAAAGAGTAGAAAACCATTTGTGGTTTTGTTGAAGTTGGGTCCAAATACCTTACATATGCAATTGCTGATAAGAATAGGCTAGTCTTTAAATTGTGTATGTATTGTCATTATGGTATTAAGCTTTTTGTCACTTAGTAGTTTTAGTACCATTTAAAACACCAACAGGTTGTAAGGAACATAGGGTGACATCACCTTCTAAATTTGAAAATAAGCCATCAATTTCAAAAAATCTGACAATCTAGGAATAAAATTGTTAATGACTCAAATTAAATCAGCCAAGTTGGCAATCAACCCAATAAAAATTCTCCACATAAGCCTTTCTTTCCACCACTAGCAAGTTTTACTGGACCCACTGGTGCCTTTAGACACATGTCACACTCTCGCTATGTTGCTATGCATAAACATCAGGAAACTCCTGTATGGAACATAATGACCTTCATTGATGCAACTTTGATCAGATGATGCATATCTCATGATTATTTTATTGCAACTGTGATGGGTCCTTTCTAAATTTTCTCTAGTTTCTATGTTGTGTGCACTAAAGGCCATGCAAGTTTCTATTGTGATAAGGTACCTGCCATTAATCGAAGAGAGATTTGATTACATCAATTAACACATTTTATTTTCTGAGTATGAATCCATGTGGTACATGACATAATACCATAATAACATGTTGGCCAAGAACTTTATGACAAGTATTTTTCATGGTGCCATTTCTTGAAATTAAGTCCCATTGCATTCTTATTTCATAATAAGTCACCATGTCTAACTCGAAAAAGTTCTCATAATTTTTGGTGGTGACATAGCGACCACCGTATACCTTAAAGAAATTTGATTTCATGAAATAATAGCACATTCTTGCCATGGTACATCCTTTACTATGCCTAAGATTTCTCACATTCTATTGTGGTGATGAGGCTTATTAATGACAAATCATAATTACAGTGCCGTGTTTCTTTTTTGTGATGGTTGTCATATCACAAAGGGTAGAAATCTTGCAACTTTTGGTAGTGACAAGGTGACCACTGTATATCTTAAAAAATCTGACAATAAAGATCATTTCAAGAGACTTATAAAGTAAAAGTCTTTCAAAGTTTCCCAAAAAATATATATTATATTATTTCAAAAATGATTTTCCTGCTCGATTTATAAAGTGGAAAAAAAAGACCTAAAGGACTTGATTAGGGCATGAAACTGTTGGAAATTTGATTGAAAAGATCATTGTAAGAAGAAGATTGATTGCAAAGAGGGAGATTGTTAATGAAGAATATTTTCAATCATTGTTTTGTCATTTGATGTCAAACTTGTTGGAATGAAAATTACTTATAAGATCCAAGTATTATCACTTAGTTGATTAATGAAGAGGATTTAATCAACAAGATGTAAGAAAAATACCTAAGGGAAAGATTGAGTTATGGTTTTGTAATGAAGTGCAAGGATCAGTTAAGACAATGGTAAAATGATGTATTGATAATACACTTGTAGATAGTGATGTTGGTCACACTTAGAAACACTAGAAGAATAAGTTGTAACAAGGTTGTCTACAAAGCTTAACTAAGTTCATTAGTAAGTGTTGAGCAAGCTAGTTCAAGCCGAGCATTTTTTAGTTAGTGCCAAGAAAATGCAAAATCTAGTCTGTGTCATGTGGTACAGAAGGAGTTGAGTGTGTTTATGTGCTGAGCAAAATAATAGGTGTTGAGCATCAAGAAAAACCTAGTGGATGCCAAGTGAATCCATAGTAGGTGTCAAGCATCAGTAAAATGTAGTTGGTGCCGAGTAATAGAATATGTGTAGAGCACCATAACTTCAATAGTGCCAGGCTATTACATTACTTGAAAATTCAAATATTTTCCAAATCTAAGCCAACAAAGCTGTTACCTTGAATTTTCTGAACCAGATGGAGGATAAGGATAATGAGCTGGAGGCACAAAATTTTAGATAAACCATTTTTAGGTGAATTCTAGAGGATTCTTCATGATATTTCTAGAAGGAACATGATATGGGTTAGATTCAATGAATCCTACCTAATCCATTCAAACTAAAATTAAAGGATGAAAGAATCAAGTGAGAAAGAGGATTCTAGATTTATATTTAAGGAGTCACAGGCCAATAAGCAAGAGTTGTTGGTGTGCCAAAATTGTGAAGTGGTTGAAGAGTGTCAAGGAGAAGAAAGAATAGAGCACAAAAAATTTGTTTCAATAAGTGGTCAGAAAGAGATGATTGCACTAGTACATTGAGCATCTTCAATAAGTGTTCAGAAAGAGATGATTGCACTAGTACATTGAGCATGAAGACTCAAGGAGACAAGGCTTGAAAGGAGAACAAGCTATCAGAGCTATAGAGACTAAAATCTAGACAATGTTTTGAGCTGAACAGTGATCTGAAATCTACAAGTTAAGTTGTAAGCTATATCAAGTCAAAAGCCCTTGTTGTTACTCTCTAGCAATTGTGTCAGCTAGGGTAAAATCCTATGGACTTAGGTTGGTTTAATAGCCATTTGTAAATCCTTTAATAGGGTGGCATTCCAAGTGAATATTTTAAAGTCCTCTAACCAGGCCCATTTCTAACAGGATGGTTAAATCTTTTAACCATGTCACATTTAACAGTGTGTTGTAGCCTTTAACAGGGTAGGCCTTTCACAAGACATCACTTTAGAAGAGTGAGAATTCAGTAGAATGTTATTGGTGGTTTTCCCAAATTGGGTTTCCACATAAATCACTGTGTTATGTGTTGATTCTTCATGTGTTATGCTTGCATGTTGATTTATAGTAACTTTCTAACTAGAAAAGTTTAAGCTTGGATGAATGAATAGTTTAATGGGCTCACTTTACTTGATGAAAAAGTTTTATTAGGACATTTGGACCTTGAATAACTAATTCACCCTCCCTCTTAGTTATTATAAAGAATTTCTAACAATTGGTATTAGAGACATCTTCTAATTTAGTTTAAAGGTAGTAGAAGAAGGAAGATCAAGATGTCCAAGAGACAAGTTCCCAAGCTCAACAAAGATAAATTTAGTACATGGAAGAGTCCAATGAAGTTGCACCTTGTATCAATAGGTGATTATGCAAAAACTTCAATTAGAGTGGAACATGTAGATCCAGTTGGACCCCTTACTGCAGATGATTTGAACAAAAGGAAGGAGCACAATCAGGCAATGTTGGAGATTACCTTTGCCCTTAACTATGTTGAATTTGATGACATCAAGGGATGTGGTCTGCATTCAAAATGTGGAAAGCCCTGTTAGATAACTATGGAGGAGATCAGAATGTTCAAAGAGCAAAAAGAGAAAGCCTCAGAGGAAAGTTTGATGACATGAAATAGAGGAAGGTGAGAATGCTGCTCAATATGCCTCTAGAATGAAAGAAGTGGTAAGTGCTATAAGAAGTTTGGGTGCTCATTTGGAAGATGAAACTATTAATAGAAAATACTTATGAACCTTGCTCCCTATCTATGCTATTAGAGTTTCAGCCATCTAGGAGTTAAGATGTGTACCAAGAAATGCACTAACTTTTGAAGGGATAGTAGGAAGACTTACTACATTTGAATTGTCCAATTTTGATAACTATAGACCTGAGAATCTTGAATATTCTTTCAAGGGCAAGATAACATTGAAAGATATTGAGGAGGTGAAGTCAAAGAAGAAGAAAGAGGGAAAATATGCATCCAGTGATAGCAGCACAGATGAGGAAGATGTGGAACAATTGGAAGCATTATTGGCTAGAAGATTTTATAGAGGCAAAGGTAAATTCAAAGGTAAGTTGCCTATGATATGCTTTAATTGCAATGAAGTATGTCATATTATTGCAAGGTGTACATAGAAAAAGAACTACAAAGAAGGAAACAAGTGAAAGAACAAAAGAGAAGGTGATAGTAGAGATTACAAGGACAAAGGAAAAAGATGTTACATTGTTGAAGAGGATTCTAATGAAAATGATGATGAAGTAGTCTATGTAGCCATGCAGGATAAATTAGATGAAGATGAGGCAACAAAATTGGTAACCTATGTAAATAAAAATGACAAGTGGATCATAGACAGTGGTTTCTCACGTTACATGATAGGAGACAAAATTTTATTACCTTTACTCAATATGATGGAAATAGTGTTAGATTTGAAAATGATGCCCCATGTCAAATCAAATGAAAAGGTTCTGTTAAACTTACAGAGAAAATTTCATGTGACAATGCATACTATTTTGAAGGATTGAACTATAGTCTATTGAGTGTGTCACAGTTAGGCAATGTAGGTTGCAAAGTAGAATTTGAAAATAAAACTGTTAAAATCTATGACACTGATGGAAATCTAATAGGAAAAGGTGAACAAACCAGGAGTAATCTATTTTACCTAGATATGGAAGATGCAACCTATCTCATTGTAAAATTTGATTATGTGTGGCTATGGCATAAAAGACTATGTCATGTTAACTTTGATAATTCGATTAGTATTAGCAAAAGGAAGAAAGTCAAGGGGTTGCCAAAACTAAAGAAGCTTGAAAATACAATGTGCAAACAATGTCAACTAGGAAAGATGACCAAGTCAAGTTTCAAAAGAAAAACCTACACCTCCAAAGAATTATTAGAGTTAGTCCATACATATTTATGTGGTCCAATAGAAGTCCAAAGCTACCAAGGAGACAGATACATAATTTTGTTTGTAGATGACTATTCTAGGATGTGACTGCCATGTTCTTGAAGCAAAAATTTGATGCATTTCAAATTTTCAAGTGGTATTTGGCAAAGTTGAGAAAGAAATAGTAAAGAGTTTGAAGTGTTTGAGATCAGATAGAGAAGGAGAATTCCTGCAATGAAAAAGGTATTAAAAGACAAACATCAAGACCAAGAACTCCACCTTAGAATAGAATTGTAGAAAGGAGGAATAGATCAATGATATACTATGCCCAAACATTGTTGGTGGAGAAAAATGTTGCTTTGAAGTATTGGAGAGAAGTTGTAAGTACTTTTGTTTACACCCTAAATCAATTTCAAGTCAAGAAAGGTACAAATGCAACACCTTTTGAGTTATGGTATGGTCACTAATATTTGGTTGTAAATGCTATATTCTTAAAGATACTAGAAATGGCAAGTTTGATGCAAAGAGTGATGAAGGCATATTCCTTGGATGCTCCACTAGAAGTAAGGCATATAAGTGTTTAAGTACTAACACTAACAAGATTATGGAGAGTGAAAATGTAAATTTTGATGAGCATGAAAAAGTCCAAGTTGATGAATCTAAGAAAATAGAAGAGTATAGATCTTTTGTATACTTCTATGAAGGAATGCCTATTGAAGAAGAAACTGCTAATCAAGTTGGAAATTGGCAAAAAATCTCAGTATCAACTGATTCACAACCAATGAATGCCAAGATGCATTCAAAAGCTAAGTTGTAGAATGAAAATAATGCACATTTTGACTCAAAAGTTAATACACATGAGAGAGATGATGAGATGCCAGAAAGAGATGTGCATAGTGACTCTGAAGCTAAAATATCAAACATGGAAAGAAGGATAGAACCAAGACTATCCAAATATGTGAGAAGACATCACCCTGAAGAAAAATCATTGGTAACAAGGATGCCAGACCAATGACAAGGAACAAACTAAGAAATGAACCTAAAATAGTAAAAGATGCACTATAAGATGATGACTAGTATAAATCTATGAAAGAAGAGATAGATTAGATTGAGAAGAACAAAACCTGGACTCTAGCTCCTAGACTAGCTAATAAGAATGTAATTGGTACCAAATGGGTATTTAGAAATAAGCTTGATGAGAATGGTGAGATCACAAGAAATAATGCTAGATTAGTCTGCAAAGGTTATGTACAAGAAGAAGGACTGGATTATGGGGAAACATTTGCCCCTGTTGCAAGAATGGAAGGAGTCAGAACACTACTTGCATATGCTACCTACAAAGGTTTCAAAATCTACCAAATGGATGTGAAGTCTACTTTTCTAAATGGTATACTAGAAGAGGAAGTCTACATAGAACAACTAGAGAGATTTTTTGATGACAACAACAAGGATATGGTTTATAAACTGCACAAAGCACTCTATGGTTTGAAGCAAGCACCTAGAGCATTGTATGAGAGACTACATAAATATCTTGTGAAGATAGAATTTGAAGAACAGATGACTACAACAACCTATATATCAAGGCAAAAAAAGGTAAAGAAATTATGATATCTAAAATCTTTGTGGATGATGTAATATTTGGAGGAAAAGATGTTCTTTACAAAGATTTTGTTGATTAGATGAAACATGAGTTTGAGATGTCAATGTTTGGAGAAATTAAATTCTTTTTTGGATTGCAAGTACATCAACTAAAGCATGGCATATTTGTGACCCAATCAAAATATATCAAGGAAATACTCAAAACATTTACCTTAGAAGAGTCAAAACTAGTCAGTACACAAATGGTAATAGGACATAAGCTATCCATTAATGATGAGTTAGCTGAAGTGAATCAGACATTGTATAGATCAATGATTGGAAAGTTACAATATGTTGTGCATAGTAGACCAAAAATTGCATTAGTTGTTGGAATAGTGGCAAGATTTTCTGCTAACCTAAGAGAAAATCATCTTATGGTAGTAAAAAGAATACTGAGGTACCTAAAAGTAACTGATGACTTTGGCTTATATCACAAGATGAGTGAAAAGTTTGAATTGAAAGCCTACACTGATACAAATTGGGGAGGTAATATTGATGACAGAAAAAGCACCAGTAGAGGAGCATTTTTCTTAGGAAAAAGATTGGTTGCTTGGACCAGCAAAAAGAAAATTTGTACCTCATAGTCCATAGTAGAAGTTGAGTATGTTGTTAAACCTATTAACTGCACCAATATTGTATTTCTCAAACATATATTGCAAGGTATGAAGGAAGAGGTAACTGAACCTATGATACTCTATTATGATAACACAAGTTCCATTAACAAGTTCCATTAATTTATGCGGAGGATACTTACTTTAGGAATTTTCTCTAAAGTAATCAAAGTGCTGAAGTTCCAAATCAGTCACAAAGCAAGGTGACAGAGGGAGAAATTGAAGTACCTATAGATGCTATACTTGCATGATAAGATGATGAAACAACATGTCTTTGGAATTGTTGTCAAATAGGGAAAAAGAGCAGAAAGTGAAAAGAAAACTAATCAACAACATTTGAGGAGAAAGAGCAAAGGAGAAAAGAACAGAAACTAATAAAATCTACAGGATCAAATAGGCAGAGGTAGAAGTAGCAAGAAGCAAATCAAATTTATAGGATCACATGGACAGAGAGGAGAAGTAGCTAATACCAGAATAGTAGAACATGAACAACATAAGAGGGAGTTCGAAGTAGCAGAAGAACAAAGTGAAAAATGAAAAGAGAAAAGAAATAAAAACTAAGATGGAGAAGTAGAAGTAAAGTAATTAGGATATAGATTAGAAAGGGAGATGTGAAAATTGATGGTAACACATTTTTCTTTTTGGCATTTGACTTACTATTCTAACCTACTTAGCATCTTGATAACTTGGTTGAATAGTTTGATCTAATTGAAACGATCATTATAAGAAGAAGATTGATTGCAAAGAGGGAGATTATTGATGAAGAATGTTTTGAATCATTGTTTTGTCATTTGATGTCAAACCTATTGGAATGACAATTTCTTATAAGATCCAAGTACTATTACTTAGTTGATTGATGAAGAGGATTTAATCAACAAGATGTAACAAAAGTACCTAAGGGAAAGGTTGATTTATGGTTTTGTAATGAAGTGCAAGGATTACTTAAGACAATAGTAAAATCATGTATTGATAATATACTTGTCGATAAAAATGTTGGTCACACTTAGAAACGCTAGAAGAATAAGTTGTAACAAAGTTTTCTGCAAAGCTTAACTAAGTTCATTAGTGAGTGTCGAGCAAGCTAGTTTGAGTCGAGTAGATTTTTAGTTAGTGTTGAACAAATGCAAAATCTAGTATTTTTCAAGTGATAGAGAAGGAGTTGATCGTGTTCAGGTGCTGAGTAAAGTAACAGGTGTCGAGCATCAGGAAAAACCTAGTGGATGTCGAGTGAATCCATAATAGGTGTCAAGCATTAGTAAAATATAGTTGGTGTTTAGTAACAAAGTATGTGTCGAGCACTAGAATTTCAATAGTGCTAAGCTGCTACATTATTTAAAAAGTCAAAGATTTGCCAAATCTAAGTCAACAATGTTGTTACCTTGAATTTTTTGAACTAGATAGAGGATAAGGATGATGAGCTGGAGCCATAGAATTTTAGATAAACCATTTTTAGGTGAATTCTGGAGAATTCTTCATGATGTTTCTAGAAGGAACAAGATATGGGTTAGATTCAATGAATCCTACCTAATTTATTCAAACTAAAATTAAAGGAGGGAAGAATCAAGTGGGAAAGAGGATTACAGATTTCTATTTAAAGAGTCACAAGCCAAGAAGCAAGAGTTATTGGTGTGCCAAAATTGTGAAGTGGTTGAAGGGTGTTAAGGAGAAGACATCAAAGACAAGAAAGAACATAGCATAGAGACTCTACTTTATTAAGTGGTCAAAGAAAGATGATTGCACTAGTACATTGAGCATGAAGACTCAAGGAGACAAATCTTGAAAGGAGAACAAGTTGTCAAAGCTATAGAGATTGAAATCCAAGCAATGTTATGAGGTAAAGAGTGATCTAAAATCTACAAGTTAAGTTGTAAGTTGAATGGGGTCAAAAGCCCTTGTTGTTACTCTCTAACAATTGGGTCAACTAGGGTAAAATCCTATGGACTTAGGTGTTGGAAATAGAGATGGAGTAATTGAGAAGGGAGGGGTGAATCAGTTATCACAAAAATTATTTCTACAGATCCTTAGATGTCTTAAAATACAGTTTTTTCTGACACTTGGTAACCACACAAATAAATGCTGAAACTTGATAGATGTTCTATTAAATTTATTAAGCATTTAAAGTGATTAACATGCATGCATAAAGAAATAAAATGAACACAAGAGACACTAGATTTAACCTAGAAACTCAATTTGGGAAAAACAACCAAGTAACTAGTTACCAATTTTCACTCTTCTGAAGTGAGCCCTGTTAAGAGCCAACCCTGTTAAAGGTTACAAAACACACTGTTAGGTGTGACCCTGTTAGAGGATTTGATCACCTTGTTAGAGGTGGCCTTGTGAGAGGTCTTTAAAATAATTCAACTGAATTGTCACCTTGTTAGAGGATTTACAAAATGGCTATCAAACCAACTCTATTAAGAGATTTTGAATCACTGTTACAATGATTAAAAAGAAACAATGAAGTGATCTGAGATATATGCAACTTATCTTTGCTGAATACAGATCTCTATTCTGCTTCATTAAATCCTCACTGATCGAATGCAACTTTTCAGCTTTATAGGGATGACAAATTCTTCCTCAACATTTGCTCATGTATTTGCTCACACTTTTGCATCCATTCACTTCCTTACTTTTGAATTCACAACTTGACTTTTCATATATACCTTACAGATTGTCAAGTCGGCTCAATCAATTGAAAAACATAAATTAGTCAGCTGCATTAAACTTAATTCTTTAGAACAATAAAATTCTTCACTGCCTGACCCAGCTCGGTGACCATTGCTCAGAATGTTTCCCCAGTGTTAACCAAATGGAGCTTGGTAAACACTGCAAACCTTGCAACTTCCTTCGGAGACCAAGTTAACTCGGTAAATACTGACCTTCCTTTGTTTACCAAGTGAGCTTGGCAAAAGCTAATTTTTCTTCGCTTACCGAGTGAGCTCGGTAAAAGCTAACTTGCCTTTGCTTACCAAGTGAGCTCCGTAAAAGCTAAATCGCTTTTTCTTACCGAGTGAGCTCGGTAAAAGTTAACGTACCTTTGTAATGTTCAAAAATGCTTGGTAGTCACTATAAATTTCTTTGTTAACCATCTGAGCTTGGTAGACTCTGTCTAATGACTGATATGACATTTGTGTAACATCAAAGACAATACACAATTAACAATTGTATCCAAAAATTTCCCTCTTTGGCATTGATGGCAACACAACATGTCATAGCAGAAATAAAATTTGAAAACAAGTCTTTTACTTATATGGCAACACAACATGTCAATAGAACAATTCTCCCTCTAAGATAGAAAATTATTTTTCTTACAATAATCTCCTTCTGTTTTGAAAAAAATTCAGAGAGATATGACAGTAATAAACTCTCCCTCTTTGAAAACACATGCCAAAGACAATTCAAACTCAAATTAATTTTAGTGTACCTTTAGTACTGATTCATATGCAATGTTTCCTGGTTATGTTGCATCAAGTGATAGATCTTCAATCTGGTATGAGTTGATGCATCACTAGAACTTTATTTTAGTGAACTTTGGATAGGGGAGTGACCCCTAACTTACCTCTTAGATACAAGAATGCATCCTTAGGTAATGGTTTTGTGAATATGTCAACAATTTGGTCCTTTGTATGAATATATTCCAATCTAATCTCCTTATCTTGCACCAATTCTCTGACAAAATGATATTTTATTGCAATGTGCTTGGTTTTAGAATGCATCACTGGATTCTTAGATATGTTGATTACACTTGTATTATCACAGAACATAACAACAGGTTCTTTGATTTCCATCTTCATGCCTTCCAACAATTGTTTAAACCAAACAATGTTAGAGCAGTTTACTGCTGCTGCAACATACTCTACCTCTGTTGTTGATTGAGATGTACAATTCTACTTTTTGCTTGTCCAAGAAACCAACCTTTTTCCAAGAAAGAATGCACCTCCACTTGTACTTTTTCTATCATCAAGGTTTCTTGCTCAATTAGCATCAGTAAATACTTTCAAATCCAAATTTTCTCCAAACTTATACCATAAAACATACTCTTCAGTTCATTTTAAATATCTCATTATTCTTTTGATTGCCATCAAGTGGTTTTCTCTTGATTTTGCTGAAAATTTTGCTACAATACCAACTGCAAGAGCAATATCTGGCCTTGTATGAACTACATACTACAATTTTCCAATCATAGATCTATACAATGTTTGATCTACTTCCTTTGATTCATCTTCCTTGGTAAGTTTTAATCCAGTACACATAGGAGTCCCAACTAGTTTACAATCTTTCATTCCAAACTTTTTCAATATCTCTTTGATGTACTTTGATTGAGTAATGTAGATACCATTTTTATTCTGTTGAATTTGAAGACCTAAAAAGAATTTGATCTCATCAAACATAGACATTTCAAATTCCTTATTCATTTGTTCTTAGAATTCTTTGCACAGATCATCATTTCCTGTGAAAATAGTATCATCTGCAAATATTTTTGCCAAGACAATCTTATTATCTGGTCCTTCCTTAATATACAAGCTATTGTTATCATTAGTTCTTTGAAAACCAATCTGAATAAGATAGTTATGCAATCTTTCATACCATTCTCTAGGGGCTTGTTTCAAATTGTACAATGCCTTATGTAATTTGCAGACCATGTTCTTCTTATCTGGATTAACAAAACCTTTAGGTTGTTCAATGTAAACCTCTTCATCCAGTATACCATTGAGGAATGCTCATTTCACATCCATCTGATAAACTTTGAAACCCTTATGAGTAGCATATGCTAGTAAGGTTCTGACTCCTTCCAATCTTGCAACAGGAGCAAAAGTTTCTCCATAGTCTAATCCTTCTTCTTGAGCATATCCTTTGCATACTAATCTACCTTTGTTTCTTAATACCTTACCATCTTCATCCAACTTGTTTCTGAATACCCACTTAGTTCCAATTACATTTTTGTCTTTACGTCTGGGTACAAGAGTCCACATCTTGTTTTTCTCTATTTTCTCTATTTCTTCATTCATAGCCTCAATCCAACTATCATTTTCCAATGCATCTTTGAAATTTCTAGGTTCAAAATTAGCAAGTAAACAAGTACCTTTCAGCTTATTTCTTGTCATGGTTCCTTCAGATTTATCTCCAATGATCTGATCTGCTGAATGATGTCTTCTGACATACTTGGATGATACAGGTTCCTTGCCTTTTGAATGGATTTCATTATTATCTTTTTGCATTTCAATTCTAGGCTCTTTCTGTTTTGGCTCGATAGATATTTGCTCGATAAATACTTGCTCGGTAAATACCTAGTTTAACTTCATTTGCTGTGGCTCGGTTTGAACTTCCTGTAACTCGGTTACAAATGACTCGGGAGTAGAAGTTTCGTGATTCTCTGATGTAACTAGTACTGTATCAGGTTCACTGAAGACAAACCTTTTATAATCTTCTAGTTCCCTTTTGCTTTCTTCTTCAATCCTTTCTGCAAACTCATCAACTTTCACATGTGCACTTTCTACATGACTTTATGAGTAGACAAGTTTAAACATCTATATGCCTTACTTGTGCATGATTATCCAAGGAATATACCTTCATCACCTTTTACATCAAATTTTCCTTTTCTAGATTCTTTCAAAATGTAACATTTACTTTCAAATACTTTAAGATAACTTACATTAGGTTTATAGCCATACCATAACTCATAGGGGGTTTTGAATGAGTCTTTCTTCAGCTGTACTCGATTCAAGGTATAGACTGTAGTGTTGATTGCTTCCTTCCAGTATTTAATAGCAATGATCTTTTCAATCATTAATGTTCTTGCACAATCCATGATGGATGTATTTCTTCTTTCAACTATTCCATTCTACTGGGGTGTTCCAGGTTCTAATACCTATCTTTTGATTCCTCTTTCAATGCAAAAGTTATTGAATTCTTGTGAAATGAATTCTTCACCTCTATTTGATCTCAAGCATTTTAATCTTTTTCCTGTTTCCTTTTCTACTCTAGCCAAATACCATTTGAACTTTTCAAATGCTTCTGATTTATTTCATAGATACATGACTGTCATCATTCTTGAGTAATCATCAAAAAAAAAGAATGAAGAAATTTTCTCCAGTATAGCTTTCAATTCCAATAGGTCCACATAAATCAGTATGCACAATTTCTAATATGTCTTCAGACTAATAGTTTTTACTTTTAAAACTAGTCTTTCCCATCTTTCCAATTTGAAAATTTTTGCATAGATCGACCTTAGGTTTCTTTATGTTGGGAATGCCTTTTACTTTTCTAAACTTAGTTATCTTTACCAGATTATCAAAGTTTACATGACACAACCTTTTATGCCATAACCAACTTTCTTCAACTTGAGCAATGAAACATGAACATTCACCTAGTTCAAGATAGAAAAAGTTACCTTTAGTTTGAGTGCCTGATCCAATTAGCTTTCCTTTCCCATCCAACAGTCTTTTTTTACCATGCATGAATTCTACTTTGATTCCATTATTGAGTAGTTGTGCTACACTTAACAGATTATGCTTTAGTCCTACACAATAGGCATTATCACATATAAGTTCTTTGGTTAGAGAGATTCTTCCTCTTCCTTTTATACAACAAGGTTCATTGTTACCAAATCTTACACTGCCACCATCATAGTTGTCAAAGTATTCAAACTTAGTTTTGTCACCAGTCATGTGATGAGAGCAACCACTATCTATGATCCATGTATAATTTTTGCTCATATGATAAATGAGTGCCATTTCTTCATCACTATTAGATTCATCTTTCACAGCAATATAGACAATCTCATCTTCTTCTTCATCATTAGAGTCATTAGAATCTTTAGCCATAAAACATGTTTTTTTACCTTTGTCCTTGAATGATTTGAAATCTTTCTTTCCATTCCATCTTTGATCTTTCTTTTCATCTTTATTCTACTTGTTTGGACATCTAGCAAATATATGACCAACTTCTTCACATGAAAAATAGATTAGGGGTACTTTACCTTTGTATTTTTCTCTGCCTCTAGAATATTTCCTTGCTAGAAGGGCTTCAATTACTTCAAGATCACTGTCTAAACTTTGGTTTGATTCATCTTCACTTTCTGACTGAGATTTCTTTTTGCCTTTCTCCTTGAGTGAAAGTTTGGCTTCAAATGCTGATTCAATTTTTTTTGGAAGCTAGAACATAGTTATCAAAGTTGTCCAATTCAAATGCAGTCAATCTTCCAACTATAGCCTCTAGATTTATCTTATGATTTGCTTCACATCTTCTTTCCTGAATTGCAGAGACTTTGATTGCATAAATGGGAAGGAGAGTTCTAAAAACTTTGCTTATAACTGTCTCTTCACTAATATCTCCACCAAAAGCTTTGATTGCACTGACACATGCTATAACTCTTTCAACATATTTTGCAATGTTTTCATCCTCTCTCATCCTCATTTGATCAAATTGTCCTCTCAGACTTTCTACTTTGGCTCTTCTAACATTATCATCTCCTCCATATATCTCTTTCAGCTTTTCCCACATTTCAAAGGCATATTAATAGTCCTTGATATCATCAAATTCTTCATAACTCAGAGTAGATGCTATATCTATCATCATAATGTTGTGAGTCTTCTTTTCAGCAATATCATTGATAGATAGTGTACCAGCTAGTTCTGCATATTTTTCATCAAGGTACTTCAATCCTGTATCACCAATGGATGCTAGGTGAAGTCTCATCAGTCCTTGCCATGCTGAGAAGTTATTTCTATTAAGTCTTGGGATTTCCCTTTTGTAAGACATCCTGATCTTTGGCTTAGATCCTTGAAATCTTATCCTGCAAGCACCAAAAGCTATGATACCAATTGTTGGAAATAGAGATGGAGTAACTGAGAGGGAAGGGGTGAATCAGTTACCACAAAAATTATTTCTACAGATCTTTAGATGTCTTAAAATACAGCTGCTACTGACACTTGGTTACCACACAAATAAATGTTGAAACTTGATAGATGTTTTGTTAACTTTATTAAGCATTTAAAGTGATTAACATGCATGCATAAAGAAATAACATGAACACAAGAGACACCAGATTTAACATGGAAACCCAATTTGGGAAAAACCACCAAGTAACTAGTTACCAATTTTCACTCTTCTGAAGTGAGCCCTGTTAGGAGCCAACCCTATTAAAATTTACAAAACACATTGTTAGGTGTGACCCTGTTAGAGGATTTGATCACCTTGTTAGAGGTGGCCTTGTGAGAGGTCTTTAAAACAATTCAACTGAATTGTCACCTTGTTAGAGGATTTACAAAATGGCTGTCAAACCAACTCTGTTAAGAGATTTTGAATCATTTTTACAATGATTAGAAAGCAACAATGAAGTGATCTGAGATATATGCAACTTATCTTTGCTGAATACATATCTCTGTTCTGCTTCATTAAATCCTCACTAATTGAATGCAACTTTGCAGCCTCATAGGGATGACAAATTCTTCTTCAACATTCACTCATGTATTTGATTGCACTTTTTGCATCCATTCACTTCCTTACTTTTGAATTCACAACTTGACTTTTCATATATACCTTACAAATTGTCAAGTCGGCTCAATCAACTAAAAAACATAAATCAATCGACTGCATTAAACTTAATTCTTTAGAACAATAAAATTCTTCACTACCCGACCCAGCTCAGTGACCATTTCTTAGAATGTTTCCCCAGTGTTAACCAAATGGAGCTTGGTAAACACTGCAAACCTTGCAACTTCCTTCGGAGATCGAGTTAACTCAGTAAATACTGACCTTCCTTTGTTTACCGAGTGAGCTCGATAAAAGCTAATTTTTCTTCACTTACCGAGTGAGCTCAGTAAAAGCTAACTTGCCTTTTCTTACTGAGTGAGCTCAGTAAAAGCTAACTTGCCTTTGCTTACCGAGTGAGCTCAATAAAAGTTAACTTACCTTTGTAATGTTCAGGAATCCTCGATAGTCACTATAAATTTCTTTGCTAACCATCTGAGCTCAGTAGACTCTGTCTGATGACTGATATGACATTTGTGTAACATCAAAGACAATACACAATTAAAAATTGTATCCAACATTAGGTTGGTTTAATAGTCATTTGTAAATCCTTTAATAGGGTGGCATTCCAAGTCACTGTTCTAAAGTCCTCTAACTAGGCCCACTTCTAACAGGGTGGTTAAATCTTTTAACCAGGTCACATTTAATAGTGTTTTTTAACCTTTAATAGGGTAGGCCTTTCACAAGGCATCACTTTAGAAGAGTGAGAATTGAATATCATGTTACTAGTGGTTTTACCCAAATTGGGTTTCTATGTAAATCATTGTTTTATGTGTTGATTCTTCATGTGTTATGCTTGCATGTTGATTTACAATAACTTGCTAAGTAGAAAATTTTAAGCTTGGATGAATGAACAGTTTAATGGGCTCACTTTACTTGATGAAAAAAATTTATTAGGAAATTTAGACCTTGAATAACTAATTCACCCACCCTCTTAGTTATTCTAAAGCATTTCTAACAGAAACTTGTTCATTAGGGTTTTTCTCAAGGTTAATCAATTTAGAAAAAACCAAACTCTAATTTGCATATAAAACCAAGAACACTTTCAATGAAATATACTCTTAAAACATGAGGTAAAAACATGACCAACACACAATAAGAAGGTATAGATTATGAAAAGACATTTTCCCCTATTGTGAGAATAGAAGTAGTAAGAATGTTCTTGGCTTATGTAGCAACTAAAAGATTTAAAGTGTATCAAATAGATGTAAAGTCAGCATTTCTAAATGGAGAACTTGAAGAAGAAGTCTAGATTGAGTAGCTTGAAGAATTTTCTTCGAAAAAAGAAAAGGTATGGTATGAAAATTGAAGAAAGATTTGTATTGTCTAAAGAAAGCACATAGAGACTGGTATGCAAGATTGGATAAGGCAAAACTTGGATTTGCTAAAGGTAGGGTAGATAGTAATTTGTATTTAAAATAAATTGAGAATGGACTATTTATAATTGTCATTTTTTTTATGATATAATCTTTGGAGGTAATGATGAAGCAAGTGATAGGTTTACTGATGAGATGAAGAATGAATTTGAGATGAGTATGATTGGTGAAATAAAGTTTTTATTGGGTTTATAGATTGTGTAAAATAGTGATGGTATTTACATATCACAAGCTAAGTATTTAAAATACTTTTGAAAATATTTGGTTTGGAAATTTGTAAGCCTATTGATATGCATGTGATAACTAGTCACAAGTTATCTAGCAAAGATGAGACACCTACAGTTTAGCAAAAGAAGTATAGATCTATCATTGGAGGTTTGCAATATCTAATTCACACTAGACCACATATAGAAAATTTAGTTGAGATAATAACAAGATTTCAAGATGATTCTAAGGAATCTAGTTATGCATCATTAAAAAGGATATTATGATATCTAAAGGGTACACTTGATTTTGGATTATGGTATGATAGATCAAGTGATTTCACTTTGTGTGTATAAACTGATGTGGATTGGATAGGTAGTATGGATGATATAAAGAGCACTAGTGGTGGAGCATTTTTCCTTGGAGGAAGATTGGTTTCTTGGCTAAGCAAGAAACAATATTGTATTTCATAAAGTACAACTAAAGTAGAGTATGTAGCAGTACAAAATAATTGTACTTAGATCATATGGATGAAGGAGATTCTTAAGGATTTTATGATAAAGTTTTTAGAACCTATTATCATGCATTGTGATAACACAAGTACAGTGAGTATGTCTAAGAATCATGTGTTTCATTTTAATACTAAGCATATATCTATTAAGCATCTTATTTTGAGAGAGAGAGAGAGAGAGAGAGAGAGAGAGAGAGTTGTAGAGAAAGAAATTAGATTGAAGTATCTAAGTACTAAATATTAGATCAGAAATATCTTTACAAAGGCTTTTCCTAAAGATAAATTTGAGTACTTGTGAGGTATGCTTTAGGTTTTTCCCCTACCTACTCCTGAGTAAATGATGCAAAGATTGCATCAATCTAGTGTTGCAAAACACTATTGTTTGACTAGAATTAATGTTGATGCTTCCTATATGGGGGAGTAACTAAGAATGAGTAGAGTCATCAAGGACTCTTTGTAGTTAGTTTAGAATATTGTCTTTGGACACTCACAATGATTGAAGAATTGGAGAAGATGATATAAATAATGAAGTCTTTTCCATTGATGTCAATGGGGGAGAGATTGCATGAAAAACATCTCCTATGAATGGGGGGAGAGAGAAGTACCATGAATGGCGGATAAGATCCTCTATGCATAATGGGGGATAAGTAGACATGAAATAGATATCCTATGTATGAATGGGGGAGAGATTACATAAAATATATCTCCTATGGGGGAGAAGTGTTGATTGAGGAAGAATAAAATTTGGTCCTATCAATCAAAGTGTGAACAATTGATGTCAGTCCTAAGAAAGAGATCCAGAAATTGCATTGTTCCAATAAGTTTAAAATTTTATTGATGAAGAGGATTTAGAAGGATGAGAGAAATAGTAACAACAATAGAGTTTGATTTGATATTCATGGAAATTAGATGTTTTTCATCTATGTTGCCATCAATGCCAAAGGGGGAGATTATTAGCATGAATTCTAATGGTATTCTTTTGGGGGAGTATCCTAAGTATTTCCAAAGAAAATGGGAGATTCTTAGTATGATTGACATGTTGCATTCATGACTATGGTTTTTATTGATCTCAATATACTATGGTTTTTTGTGAATACTGGCAGAGTAGCAAATAGACAAAGAGGTCATATGGATGGAGTATTGATGATCAGGTCAAGTATAGTTAAGGAAATGTTCTACATTGTATCCTAATGAAGTGGTTAAGTGCGCATATAGAGAGTTGAAGACATACAGAAGATATGTTTGAGTTAAAAGTATAATTTATTCTATTATTCTACAAGGAATAATACAGAGATCAGTTGGACAGTGAGTTTAGTGATCTTACCTCTAAATTTGTTTCGACAATCTGTCCATATGCCTTCTACAACTCCTAATAGGGTTGGAATCTCCTAACAGGGATTCAAAATCTCCTAATAGGGACTGATATTGAACATATTTCATTGGATCCTTTTAGAGTCCATCCTCTAACAAGGAACATTTATATCAATACATCATTGTGTGGGTACCATCCCCACCAGGGTTTTCCGTTTTATCAAGGGGTTCTTATGTTATTGGTTATTGATTATATCTAATGTTATTGTGTATAAGTATATTATTATCGTTATTGATTATATTACTTGCATGGTTAAGTATTAATAAGATTGATAAATGTTTTAATACTTAGATAACTAATTCAACCCCCCACCCCCAATTATAGAGACGTACTTTACTTTCTAACATGTATTTCGTATGAGATTTATTTATTTATAAATTTTTTTTAGTTGCTTTATGATTTCCATTAATATCATGCTATTAGACTTATCTAAATTAAGTTTAAGGGCTAAATAGTGATCTTTTGAGGTAGAGGAAATTATAGAATTATTGTTGCAAATAAGCTTATTGGTCTTTTCTTTGGAATTAATAATGGGTTTCATGTTGTATCTTCTCTATATTTTCTAATTTCCTCTCATATTAAAGTATTCTAAAGTAAGTAATAGTGATGCAATATTAATTCTGCTAGGCACTCCTTTACTTCTATGGTCTTTCCCTCAATCTTAGTTATTTTAATTGAATACCAAGCCCACCATTGAGGATAAAATCCTTTTATATTTTTACCTTTTTATTATAGAATAAGTGTCCATTTTAGAATCATTAGAAATGGATAGTATTTTGGCTAAATCATTATGGCCTTAGATGGCATTCTACAAAAGTGACTTTTAATAGTAGTATTTTGGAAGTTGTAATATGGACTTTGGTTTTATATTTTACAAACTTCAATTAAGAAGATATCAAAATGTTAATGGTCGGAAGTGATTGAGATTAATCAAATTTACCCTATTTGTCAATGTGAAGTTTTTGCATTTACCAATAGATTGGCATATAATCAGCTTCTATTGTACTCTTAGTTCTTTGGGTAGACAAATTTGAATTATTTAAGGCTTGGTTGTAGAAGTAGAAGTTGTTCATTGTTGAAATTTTCTCTATAGAAATCAAAGGTATTTGTTTAATAGTATGATCAAATGCTATGAGTTTCTTTCTCTCTATTTTCTAAATGTATGTCGTAATATAGTATTTTGGAGTTGGTAATGATGAAGAAATATTAAAACCTCCTAGTCCCCTCCTTTATATCTCTAGTCTTTCCTTCATCTTCTTTTATTTTCATAGGTTTCTTAGCAGAAGATAAAGCCCTCGTTTGAGGTAATATTTCATTAATTAAATTTTCTCTTGTTATAATGGGTACTAGTGTCCATCTAAGATTCTTTAGAAATGAACTGTACTTTGGTTGAATTATTATGGCTTTAGTAGGCATTCCAAAAAAGTGACTTTCGCAGTATTTTTTTGTAAGTGTAATCTAGTCTTTAGTTTTATATTTTTCCATAAATCAATGAAGATACTTTCAGAATGGTAGTGGTAATAAGTGATTAAACTAAACTATTTTACCTTTTTAGCAACTTTTTTTTTTGTATATATATTAGTATTTAATAATCTTCTTTTTTATCCCCAAAATAATAAAAAACAACATGATACAAAAGCTAGTCCATAATCATTTGGTTTTGATTGCTCAGAGTAAAGGGACCCATGAATTAAAATAGTGAGAAACAATTAGGCATTCTCAGCATATTGTATTAGCTTTTCACAATCATAATTATGAATTTAAACTAAGCTAAATCTAGAAAAGAATAATTCAACTGGTATATTGTATGATTTAATTGTATTCTCTATTTATTATGGCAGACCAAATTTATTAATTATTTAATACAATTTTGGAGAAGTAGTAGTTTTTTTATTTAAATATCTTTGTCAACCAGAGATCCTTTGTGTACTTGTATATGCTTTATGAAATGGGATATTTTACTAACCAAGGAAGATTTGATATTTCATTCTAATAGGGGGTAAGGTTAAAGCATTAAGTCAAGTTAATCATTTATGTTGTTACATGGAACCTAATCAGACTTAATGATTAATATTTTCCACTTTCTTTAGCATGGTCCCCCCTAGATTTATTCTATAGGGATTTGGGGGCAACACCCTCATGATAAGAGTCAAGGGGAGCACCCCTTGTGGGGTCCAAAGGAATCACCACTTTTTTGGGTCCTAGGGTCGTACCCCAAACGTGCTCCCTTTTGAGATATAGTGTAGGGTTGAGGGGCAACACCCCTAAAGTCAAAAATAAATTTCCTATTATAAAATGACTCGGGAGTTATTTTTTATATTAGGTGCCCTAATTTTTTAAGTGCATAAGTCATGTATAAAATGGCTTAGGGTTAGGGATTTTATGGTGTATAATGATTTAGTAGCTTCTTGTAGTGGTATTGAGTTACAAGGGATTGTAGATTGTAATCAAGTTGAAATCAATGGATAATAATATTGGACTCTTTTTTGTGGATGTAGCCCATAAATTGGGTGAACCACATTAAATATTTGTGTCTTTTGTTCCCTAATGTATGCTTTATTCTTTTGTGATATTAGTTATATTTGCATGTAAATTTTTCTTTTGTCTTTCTAATCCTAAAATTTTGTTAGTGATTGACTAGATCTTTTGGCTTTCAAAAAAATAAATTAATGAAGGGACTTAGTCAAGGTTTAGTTATAATCTTCATTAATAAGGAGTCTCTTGTCTTAGGATTAATCTTTATTTGGATATGGGTCAACAATGTAAAGGAGGGTATCCCTCCTAAGACCTCCAGATTATGACAAAATTGTACTTACACACACATAATAAAATAAAAAGATGTAAAGGAAGAAGTTTCTTCCTCTAATACATCTAGTTATGAGATAATTGTATTAACTTAGAATATAGGGCAACAACACCTTAGGATAGACCAATAGTTTTCTTCCGCATTATTTATCCTACAGTGCTTGCATTTTGAACAGGGGCAAAACAATGTAAATTTTAAATATGATCAATAAAAGGCTTATGGTGTTTATCAATCAAAAAAAATTAAGAAGATTTTAATTTTTCCACACATATACCAATAAAGAGTTATGATCTAGAGGGATACAGTCACTATTGTAAGAAGAAACAATGTCTTGGAGATTACTTTCATGAGGCTATAGAAACAAGGGATGTATATATAAATCTTGAGGACAATGAGGCTTGAAATATTATTGATTCCTATAACCAAAAACTAAGGGAAAAAATATAAATATAAGATCAATCAGAATCAAAAGAGAAAACTACACAAAAATGAGATTTATGAAGATGTTATTGTTGGAATACTTTAGAATAACTAAGGGGGTGAATTAGTTATCCAAGGTCCAGATGTATAAATAAAAATTTTTAGAGCTTAGTGAACCCATAAAACATTGGACTTTGTGCATGCATCCTTAAGATTATGTAATCACTTAAAACTTGTAGGTTACTATTAAATCAACTTGCAAAAATGTAAACATGAAACATAACAGATTCACCAACACACTTGACACAATGATTTACATGAAAACCCAATTTGGGAAAAACCACCAGTAACATGCTACTCTTTTTCATTCTTCTAAAGCGATGCCCTATGAAAGGCCAACATAATCACTATTAAATGTGACCCTATTAAATGATTTCAATCACCTTGTTAGGAGTGAGCCTTGTTAGAGGACTTTAGACCATTCACATGGAATTTCACCTGATTAAAAGATTTACAAATGACTGTTAGGTCAACCTTAATCCAAAGGATTTACCCTAGACTAATACAATTATTAGAGATTAATAGTAAGGCTTGATTTGATAACAACTTACAACTCCATTTGTAGATTACAGATCTTTTTTCCAGTCCTCCATTCTACTTGGCCTTCACTCATTGCAGCTCTAATAGCTTGTTCACCCTTCAAGCATTCATATCCTTAAGCCTTCTTGCTTAACATGTCATTGCAAACTCTTCTCTGAGGTCACTTGATGAAGCAAAACCCTTGTCTCCTTGACTTTTTTAGGTTCTCACACATGAAAACCTTGCTTCATGACTAGCCATTCCTATAAATAGGAAATTAAGATCTTTTTGTCGCTCATTCTCCATCATGCAATTTAGGGTTAGGAAAGATTAGGTAGGATATAATGAATCTATCCCAAATTCCATATCTTTTCTAGAAACTTCTCCTTGAATCCTCTTTGAATTTTCCTAAAAATGGTTCACCTACAATTTTGTGCCTCCACCTCATCAATCTTATCTTCCAGCTAGTTCACATAATCCAAGCAAATAAACTTGTCAGCTCAAATCCATCAAATTTACAATCTTTTAAATAATGCAGCGACTTGGCATTATCTTTCTTTTGATGCTCGGCACATACTACATTGCTTGACATCCTCTATAAAATCACTCAGCACAAACTAAAGTTTACTGGTGCTCGACTTCAACTAAACTTTACTCGGCATCCACTTTTCTGATCAGCATACACAATATATTTGACATTTATTTGGTTCCAACTAATTTTCTACTTAGCTTGCACTAACTCTTCTTGGTACCTACTATCCACTTGGTCAAGCTTGGCAGACAAACTTTTTGTGACTTGTTCTTCTAAACTTTCTTAGTGTAACCAACCTTTGTAACCTTAAGTAGATTATCAATACATCATGTTATCACTGTTTGAACTAATTCTTGTACTCCTTCATATAATCATAACTAAACCTTTCCTCTAGGTGTTATTGCTACATCTTTTGATCAAATCCTCTTCATCAATCAAATAAGTGATAGTATTTAAATCATATAAGCAATTGTCTTACCAGAAAATAGCAGGTTTGACATCAGTACCAAAACATTGATCAAAACATATTGATCATACTTGTATGTTCTCAAAAATCTTTGTTAAACAATCTCTCTCTTAAATTGTTATCAATCTATTCTCAAAAATCTCCCTCTTTCGCATTGATGGCAAACCAAATTAATCAGCCATATTGACAAGGTTAAATTAGTAAGACAATACCAAAAAGAAAATGATTCCTTGTACTAAAATCTCTCCATCTATCAACAACTTCCATCTTTTGAATAGGTTACAAAATTCCTCCTTATAACTCCCACTTAATTACTTCTTGTATCTACCTCTTACTAGGTAGATGTGAGGATTTCTTTGTCTATGTTCTCTTGATCAACAACTAGAAATCTTCCTCTGACTGATATAGCAATTATCTCCCTCTTTCTCTTTGATCAGCAATTACTTTCCTTTGATGGATTTCTCCCTCTAATCAATAAAACTCTCCCTCTTTGACAAAAATGCCAAAGACTTATCATCTTAACATGAAAATATAAGATTCTTTAGTTTCTTCATTCTCTCCCTCTATCACCTTACTTGTAACTATAAGAATTTTTCTTAGGGAAAAATCACTCAAGATCAAGAAGCTCAAGCACTAGCGCAATATGGACCAATAAAGTATAATCAAAATAACAATATGAAAATGAATTGATGTGCATACACACTAGGAGTGCCTAAATATAAAGGCCTCTAGAATGACTAGGAGTCAGCAAAGTGATAAGCCTCACAGCTAAGCACATGACTGCCAAGAGTGGATTATCCTCCATTGAGCATAGAAGTTAGTGCGATGATGAGAGGATAAGCTTACATTGTCACGTAAAAAGATTTTGTAGACACCATGTGCTAAATTAGAGTTGCTAATTCTTGTGTTGTCAACAAGATAAATCATATGAGTATGCATACTCCTAGGTTTCTAACTAATAAATAAGAAAATAATGCATTAACCTAAGTAAACTTAAGTAAAGTATAATAATAATTAATTATTTACACTAACACCCCCTCTTAAGTGCAACTTAGGGGAATACACTTAAGCTTACAAAAGCTATAATCAAAATACATGATGGGTCCTGGCTACTAGGCCATGTTAGATACCCATGTACAAATGCAATGCAATCTCTTTGAAAATGGAGAAAGAGGGAAAACCTCATGGGAATAACCCTCCCCCAAAAAGAGAGATGAAAAAATAAGATGCATGGATGGAAGGAGTAATTAAGACCCCCATTACACCATACATCATGTATATACAATAGAGAAGTATGAGAAGGACAAAACCCCATAAGAGGAAAAAGTCCCCCCCCCCCATAAGAGAAAAGAAAAAGAAAGGAGACAAGGTAGTCCCCCCCAAGCGTAGAATGTCGATTAGTGATAGCTACTCCAAGATGAATGTAGAAGCTGATCCATGACTACTGAATGATGTTCCTCCCTTTAGGAAGAAACAATGTCATAGGTACATATGAGATGCTTTCCCAATGTGTAGAAATAACCCTAAAGATGAATAGTGTCTCTAAAACCTGCTCAACTCTCCTTCTTTCGATATTGATGATCACTCCTTCCAACACTACTAAAAAAACATATTCAAATCTAGCAAGGATGGATGTATAAAATATCCCAAAGAACCAATTGTCTCCTCAAATTATAAAGAGACCTCTTGCAACTATTGCACATAAGAATCCACAATCATATCAACCTTGTAAGACTGATCATGTAGAGAATGGACAAGAGGGTCAGAGTATTCCCTCATAACAACTACAGAAGGATCTTCTTCATCAAAGAGAAGATGTATATCATCAATAATATCTCCCAAATTTACTATGTAGGACTCAACAAGCAAGCCTAAAATATCTATTATGTAGTCATCCCCTGATGCTGGAACTAGAAGACAAGGTGTACTTGACTATTCTAAATTACTTGACTATTCTAAATTACATCTATCAATAGGATCCCCCATATCTTAACCTATTGAATCACTATCACTATTGTCACTATCGGTTTCCACAATGTATGAAGTATGGCGAGAATGAGAGGATAAGCTAGGTGAACTTTCCTCAAAGTAAAAATTCCTCTCTATGAATATCTCATGAGTCTCAAGATCCATAAGTCTATATATGCCTTAACATTTTTTTCATATCCAATGAAAGTACAAGGCCTTGGTGGTGATGCCTTGCATTCCTTTGAAGATATGTTTGCCCATGCTAGACAACCAAAAACTCTAAAGTGTTTCACAACTAGTTTTCTTCTGCACCATACCTCAAAAGGAGTCATTCCATCTAAGACATTATGAGGAGACCTATTAAGGATGTGATTGGCACTACTTATAGCTTCGAATTCAAGTGATCGATCAAGAGACTTAGCTTGAATCATACAACTTGCCATTAACTTGAGATTTCTAATCCTCATTGTTATAACACTTGTCTTTTGTGCACTAAATGCTACATAATTATGAAGATCAATACCTTCAAGTTCACAAAAGTCTCTAAGTCTTGAGTTCACATATCTACTTCCATTGTCCATATGAAGAACCTTGATGGCTTTCCTTTATTGCTTTTCAACATGACTCTTGAAGGCTAGAAACTTATCAAACACTTTATTCTTGTGATTAAGAAAGTAGATCCATGTGTAGCATGAAAAGTCATCAATAAAAGTGAGGACATAGCAACCCTTGCTAATTGATGTCACTAAAAAAGGTCCTACTAGAACTGTGTGCAAGAAAAATTGATGCTCTCCAAGACTTCCCTTTGTCAAACTTCTCTTCCAAATGCATATCTATTGAACGAGTTCAACATTCACCTATAGAAAAGTTGATTGTAGGTAGACCTTTAATCATATTTTTTGAGCTAAGTTGATGAAGATAGTAGAAAGAAAGATGACCATACCACTCATGCCATAATTCACTTTGTGGTTGTGAATGTGTCAACAGGCATGTGAAGGAGACTTAGGAACAAAGTGGCAGAAAGAATAAAGTTTTGCGTCATGATCAACTTTACCCACTACATACAATGAATCATCCTTAAAATTTTGCACCATTACTAAATTAGGAAGGAACTCAACTTCATTGCCACCTCCATAGTGAGTGATTTGGTAAATTGAAAGGAGATTAGTGCTAAGGTTAGGAGCATAGAGAATTGTTGGTGTAAATAAGTATTTACTTATTACACTTACTTAAGTTTACTTAGGTTAATGCATTATTTAATTATTTTGCATTATTTTATTATTTATTTAGGTGGGACACTCAGGAGTTTGTGTACTCTCATGAGTTACACAACTCTAATTATGCACATGGTGTCTACAACATAAGATTTTGCATCATTCACTAAGTTGTCATGTTGACAACATAGTTATTCGCACTCCTAATTTAGTACATGTTCTCTACACCACTGATTTGTGTGCTACATCACTGTAGGATTATCCTCACATCATTGCACTTAATTTTGTGCTTAATGGAGGATAACCCATATTTGGTGGACATGTGCCTGGTGTATATGAGCAATGTTAGTATGCTAATAGAAACCAAATTTAAATAAAGCTTCTACAAACTAAAAAAAATTCATAAACTTCAAGATAGACTAAGATGAGCTCTCAATTGAGAATATGAGCCATTAATGGGCTCTCTCAATGAGAAGCTCTCTTGTTGAGTAGCTTTGTCTAAATAGATAGGATGTATGCTCAAGCTTTATGCTTCAAATGGAGTTGGAATTTGGGTGTGAGTGTATGGTTTTGATGTAAAATGGCTTCTCAAAATGGCATTATGACTTTACTTCATGGATTGTGTTATTTTGCAAAGGGGAAGGATCCAATTTATAGGCAAGAGGCTTGAGGAATTGAGGGCTAAGATGCAAGGATGGGGAAAAACTCATGGAGGGCTTAGATTGTGTGAGAGGAGAGCACATGGATTGTGCTTCCTTACAACCAATCAGGGAGTGACACATGTCACAGGGTGAGAGGATGGAGGAAAGGGCAAGGAGGAGTCAACAAAGGAGGCTCAAGAGATAAAATCTTCATAAAGACCCTTCATAAGTGCTTTGTAAGAACATTTATGACTTTGTGGGCTTTATAAAGTTTTGTGGTTGAAGATATTTGTGAGAGATACCATGAAATTCAAATTTGAGGTTTTAGGGGGGTTTTAAGCTTGCTTAGGGTTGAAAAAATGATTAGAGGAAAGGTTAGAGATGGCTTAGGACTAGGCAAGTGGATGGCAAGTGGATTGCAATTAATGAGGGTGGGTGAAGGAGGAGATATTTGTTAACTTTGGCTTGAGTTAGCAAGTCTTAACCCATGTTTAGGGAATGTGACAAGGTTAGGAGGGGATTAGGATTAGGGTTAAAGACATCTTCTAGAAGAGTCTAGGCTTTGGATGAGGATGAAGACTTTCTAGAAGAGTCTAGAACTTCCTAGGATAAGATTTTATGAAATAAATAAAGTTTTATTTATTTCAAGGGTTTGGGTTGAGGAGATATTTATTAAAATATTTTTAATAAACATGAGGATTAATATTTAATCTTGATTAAATATTTTGAGTTGGGATTAGGGGTAGGAAATGATGGGATTAGCCTTTAATCGAAATTAAAGAAGGATTAGAAGATTTTGGAAGAGGTTATTGGTCTCAAGAAGATTGGCCAAGTTTTGGGCAAAAAATAAATTTTTTATTTATTTTAGGATTTTTGGTCAATTTATTAATTAAATAAATAATAAATAAGGAAATAATGTTTAAATAAGATTTAAACATTTTTGGGAGGGATTCCTTAATTAAATATTTTCAATTAAGATAAAGGGATTTAATGGCATAATAATTAATTAATTAATTAATAAATGATGATGTCATCAGGGATTTTTTCAAAAAATAAAAATACTTTATTTTCTAAAAGATATTTAGGTGTCTACATTTTGCCCCTCTTTGATGTGATGCCGCAAGTGGCATGGCATCAAAGATAAGAAAATAAGATGCCCAAGGCTAGAGCAGAAGAGGAGAGAATGGACTGTGAAATGCCCCCTCAAGAAGGTAGCCGGGAGAGAAAGAGAGGCACGATGGCTTCTTGAAAAATACAAGAATCTGGGATGAGCAAGGAGACTCAGATTGGCTTAAGAGAAGAGGTTTAGTTAGCACAAACTCTCACTACGGGAGAATGATAAAGGAGAATCGGATGCACAAGAGGAAGCAAGCTTAAGACTTTAGGGAAGGTTGAGGATGAAGGAGCAGAGTGCTATAAAAAGGAATCCAAGATGGGGAGATGGATGAGGGGATTAAAAAGCTGATGCAATAGGATTTCAAAGAGTCAGATTGGCCGAAGATGGGTTTTGGAGATCCCTAGGACTAGGATTGTGGCTCTTGAAAGATGAGGCTTGGTAGATTGATTTGGATTAGTGGATCCCTAAGACTAGGATTGTGTATCCCTAAAGCTAAAGGTGAGGAGTGATTCAAAGAGATACTGATGCATAAGCTGGGGTAGGAGAGATGGATGTTGGATATGGATGGGGGATAATGGAGATGAAGGAAAACCATTGAAGCTTTTTGAGCGAGGGGATACTTCAAAGAGAAGTACCACCATGTAATTGAGCACTAGATTTTCTATAGGACTGTTGGTTAATTGCCAAGGTTACCAAGAACATCAAGGCCTTTTCACCAACTATCCAGAGGACTGACGGACTAACTTAAAAGAAACACACAAGGATTACCCTAGCATCACACATGAATCTCGAAAGAATCAGAGTAGAACTGACACTGGGTAACCCACAAGCAAAAAAGAAAACAAGCAAAAGACATGATCAAGACCTTACGCTCTGATTGCCCCATTCGCGGTATACCATGATATGGAAGATTGTGGCAACCTTGAGGAGGGAACAAGGAGATTGCTTGGAAAAGATATTTCAAGACCCAACATGGAAGAGTCCAAATCAAAAAAAAAGCGAAAATCCAAAAGAGAACCATTTTCCAACGAGATGGGTAGGACGAGGTACTAACGGACCAAGATCAGACATGAGGAAAGCTATATCCTGCAAGGACCTATCAGAGAGCACCTAAGCTGCTGGATTTGGATGAGTTATGCATCTGGCAAGCTGAACTAAGAAAGATAACACTTTGGTGACAAGAAATCTAGCTAAAGGATGCATTGGAATAGCTAACCAAGATGTGCAATGGGTGCAAGATGCTGATCAAGGATGAACTGACACGAACACTGGATAGATACAATGGTACTAGGCTAAAGAGGATGTATAAGCTGATGGACCAAGATATGTTACAAATGTACAAGTTTGTTCATGTTTTGGTTTTTGTGAGATGGAAATTTTTGTGAAGGATGGGATGTCTATAATAGGTGATAGGTGGATAGGTAGATGGTTTGTAAAAAGCTTAAGTGAAAATGGGGTTTTGTGTGTGCACGTAATAGTATACAAGCTAGGATACAAGATTATTTATAGGCTAGAATATGGTACAAACTTTGGACAAGATTTGGATATACAAGGTATGGTACAAGATTTACAAAGTATAATACAAGCTTTGGTACAAGATTTTACAAGCTGTACAGGAGGTATTTACAAGCTCCATTAGATTTTGGATATTTGGTTGGAACACCAAGGGAACAAGCAGGTATTTTATGGGATGGTGGGTGAATGGATGAGGGGTAGGATAGTGATAGATAATGGATTAGTCTTAGTACACAAGGCACCTAAATTACCAGGTTTTCACCAAGGTACCTATCCAAGGTGCTTGAATTGCCAAGTTTTCACCATTGGACGCTTATTTCTCTTTACTATTTTTTTTTTGTATTTTTCAAAAGCTAGGTATACCAAGGATCTTCAAGCATAGAACTTCTTGAGATGAATGATGTTAGTAGGATCATTCAAGAGTTCTCCTTCCAGTGTAGATAGATGATAGGCTCCAGAGCCAAAGGAAGCAGTGACAACATAAGGACCAAGCCATGTAGGTTCAAACTTGCCTTTCTTTTCTCGATCTGCTTGGACTTTGATGTTTTCTTTAAGGACCATGTCACCTAGCTGAAAGTGTCGTGGAAGCACCTTCTTGTTGAAATTCCTTTTGAGACGAGTTTGATAGACTGTGAGATGATCATAGGCTTGTTGTTGCTTCTCGTCTAAGAGATCTAGCTGGGTGAGCCGAGCTACTCTATATTCTTCATCTGATATTTGCCATTGAAAAGATATGCGCAAGGAGGGAAGTACAACCTCTATAGGTAGTACCACTTTGGCACCATAGACTAGGGAGTATGGAGTTGTGCTTGTGGATGTATGGAAGGAAGTTTGATAGGCCCATAGGGCTGGATTTATTTATAGGTGCCAATCACGGTCGGAATCATTGACAACTTTCTTTAGGATTTTGAGGAGGGTTTTGTTAGTTGCCTCTGCCTGGCCGTTACCTTGTGGGAAATATGGGTTGGAAAAGTAGTGATGGATGTGGAGGGAAGTGTATAATTCTTCCATGTTGAGATTTTCAAAGTTACCTCCGTGGTCGGTGAAGATGGTGGATGGGATGCCGAAGCGGCAAACAATGTGGTACAAGATGAACTTGGAGACCTAAACTCCTGTAGCTGAGACTAGGGGGACTGCTTCCACCCATTTAGTGAAATAGTCTGTAGCTGTTATTATCCATTTATGTCCATCAGATGAGAGGGGTGTGATAGTTCCAACTAGATCAAGGCCCCAACAAGCGAAAGGCCAAGGTGGTGCAATAGGCTGTAGATCCTGTGCTGGAGTGTGCACAAGATTTGCATGCTGCTAACATGGGAGACACTTTTTGAAAAAGTCACAGGAATCTTCTTCAATGGTAGGCCAATAGTAGCCTGCTCTAAGGATTTTTCACGCTAGGACAATACCACTCGTGTGGGCACCACAAAGTCTAGAGTGTACTTCCTTTAACACCATCGCAGCCTCATTTTGGTCTAAACATCGAGAGAGAGTATCATGATAACCTCGATGATATAAGGTATTGGCTATGATAACATAGTGGGATGATTTTTGGATGAGGTTCTAGCGTTGGGTATGTGTGAGGTGAGGGGATATGATACCATCGTTAAGGTAAGCGTGAATCTCATGGTACCAAGGGGATTGGGGACCAACCAAGATACAAACACGGTTTGAATCCTCATTCACATAGGCGGGTGTGAGGAGCTGCCCCACTAAAAACTCATACTATGTAGCTACTTGGGGAATTTCCAAGAGTGAGCCTATAGTAGCCATAGCATCTGTTGCTTTGTTCTGTATTCGAGGCACTTGTGTAAACTGAAGCCTTGTAAAATGTTGGGTTAGCTGATCAACTAGCTCTTTGTAGGGTAATAGCTTTTCATCTTTGGTTTGATATTCATTTAGGGCTTTCTTGATGATGAGCTAAGAATCACCAAAGATTTGTAGCTCAGAAATGTTCCATTCTGTAGCTATCTTTAATCCTGCTATGAGGGCCTCATATTCAGCTATATTGTTGGTGCTAGGGAATTGTAGCTTGAAGGCTTTTGGAATGTAATCTCCTTGAGGTGTGACCAACAATATTCCTGCCCTTGATCCATGAGATGTGTATGAGCCATCAAAATAAAGTTTCCATGGGGGTTGTTCTTCAATTAGATAGATATGCTCATTTGGAAATTTTGTGATCAACGGATAAGCATCTATTAGAGGTGCATCAGCTAGGTGATCTGCTATAGCTTGCCCTTTGATTGCCTTTCTATCCACATACTAGATGTCAAATTTGCTAAGGAGCATAACCCATTTGGCCAAACGGCCTATAAGTGTTGTTTTGGAGAGCATATACTTGAGAGGGTCAATCTTGGAGACTAGTTGGATGGTATGACTTAGCATGTAATGGCGAAGCTTTTGAGTTGAGAAAACAATTGCCAAACAAGCTTTTTCCTTAGGAGTGTAATTGAGTTCATAACCAACTAGGGTTCTACTAATGTAGTAGATGGCTCTTTCTCTACTGTAGTCATCAAGCTGTGCTAGAAGTGCCCCTAGAGCAGTAGGTGTTGCTGATATGTACAAAATTAGGGGACGACCAGGAACTGGTGGAACCAAGATAGGAGGATTGATGAGATACTGCTTGAGATGGTTGAAGCTCTGCTAACATAAAGGATCCCACTTGAAGTTCTCATCCTTCTTTAGTAAATGTGAAAATGGTGTACACTTATCTACAAGTTGGGAGATGAAGCGTCGAACAGATTGAAGCTTTCCTTGAAGAGAATGAAGTTTTCGCAGTGTCTTGGGAGGAGGCATGTCTAAGATAGCCTTGACCTTCTTGGGGTCAATCTCTATACCTCATTTAGAAACTATAAAGCCTAGAAGCTTGCCAGATGTGACCCCAAAGACACATTTCTTGGGATTCAGCATGAGATGATATTTGGCTAACATATCAAAGACTTTCTCCAGGTTAGCAAGAGAATCCATGAAGGTATGAGATTTGACCAAGATATTATCCACATAATCCTCCAAAATGCTATGGATGAGATCATGAAAGATGGCTATCATAGCTCTTTGATAGGTAACCCCAGCATTCTTTAGGCCAAAAGGCATCATGTTGTAGAAAAATGTTCCCCAAGGGGTAATGAATGTTGTCTTATGCTGATCCTCTTTTGCAATCTTGATTTGATTATACCCAAAAAATCCATCCATGAGGGACAAAATTTCATGTCTAGCTGTAAGATCTACAATCATATCTATGTTGGGCAATGGAAAATCATCTTTTGGACAAGCTTTGTTAAGATCTCTAAAATCAGTGTAGATTCTGATGTCACCGGAAGGTTTAGTGATAGGGACCATGTTGGAGATCCACTATGAGTAGTCGATAGGTCGGATAACCTTAGCAACTAACATTCTTTCTAATTCAGATTTGACCAATAATGCCACCTTGGGGTACATTTTTCTAAGCTTTTGTCTGACGGGCTTGATCTTTGGATCAATTGCAAGATGGTGAACTACAAGCTTTGGATCAAGTCCTGGCATGTCCTGATATGACCATGCAAATCAGCCAATGTTCTCTCTTAAGACCTCAAAGAGGAGGTCAGCTTGGTCTTGTGATAGGGATGCAGTAATGTGATCAAGCCTAGGGATCTCTGAAGAACTGATGTTGACTTCCCTAGTATCCTCAATTAGAATAGAAGATATCTCTGGTCGATTATCTTGAGGAGGTAATGCTAAATACTCATGTTCTGCTTGTGGCTCTGGATGCTCTTGCTGAGGGGTTCTCTTCACTACCTTAGCTAGTCTCAGATTCACCTTAGTTCCATTTTTGGGTGTATCGGAACTAGGTTGGGGATTTTCTCCAAAATACCCCTTGGGATCTAGCTTGTAGATATAGGCATAATCTGGCTTTTTTTTCTTGTGAAGTGTTTCAGCTCCCATGAATCTTAGAAGTGCTTCCTTTGATGTGAACTCATCAATTTGTATGACGCTTGGTTGGTCCCAATCTATGAGTTGTGGATGGGTGAGTGGTAGGTCAATGAGGTGGATGGATAGTTCTTGGAGAACAGAGTCTCTGAGGGAGATTCGGTCTAGGATATGATCGTAGGCTCTCTTTTCAACTTCCTCGAGAATGTCTTCGATTTCAACAAGGTTGTGGTGAATGTTCGAAAAAGCGTGACCATTCTCATTGGTGCCCCCAGTTGTGGGTATGCCAAATCCAAGACCTCACTTTGATTCTTACTTGTGTGCATCGATGGCACACTGCATGCCTCTTTCTTCGAGTCCTATACCACCACCTTGATAGTTCCATTTGTTAGTGATGAGCTTATGTTCTTGGGGATACTTCTGGCTAAAGTGATCAAGGCATGCCTGATTCCTTTGAGGTGCATCCTTATGTAACCAATTGTTGATGTCTGGAGTGAGCTCCTCATGAAGAGGGATTTTCGAGGATACAAAGGTTGTTGGTCCAAACTGTTTGTATCGAGGATGTGGAATCTCCTTAGCTTTGTGATATGTCAATCATCCATGGGCATGTGGATCAAGTGGGAGTGCCCCGACAACAAATGCATCTGATAGACTATACTCTCCACAGCCCTTGTTATTGATCTTCATGGTAGACAGGGTAGAGGCAAGGATGGTTTTTGGGTCATTACAAGTGTGGGATGAGCTAGCGATGGATGTGCTGATATTAATTCTAGGGCAATGGTTTGTATACGAAGCTTCAACCACATTGCAGTAAGCAAAGGGTTCTGGATCGGCATGGATGGTTACCTCAGTGCCTTGGTGCAAAAATTTGACGCACTGATGGTAAGTGGATGGAACGGCTTTCATGGCATGAATCCATGAGCGATCAAGGAGGATGTTGAATGGTAGGTTTAGATCAATAATATGGTAGAGTGTTTCTTGGATGATTGGCCCAACCTTGATTGGCAGCAAAATAGTTCCTTCTGTGGTTCTTTCCAAGTTGTCATAAGCTTTGATGGTGATAGCCTCACTGATGATATCTGCCTCAGTATACCCAGCTTTTTTTATGAATTTTAGGGTACAAATATTCAAGGCTGATCCATTATCTATCATTACTCTTTTCATGGAAAAATTGGATACCATGATGGCTATGCGAAGTGGAAGGGTGTGATCTGGCACGACCACGGGTATGTCGGTGAGTTTAAAAGATAGGGCACATGAGGAGGATAGGTGTCCAACAAGATTACGAAAATTAGTAGCATTGATATTTGAAGGGACATGTGATTCTATGAGAGTACTGTCAAGGATGTTCTTGTACACAGGACTAGTGCGAAGAAGGTCTAAAATGGAGATTTGGGCTGGCATGTTCCCAAGGTGTTCCAAGATATTGTACTGACTTTTTGATGGAGTTGATGGTGCTGGTGAAATAGGTGGGCCTGCGATGTTAAATCGGGCTCTTCGAGTAGTGACTGCACACTCATTGTTTGGTCCTTGGATATTGATAACATTGATAGAAGGCTCTTTCTCGGATATACAACCTATAAGGCTACCATAGTCTATATAGGATGAAGTGTGGTCATTGTTCTTCCCATGTTGTTGGTTTGGTTGACGGTTGTTGGTGTTGTTGTTGTTGGTTTGGATAGGTGCTTTTCCAAGATTTTGATTGTTGTGAGGAGGAAAAGCATTTTGATAGATCTGTAAGCCTTCATTGGGAGACGTTTGGGCACCAAAAGTGATTTCCTTCCGATCAATGAGGTCCTGCACATAGTCTTTCAGTTTCATGCATCTAAGGGTAGTGTGACCTTTTACCCTATGAAATTTGCAGTACTCATTGTCTTTGTACCATGCAACTTTGGATTGGCTTGGGTCAATTTGCTGGGTAGGAGGAAATTTGATGAGGTTTTCCTTGACTAATTTCTCAAAAATGACATCCAATGGCTCACCAAGGGGTGTATAGTTTCTAGGTGTAGGTTGGAATCTAGGCTTTTGTCTTGCAGCTACATTGATGGCATTAGCTTGATTGCTAGACCCTTGGAAGTTGGGCCTTGGATTGTGGTTTTGATAGCTTTGGTTATTCTGTTGTTGGTAGTTGATAGCTTGTTGATTGTTTGGTTGATATGGTGGGTTGGACTGGTTGTGAGAAGGACCAACAATATTCACATGTCTGGTGTCAGTGACGCTATCTGTTGCAACGTGCTTGTTTTTGTTCCAATACCTAGACTTGTCATTGGAATGTGATTGATTTTGGTTAGCTTCCTTGTAAATCTTGACCACACCATCTTTAATGAGTCCTTGCTCAAGGATCATTCCTTTCTATTTGATATCTTTGTAGGTCTGCAAATAGTTCATGGTCATGTGGTGAGCCAAGCTAGGATGGGCATTATCAATAAACATTTTCACCACATGGCGTTCTGGCAAGGTGCAGGATATGCGGGTGGTAAGGTTTTTCCATCTTTGTAGGTATTCGGCAAGGCTTTCTCCACCTTTTTGCTTGGTGTGGACAAGATCAACTATTGATAGCTCTATTTCAACAAGATGGGCATATTGGGCTACAAATGCCTCAGATAATTCAGCAAAGTTTTTAATTGTGCCATAGGGGATTCTATAAAACCATTCAAGAGCTGGTCTAGCCAAGCTTTTGGGAAAAATGCGCAAGAGGAAGACATCATTGTATGCCACGTCCTAGCAGTGCATGTAAAATTCTTTGATATGTGTGAAAGGGTCTCCTTTTCCTCTGAATTTGTCAAATTTGGGTACCTCAAAGTGTTCGGAAAATGGTGTCATGTTAATGGCTCTGTCAAATGGGTAAGGACACACATTCTCAAACTTGAATGTCTTCGAATCATTCCCTTCTTGGATGGCTTTCAGAGCTATCTTCATTTTCTCCCATTATGAATTGATAGGTGATGGCTGGGGTGCCCCCAATGTAGGAGTGCCTTGAGGTAGGTATGCGCTAGATGGGGCCACTGAATACAAATGGCTATGAGGGATTTGCTGATAGGGATTGTACATTGTTTGGGTAGCTGCATGGTGGATGACGGGTTGCTGAGGGGGAGGTGGTGCATATTGCTGCATGTGTTGTGAGGCTTGCTGTTGATATGGGATTTGAGGTTGGGATTGAGGAACATAAGCTGGTTGTGGGATAAATGGATTGATTTGTGGAGGTAAGGTATAAGATGGTTGTGAGGCTTGGGGAAAGGATCGGGGGGCTTGTGGGGTTTGACCAATATATGTGGGTTGTGCCCCCATTTGGGATGGTATCTGCAAATAATTGGTGGTTGGCTGGGGTGGTGGATTACCTCCTAGAAGTGGCATTGAAAATTAGTTGGTAATTGGAGGTAATGGATTAGTTGGTGGTGGAGGTGGTGGGAATTGAAAGCTTGGGAATGGAACTGATGGGGTTTGATAGCTTTGTGGTTGGATTTGGAAGCTTGGTAGAGTGGTGGCAGGGGCTGGGGTCACTTGGGAGCTTGGTAGAAAATTTGTAGTAGCTTGTGGGATTTGATAGCTTTGTGGAGTGAGGATAGTAGCTTGTAGATTTGTGGCTAATGGTATTGAGCTCCCAAGACCTAATGGAAATGATGGGATTGTGCTTTGGGCTGCGGTGAACAAGTTGGGGGTAATGAAAGGTTGATTACTTGGCCCCATGGGTGGCATCCCTATTGTATATTGCTGAGGTTGGCCAAAGATGCTAGCACTGATTTGGGAGATGGGTGGATTTGGAAGGCTGGGTTGGGGAGCAGCAATAGCAATAGTGAAGGGGGTGAACGGTGAGTTGTTTTGGGTAAACGGGGTTTGGAGCGGAGAGGTATGAACCAAGGATGGAGTGGTGGTGGTTGGGTTGGCTTGCGGCATGGAGATTTCAACTTGGGTGGATGATGGTATGTTTGGGTCTGTTGGATCATATGGATTGGCTGGAGGTTCTTCTTTTGGCATGTATTGAGGATAATTTGGATCATAAGGGCCTATGGGTAGTGGCAGCTGCCCAAAAAATGGGTGAGATGGATCTGATAATAGAGGGGGTCTTCCAAAGTCAAAGGTTCCTACATTGTTCCTTCGAAAATTAGCCATGATTGTCTCTTTGTTCTTGTCTATAATGGTGTTTACCAATACTGCATTTCCTAGTTGGTTCATGAAAGCTTCAATGTCAGCAGGTGATGGCATAGACTTCTCTAGGCTAAAGGATGGCTGAGTGCTCAAGGGGGGTGAGGTTGTTCGATCCAAATGATAGGGCTCCATTGTTTCTTTCTTCTTGGCTAAGCGAGTGACGGGTGGCATGAAAAATGCTCCTAGGGATGGGATGCAACAAATGCTGGTGGATGCAAAAAAGTGGGGAAGGCTTTTCTATGCAAATGATTTCCTAGGTTGAGGCAAAGCTATATGACAAAACCTAAGGAGGAACTTCAAAGATATGTTGCCAAAGCACAAAAGGTCTGCTTTCCTATGTGCAATCTTGGTGGTGATTGTGTCAACTTAAGGATAGACTGATGATCCTTTAGGAAGAACATGAGATTGACCACTTGTGGATCCCAACCTTTAGCTCAAGGTGATGAGGGATAACAAGTGACAAAGCTGGATTACCCTAGACAAAGCTCTGTCAAAGGGATAACCTTGGTGAGATTGGTGGATTTTGAAAGATTTTAGGAATGGCAAACTTTTGGCAAGGTGACAATAATTTTGAAAGCTTAGATGTGCAAATTTTGGATTGCTGGCTAGATGGTTTGATTCTAAATGAGATGGATGAGCTAATAATGCTTAAGGGGATAACCTAATATGGTTGTCTTTTCTACAAAGATGACTCTAAAGTGAAGCTTATCCAAGAAGATGTGGAGAAAAAAGGGTGTCTAATCATAGAAATCATGCCTAGTTGGTAAGGCATAAGCAGGATTAACTCCTGGATGTTGGCTAAATTTGATGTTGCGCTCTAACCAGGCCTCTTGAAGTGCTTCGTCGGTAGCTTTGTCCTCTACTTTGTGGAGTTTGGAAATTCGTGGGCTTGGTGTTATTTCTTTTCTCTTGGCTGAAAGTTCTTGGTATGCTAGAGATGGTTTGAGTTTAACTTTGTGGAACTTTTGTTTGGGTTTGGGTTGCTCTGACATCAATTCTTGAATCTGCTTGGCTTTGAGAGATCTTGGTTGTTTTGCTTCAACTTGTTCAACTTCTAGAATAGGTAGTGACTATGCTAAGTATGCCCTAAGCTAGGATTGACCAAGTTTGGCGAACATTCATTCAACAAATAAAAGATCAAGCAATAGATAGAAACAACCAGATAGAAGTTTTTGATTCTCAGAAAGTGATACTTGCGCCAAGGAGTCTGTATGTTCTACAAATATTTCGATTAGTCACCTCAAACACATTAACATCCTAGATGGTTGTCTACAAGGCTAACAGTTGGTTTAGCTAAGGAGTCCTCGATATACCCAAGGTACGTGAGGCCCAAATCCGTAGATGAGACCAAAAAGATGTCACACAGCTGAGAGGAGCGGTAACCCACTTCTCCTCTTTCACTTCTCAAGGGTATAAAGTTCCTTG